>JAQMCO010000027.1:208852-394750 GCA_028451465.1 Erethizon dorsatum | reverse complement strand
TTATTGTTAGGTTCAGGGTTAGGGTTAGATTTAGGGTTCCACCAGGTTTAAGGTTACGGTTAGGGTTAGTTTCCAGGGCTAGGGCTTGAAACAGGAATATGGTCATGGCCAGAGCTGTGGTATCAGCATGCTTATGGTTAGGTTTAGAGCTAGGGTTTTATTTAGGATTTCATCAGGTTTAGGTTAGGGTTAGGCTTAGGGTTAGGGTTAGGCTTAGGGTTATTGTTAGGCTTAGGTTTAGGCTTAGGGTTAGGGTTAGGGTTAGGGTTCCACCATGGTTAGGGTTAGGGTTAGGGATGGATTCTGGGGCTAGGATTAGAGTTAGTGTCAGGGTTAGGGTTTGGGTTAGGGTTAGGGTTAGTTTTAGGATTCCACCAGGGTTAGGGTTAGGGTTAGGGATAGGGTTAGTTTCTAGGGCTAGGTTTAGGGTTAGGGTTAGGTTTAGGCTTCCACCAGTGTTAAGGTTAGGGTTAGGGTTAGTTTCTAGGGCTAGGGCTTAAAACAGGTATATGGTCCTGGCCAGAGCTGTGGTATCAGCATGGTTATGGTTAGGTTTAGAGCTAGGGTTTTATTTAGGATTTCAGCAGGTTTAGGTTAGGGTTAGGGTTAGGGTTAGGGTTCCACCAGGGTTAGGGTTAAGGTTAGGGATATATTCTAGGGCTAGGATTAGAGTTAGTGTTAGGGTTCGGGTTTGGGTTAGGGTTAGGTTTATTGTTAGGTTTATGATTCCACAAGGGTTAGGGTTAGGGAAAGGGTTAGTTTCTTGGGCTAGGGTTATTGTTAGGTTCAGGGTTAGAGTTAGATTTAGGGTTCCACCAGGGTTAAGGTTAGGGTTAGGGTTAGTTTCCAGGGCTAGGGCTTGAAACAGGAATATGGTCATGGCCAGAGCTGTGGTATCAGCATGCTTATGGTTATTTTTAGAGCTAGGGTTTTATTTAGGATTTAATCAGGTTTAGGGTAGGGTTAGGCTTAGGGTTAGGGTTAGGCTTAGGGTTATTGTTAGGCTTAGGTTTAGGCTTTGGGTTAGGGTTAGGGTTAGGGTTCCACCATGGTTAGGGTTAGGGTTAGGGATGGATTCTGGGGCTAGGATTAGAGTTAGTATCAGGGTTAGGGTTTGGGTTAGGGTTAGGGTTAGGTTTAGGATTCCACCAGTGTTAGGGTTAGGGTTAGGGATAGGGTTAGTTTCTAGGGCTAGGTTTAGGGTTAGGGTTAGGTTCAGGGTTCCACCAGGGTTAAGGTTAGGGTTAGGGTTAGTTTCTAGGGCTAGGGCTTAAAACAGGAATATTGTCCTGGCCAGAGCTGTGGTATCAGCATGCTTATGGTTAGGTTTTGAGCTAGGGTTTTATTTAGGATTTCAGCAGGTTTAGGTTAGGGTTAGGGTTAGGCTTAGGGTTAGGTTTAGGCTTAGGGTTATACCATGGTTAGGGTTAGGGTTAGGGATGGATTCTAGGGCTAAGATTAGAGTTAGTGTTAGGGTTAGGGTTTGGGTTAGGGTTAGGGTTAGGTTTAGGATTCCACCAGGGTTAGGGTTAGGGTCAGGGATAGGGTTAGTTTCTAGGGCTAGGGTTATTGTTAGGGTTAGGGTTAGGGTTAGGGTTTTACCAGCGTTAACGTTAGTGTTAGGGTTAGTTTCTAGGGCTAGGGCTTGAAACAGGAATATGGTCATGGCCAGAGCTGTGGTATCAGCATGCTTATGGTTAGGTTTAGAGCTAGGGTTTTATTTAGGATTTCAGCCATTTTAGGCTAGGGTTAGGCTTAGGCTTAGGGTTAGGGTTAGGGTTAGGTTTAGGGTTAGGGTTCCACCATGGTTAGGATTAGGGTTAGGGATATATTCCAGGGCTAGGGCTTGAAACAGGAATATGGTCATGGCCAGAGCTGTGGTATCAGCATGCTTATGGTTAGGTTTAGAGCTAGGGTTTTATTTAGTATTTCAGTAGGTTTAGGTTAGGGTTAGTGTTAGGGTTAGGTTTAGGGTTAGGGTTAGGGTTAGGGTTAGAGTTCCACCAGGGTTAGGGTTAGGGTTAGGGATGGATTCTGGGACTAGGATTAGAGTTAGTGTTAGGTTTAGTGTTTGGGTTAGGGTTAGGTTTAGGTTTAGGATTCCACAAGGGTTACGGTTAGGGTTAGGTATAGGGTTAGTTTCTAGGGCTAGGGTTATTTTTAGGGTTAGGGTTAGGGTTCCACCAGGGTTAACGTTAGGGTTATGGTTATTTTCTAGTGCTAGGGCTTGAAACAAGAATATGGTCATGGCCAGAGCTGTGGTATCAGCATGCTTATGGTTAGGTTTAGAGCTAGGGTTTTATTTAGGATTTCAGCAGGTTTAGGTTAGGGTTAGGCTTAGGGTTAGTGTTAGGGTTAGGGTTACGGTTAGGGTTAGTTTCTAGGGCTAGGGCTTGAGACAGGATTAGGGGCATGGCCTGAGCTGTGGTATCAGCATGCTTATGGTTAGGTTTAGAACTAGGGTTTTATTTAGGATTTCAGCCGGTTTAGGTTAGGTTTAGGTTTAGGGTTAGGGTTAGGGTTCCACCAGGGTTAGGGTTAGGGATAGATTCTAGGGCTAGGATTAGAGTTAGTGTTAGGGTTAGGGTTTGGGTTAGGGTTATGCTTAGGTTTAGGATTCCACCAGGGTTAGGGTTAGGGATAGGCTTAGTTTCTAGGGCTAGGGTTATTCTTAGGGTTAGGGTTAGGGTTAGGCTTATGGTTGGGTTTCCACCAGGGTTAAAGTTAGGTTTAGGGTTAGTTTCTAGGGCTAGGGCTTGAAACAGAAATATGGTCATGGCCAGAGCTGTGGTATCAGCATGCTTATTTTCAGGTTTAGAGCTAGGGTTTTATTTGGGATTTCAGCAGGTTTAGGTTAGGGTTAGGCTTAGGGTTAGGTTTATACTTAGGGTTAGGGTTAAGGTTAGGGTTCCACCAGGGTTATGGTTAGGGTTAGGGATAGATTCTAGGGTTAGGATTAGTTAGTGTTAGAGTTAGGGTTTGGGTTAGGGTTAGGGTTAGGTTTAGGATTCCACCAAGGTTAGGGTTAGGAATAGGGTTAGTTTCAATTTCTAGGGTTAGAGTTCAGGTTAGGGTTAGGGTTAGGGTTCCACCAGGGTTAAGGTTAGCGTTAGGGTTAGTTTCTAGGGCCAGGGCTTGAAACAGGAATATGGTCATGGCCAGATCTGTGGTATCAGCATGCTTATGTTTAGGTTTATAGCTAGGGTTTTATTTAGAATTTCAGCACGTTTAGGGTCGGGTTAAGCTTAGGGTTAGGGTAAGGCTTAGGGTTAGGCTTAGGGTTAGGGTTAGGTTTAGGGTTCCACCAGGGTTAGGGTTAGGGTTAGGAATGGATTCTAGGGCTAGAATTAGAGTTAGTGTTAGGGTTAGCGTTTGGGTTAGGGTTAGGTTTAGGATTCCACCAGGGTTAGGGTTAGGGTAAGGGATAGGGTTAGTTTCTAGGGCTAGGGTTATTGTTAGGATCAGGGTTAGGGTTAGGGTTAGGGTTCCACCAGGGTTAACATTAGGGTTAGGGTTTGTTTCTAGGGCTAGGGCTTGAAACAAGAATATGGTCATGGCCAGAGCTGTGGTATCAGCATGCTTATGGTTAGGATTAGAGCTAGGGTTTTTTTAGGATTTCAGCAGGTTTAGGTTAGGGTTAGGCTTAGGGTTAGTGTTAGGGTTAGGGTTACGGTTAGGGTTAGTTTCTAGGGCTAGGGCTTGAGACAGGATTAGGGGCATGGCCTGAGCTGTGGTATCAGCATGCTTATGGTTAGGTTTAGAGCTAGGGTTTTATTTAGGATTTCAGCCGGTTTAGGTTAGGTTTAGGTTTAGGGTTAGGGTTAGGGTTCCACCAGGGTTAGGATTAGGGATAGATTCTAGGGCTAGGATTAGAGTTAGTGTTAGGGTTAGGGTTTGGGTTAGGGTTTTCCTTAGGTTTAGGATTCCACCAGGGTTAGGGTTAGGGATAGGCTTAGTTTCTAGGGCTAGGGTTATTGTTAGGGTTAGGGTTAGTGTTAGGCTTATGGTTGGGTTTCCACCAGGGTTAACGTTAGGGTTAGGGTTAGTTTCTAGGGCTAGGGCATAAAACAGAAATATGGTCATGGGCAGAGCTGTGGTATCAGCATGCTTATTTTTAGGTTTAGAGCTAGGGTTTTATTTAGGATTTCAGCAGGTTTAGGTTAGGGTTAGGCTTAGGGTTAGGGTTATACTTAGGGTTAGGGTTAAGGTTAGGGTTCCACCAGGGTTATGGTTAGGGTTAGGGATAGATTCTAGGGTTAGGATTAGAGTTAGTGTTATAGTTAGTGTTTGGGTTAGGGTTAGGGTTAGGTTTAGGATTCCCCCAGGGTTAGGGTTAGGAATAGGGTTAGTTTCTATGGCTAGGGTTAGAGTTCAGGTTAGGGTTAGGGTTAGGTTTCCACCAGGGTTAAGGTTAGCGTTAGGGTTATTTTCTAGGGCTAGGGCTTGAAACAGGAATATGGTCATGGCCAGAGCTGTGGTATCTGCATGCTTTTGGTTAGGTTTAGAGCTAGGGTTTTATTTAGGATTTCAGCCGGTTTAGGTTAGGGTTAGGGTTAGGGTTAGGGTTAGGGTTAGGGTTCCACCAGGTTTAGGGTTAAGGTTAGGGATAGATTCTAGGGCTAGGATTAGAGTTAGTGTTAGGGTTCGGGTTTGGGTTAGGGTTAGGTTTAGGGTTAGGTTTATGATTATACAAGGGTTAGGGTTAGGGAAAGTGTTAGTTTCTTGGGCTAGGGTTATTGTTAGGTTCAGGGTTAGGGTTAGATTTAGGGTTCCACCAGGTTTAAGGTTACGGTTAGGGTTAGTTTCCAGGGCTAGGGCTTGAAACAGGAATATGGTCATGGCCAGAGCTGTGGTATCAGCATGCTTATGGTTAGGTTTAGAGCTAGGGTTTTATTTAGGATTTCATCAGGTTTAGGTTAGGGTTAGGCTTAGGGTTAGGGTTAGGCTTAGGGTTATTGTTAGGCTTAGGTTTAGGCTTAGGGTTAGGGTTAGGGTTAGGGTTCCACCATGGTTAGGGTTAGGGTTAGGGATGGATTCTGGGGCTAGGATTAGAGTTAGTGTCAGGGTTAGGGTTTGGGTTAGGGTTAGGGTTAGTTTTAGGATTCCACCAGGGTTAGGGTTAGGGTTAGGGATAGGGTTAGTTTCTAGGGCTAGGTTTAGGGTTAGGGTTAGGTTTAGGCTTCCACCAGTGTTAAGGTTAGGGTTAGGGTTAGTTTCTAGGGCTAGGGCTTAAAACAGGTATATGGTCCTGGCCAGAGCTGTGGTATCAGCATGGTTATGGTTAGGTTTAGAGCTAGGGTTTTATTTAGGATTTCAGCAGGTTTAGGTTAGGGTTAGGCTTAGGGTTAGGGTTAGGCTTAGGGTTCCACCATGGTTAGGGTTAGGGTTAGGGATGGATTCTAGGGCTAGAATTAGAGTTAGTGTTAGGGTTAGGGTTTGGGTTAGGGTTAGGGTTAGATTTAGGATTCCACCAGGGTTAGGGTTAGGGTAAGGGATAGGGTTAGTTTCTAGGGCTAGGGTTATTGTTAGGGTTAGGGTTAGGGTTAGGGTTAGGTTTTTACCAGCGTTAACGTTAGTGTTAGGGTTAGTTTCTAGGGCTAGGGCTTGAAACAGGAATATGGTCATGGCCAGAGCTGTGGTATCAGCATGCTTATGGTTAGGTTTAGAGCTAGGGTTTTATTTAGGATTTCAGCCATTTTAGGTTAGGATTAGGCTTAGGCTTAGGGTTAGGGTTAGGTTTAGGGTTAGGGTTCCACCATGGTTAGGATTAGGGTTAGGGATATATTCCAGGGCTAGGGCTTGAAACAGGAATATGGTCATGGCCAGAGCTGTGGTATCAGCATGCTTATGGTTAGGTTTAGAGCTAGGGTTTTATTTAGGATTTCAGTAGGTTTAGGTTAGGGTTAGTGTTAGGGTTAGGTTTAGGCTAAGGGTTAGGGTTAGAGTTCCACCAGGATTAGGTTTAGGGTTAGGGATGGATTCTGGGACTAGGATTAGAGTTAGTGTTAGGTTTAGGGTTTGGGTTAGGGTTAGGTTTAGGTTTAGGATTCCACAAGGGTTACGGTTAGGGTTAGGTATAGGGTTAGTTTCTAGGGCTAGGGTTATTGTTAGGGTTAGGGTTAGGGTTCCACCAGGGTTAACGTTAGGGTTAGGGTTATTTTCTAGGGCTATGGTTTGAAACAAGAATATGGTCATGGCCAGATCTGTGGTATCAGCATGCTTATGGTTAGGTTTAGAGCTAGGGTTTTATTTAGGATTTCAGCAGGTTTAGGTTAGGGTTAGGCTTAGGGTTAGTGTTAGGGTTAGGGTTACGGTTAGGTTTAGTTTCTAGGGCTAGGGCTTGAGACAGGATTAGGGGCATGGCCTGAGCTGTGGTATCAGCATGCTTATGGTTAGGTTTAGAGCTAGGGTTTTATTTAGGATTTCAGCCGGTTTAGGTTAGGTTTAGGTTTAGGGTTAGGGTTAGGGTTCCACCAGGGTTAGGGTTAGGGATAGATTCTAGGGCTAGGATTAGAGTTAGTGTTAGGGTTAGGGTTTGGGTTAGGGTTATGCTTAGGTTTAGGATTCCACCAGGGTTAGGGTTAGGGATAGGCTTAGTTCTAGGGCTAGGGTTATTGTTAGGGTTAGGGTTAGGGTTAGGGTTAGGGTTCCACCAGGGTTAAGGTTAGCGTTAGGGTTAGTTTCTAGGGCTAGGGCTTAAAACAGGAATATGGTCATGGCCAGATCTGTGGTATCAGCATGCTTATGTTTAGATATAGAGCTAGGGTTTTATTTAGAATTTCAGCAGGTTTAGGGTCGGGTTAATCTTAGGGTTAGGGTAAGGCTTAGGGTTAGGCTTAGGGTTCGGGTTAGGTTTAGGGTTCCACCAGGGTTAGTGTTAGTGTTAGGAATGGATTCTAGGGCTAGAATTAGAGTTAGTGTTAGGGTTAGGGTTTGGGTTAGGGTTAGGTTTAGGATTCCACCAGGGTTAGGGTTAGGGTAAGGGATAGGGTTAGTTTCTAGGGATAGGGTTATTGTTAGGGTTAGTGTTAGGGTTAGGGTTAGGGTTAGGGTTCCACCAGCGTTAAGGTTAGGGTTAGGGTTAGTTTCTAGGGCTAGCGCTTGAAACAGGAATATGGTCATGGCCAGATCTGTGGTATCAGCATGCTTATGGTTAGGTTTAGAGCTAGGGTTTTATTTAGGTTTTCAGCAGGTTTAGGCTTAGGGTTAGGGTTAGGTTTAGGGTTAGGTTTAGGTTTCCACCAGGGTTTAGGGTTAGGGTTAGGGATAGATTCTAGGGCTAGGATTAGAGTTAGTGTTAGGGTTAAGGTTTGGGTTATGGTTAGGGTTAGGTTTAGGATTCCACCAGGGTTAGGGTTAGGGTTAGGGATAGGGTTAGTTTCTAGGCCTAGAGTTAATGTTAGGGTTAGGGTTAGGGTTAGGGTTAGGGTTAGGGTTCCACCAGGGTTAGGGTTAGGGTTAGTTAGTGTTAGGGTTAGGGTTACGGTTAGGGTTAGTTTCTAGGGCTAGGGCTTGAAACAGGAATATGGGCATGGCCAGAGCTGTGGTATCAGCATGCTTATGGTTAGGTTTAGAACTAGTGTTTTATTTTGGATTTCAGCAGGATTAGGTTTAGGTTGAGGTTGAGACTGAGGCTGAGGGATTGGCTTCAGGTTTTGTCTCGGATTAGGCTAGGGCCAAAAATAGTTTTAGGTTAGGGTTAGGGTTAAGCCATTCTGAATTGCCACTTAACAACCAAAATAATCCTCTCCTTTAAGTTGTGGTTTTCAGGTATTCTGTCTCAGCAACAAGAACGGGACTAATGCGCCATGTCATACCAACCTGCACAGTCTCTGCTGATGCTGTAGGGCCGGATCACCTGGGGGCTCTCTCTCTGCTCTTCAAGAGGGCAGCCTTCTTACTTCCCCCACCTAGGCACTCACCTTAGCCTCCGCAGAGTATCAGCTCTGTGGAACCAGTGGATAATCCTGTACTGGAGTCCAGCTTTCTTCAATATTCTGTGATGATGCCAGTTCAGCCACACACCTATAAAGAGTAGCTCGAGCCAATTTGCATGTTGCTGGAGATAAACCCTGTTGGCCACATGGAAGTGGGAGACTTGACTTTCAGGCATAACAGCTTTTCATGCTCTAAGGTACTGCCTCAGCACAGGAAGAAGTGAAAAAGAGAGGCTAAAGCTGGTTCCTGTTCCATTCTAGCATTTACCTTTTCCAGGCAGCTACCCAGAGAAGGGGAGGCAGCAGCATTACTGCAAAGCTAACAGCAAGCCCTGGGTTGCCGAGTCCCTGGCACGCAGGCTGAGTAGGGTTAGTGTTAGGGTTAGTGTTAGGGTTAGGGTTAGGGTCCACCAGGGATAGGTTTAGGGTTAGGGTTAGGGTTAGGGTAGTTTCTAGGGCTAGGGTTAGAGTTCGGGTTATGGTTAGGTTTAGGTTTAGGGTTCCACCAGGGTTCGGGTTAGAGTTAGGTTTAGTGTTAGTTTCTAGGGCTAGAGCTTGAAACAGGAATATGGTCATGGCCAGATCTGTGGTATCAGCATGCTTATGGTTAGGTTTAGAGCTAGGGTTTTATTTAGGATTTCAGCCCGTTTAGGTTATGGTTAGGCTTAGGGTTAGGGTTAGGTTTAGGGTTAGGGTTAGGGTTCCACCAGGTTTAGGGTTAGGGTTAGGGATAGATTCTACGGCTAGGATTAGAGTTAGTGTTAGGGTTAAGGTGTGGGTTAAGGTTAGGGTTAGGTTTAGGATTCCACCAGGTTTAGGGTTAGGGTTTAGGGATAGGGTTAGTTTCTAGGGCTAGGGTTAATGTTAGGGTTAGAGTTAGGGTTAGTGTTAGAATTAGGGTTCCACCATGGTTAAGGTTAGGGTTAGGGTTAGTTTCTAGGGCTAGTGCTTGAAACAGGAATATGGTCATGGCCAGAGCTGTGGTATCAGCATGCTTATGGTTAGGTTTAGAGCCTGGGTTTTATTTAGGATTTCTGCCAGTTCAGGTTAGGGTTAGGTTTAGGGTTAGGGTTAGGCTTAGGGTTCCACCAGGGTTAGGGTTAGGGTTAGGGATAGATTCTAGGGCTATGATTAGAGTTAGTGTTAGGGTTAGGGTTTGGGTTAGGTTTAGGTTTAGGTTTAGGATTCCACCAGGGTTAGGGTTAGGGATAGGGTTAGTTTCTAGGGTTAGGGTTAGGGTTAGGGTTAGGGTTAGGGTTAGGGTTAGGTTTGGGTTTCCACCAGGGTTAAGGTTATGGTTAGGGTTAGTTTCTAGGGCTAGGTCTTGAAACAGAAATATGGTCATGGCCAGATCTGTGGTATCAGCATGCTTATTTTTAGATTTAGAGCTAGGGTTTTATTTAGGATATCAGCAGGTTTAGGTTAGGGTTAGGCTTAGGGTTAGGGTTAGGCTTAGGGTTAGGGTTAAGGTTAGGGTTCCACCAGGGTTATGGTTAGGGTTAGGGATAGATTCTAGGGTTAGGATTAGAGTTAGTGTTATAGTTAGGGTTTGGGTTAGGGTTAGGTTTAGGATTCCACCAGGGTTAGGGTTAGGATTAGGGTTAGTTTCTAGGGCTAGGGTTAGAGTTCGGGTTAGGGTTAGGGTTAGGGTTAGGGTTCC
The DNA here is from genome assembly GCA_028451465.1 of Erethizon dorsatum. NCBI lineage: Eukaryota > Metazoa > Chordata > Mammalia > Rodentia > Erethizontidae > Erethizon > Erethizon dorsatum. The sequence goes on along the minus strand of JAQMCO010000027.1, from coordinate 385,153 downwards.
ACCAGGGTTAAGGTTAGCGTTAGGGTTAGTTTCTAGGGCTAGGGCTTGAAACAGGAATATGGTCATGGCCAGATCTGTGGTAACAGCATGCTTATGTTTAGGTTTAGAGCTAGGGTTTTATTTAGAATTTCAGCAGGTTTAGGGTCGGGTTAGGCTTAGGGTTAGGCTTAGGGTTAGGCTTAGGGTTAGGGTTAGGGTACCACCAGGGTTAGGGTTAGGGTTAGGGATGGATTTTAGCGCTAGAATTAGAGTTAGTGTTAGGGTTAGCGTTTGGGTTAGGGTTAGGTTTAGGATTCCACCAGGGTTAGGGTTAGGGTAAGGGATAGGTTTAGTTTCTAGGGCTAGGGTTATTGTTAGGGTTATTGTTAGGGTTAGGGTTCCACCAGCGTTAACGTTAGGGTTAGGGTTAGTTTCTGGGGCTAGGGCTTGAAACAGGAATAAGGTCATGGCCAGAGCTGTGGTATCAGCATGCTTATGGTTAGGTTTAGAGGTAGGGTTTTATTTAGGATTTCAGCCCGTTTAGGTTATGGTTAGGCTTAAGGTTAGGGTTAGGGTTAGGATTAGGGTTAGGGTTCCACCAGGTTTAGGGTTAGGGTTAGGGATAGATTCTAGGGCTAGGATTAGAGTTAGTGTTAGGGTTAAGGTGTGGGTTATGGTTAGGGTTAGGTTTAGGATTCCACCAGGGTTAGGGTTAGGGTTAGGAATAGGGTTAGTTTCTAGGCCTAGGGTTAATGTTAAGGTTAGGGTTAGGGTTAGTGTTAGGGTTAGGGTTCCACCATGGTTAAGGTTAGGGTTAGGGTTAGGGTTAGGGTTAATGTTTAGGGTTAGGGTTATGGTTAGGGTTTGTTTCTAGGGTTAGGGTTAGGGTTAGGGTTAGGGTTAGGGTTAGGGTTCCACCAGGGTTAACATTAGGGTTAGGGTTTGTTTCTAGGGCTAGGGCTTGAAACAAGAATATGGTCATGGCCAGAGCTGTGGTATCAGCATGCTTATGGTTAGGTTTAGAGCTAGGGTTTTATTTAGGATTTCAGTAGGTTTAGGTTAGGGTTAGTGTTAGGGTTAGGTTTAGGCTTAGGGTTAGGGTTAGAGTTCCACCAGGGTTAGGTTTAGGGTTAGGGATGGATTCTGGGACTAGGATTAGAGTTAGTGTTAGGTTTAGGGTTTGGGTTAGGGTTAGGTTTAGGTTTAGGATTCCACCAGGGTTACCGTTAGGGTTAGGTATAGGGTTAGTTTCTAGGGCTAGGGTTATTGTTAGGGTTAGGGTTAGGGTTCCACCAGGGTTAACGTTAGGGTTAGGGTTATTTTCCAGGGCTAGGGCTTGAAACAAGAATATGGTCATGGCCAGAGCTGTGGTATCAGCATGCTTATGGTTAGGGTTAGAGCTAGGGTTTTATTTAGGATTTCAGCAGGTTTAGGTTAGGGTTAGGCTTAGGGTTAGTGTTAGGTTTAGGGATACGGTTAGGGTTAGTTTCTAGGGCTAGGGCTTGAGACAGGATTAGGGGCATGGCCAGAGCTGTGGTATCAGCATGCTTATCGTTAGGTTTAGAGCTAGGGTTTTATTTTGGATTTCAGCAGGTTTAGGTTTAGGTTGAGGTTGAGACTGAGGTTCATGGTTAGGCTTCAGTTTTTGTCTCGGATTAGGCTAGGGCTAGAAATAGTTTTAGGTGAGGGTTATTTTTTATGCCCTTCTGACTTGCCACTTAAGAGCCAAAATAATCCTCTCCTTTAAGTTGTGGTTGTCAGGTATTCTGTCTCAGCAACAAGAACGGGACTAATGCGCCATGTCATACCAACCTGCACAGTCTCTGCTGATGCTGTAGGGCCGGATCACCTGGGGGCTCTCTCTCTGCTGTTCAAGATGGCAGGCTTCTTACTTCCCCCACTTAGGCACTCACCTTAGCCTCCGCAGAGTATCAGCTCTGTGGAACCAGTGGATAATCCTGTACTGGAGTCCAGCTTACTTCAATATTCTGTGATCATGCCAGTTCATCCACACACCTATAAAAGAGTAGCTCGAGCCACTTTGCATGTTGCTGGAGTTAAACCCTGTTGGCCACATGGAAGTGGGAGAGTTGACTTTCAGGCATAACAGCTTTTCTTGCTCTAAGGTACTGCCTCAGCACAGGAAGAAGTGAAAAAGAGAGGCTAAAGCTGGTTCCTGTTCCATTCTAGCATTTACCTTTTCCAGGCAGCTACCCAGAGAAGGGGAGGCAGCAGCATTACTGCAAAGCTAACAGCAAGCCCTGGGTTGCCGAGTCCCTGGGACGCAGGCAGAGTAGGGTTAGTGTTAGGGTTAGTGTTAGGGTTAGGGTTATGGTCCACCAGGGATAGGGTTAGGGTTAGGGTTAGGGTTATGGTTAGTTTCTAGGGCTAGGGTTAGAGTTCGGGTTAGGGTTAGGTTTAGGTTTAGGGTTCTACCAGGGTTCGGGTTAGAGTTAGGTTTAGGGTTAGTTTCTAGGGCTAGGGCTTGAAACAGGAATATGCTCATGGCCAGATCTGTGGTATCAGCATGCTTATGTTTAGGTTTAGAGCTAGGGTTTTATTTAGGATTTCAGCAGGTTTAGTGTAGGGTTAGGCTTAGGGTTAGGGTTATTCTTAGGGTTAGGGTTAGGTTTAGGGTTAGTGTTAGGGTTCCACCAGGGTTAGGTTTAAGGTTAGGGATAGATTCTAGGGCTAGGATTAGAGTTAGTGTTAGGGTTCGGGTTAGGGTTAGGGTTAGTGTTTAGGTTTAGGATTCCACCAGGGTTAGGGTTAGGGTAAGATATAGGGTAGTTTCTAGGGCTAGGGTTATTGTTAGGGTTAGGGTTAGGGTTAGGGTTCCACCAGCGTTAACGTTAGGGTTAGGGTTAGTTTCTAGGGCTAGGGCTTGAAACAGGAATATGGTCATGGCCAGATCTGTGGTATCAGCATGCTTATGGTTCGGTTTAGAGCTAGGGTTTTATTTAGGATTTCAGCCCGTTTAGGTTATGGTTAGGCTTAAGTTTAGGGTTAGGGTTAGGATTAGGTTTAGGGTTCCACCAGGTTTAGGGTTAGGGTTAGGGATAGATTCTAGGGCTAGGATTAGAGTTAGTGTTAGGGTTAAGGTGTGGGTTATGGTTAGGGTTAAGTTTAGGATTCCACCAGGGTTAGGGTTAGGGTTAGGGATAGGGTTATTTTCTAGGGCTAGGGTTAATGTTAGAGTTAGGGTTATTGTTAGTGTTAGGGTTAGGGTTCCACCATGGTTAAGGTTAGGGTTAGGGTTAGTTTCTAGGGCTAGTGCTTGAAACAGGAATATGGTCATGGCCAGAGCTGTGGTATCAGCATGCTTATGGTTAGGTTTAGAGCTAGGTTTTTATTTAGGATTTCAGCCTGTTTAGGTTAGGTTTAGGTTTAGGGTTAGGGTTAGGTTTCCACCAGGGTTAGGGTTAGGGATAAATTCTAGGGCTAGTATTAGAGTTAGTGTTAGGGTTAGTGTTTGGGTTAGGGTTATGCTTAGGTTTAGGATTCCACCAGGGTTAGGGTTAGGGATAGGCTTAGTTTCTAGGCTAGGGTTATTGTTGGGGTTAGGGTTAGGGTTAGGCTTAGGGTTGGGTTTCCAAAAGATTTAACGTTAGGGTTAGGGTTACTTTCTAGGGCTAGGGCTTGAAACAGGAATATGGTCATGGCCAGAGCTGTGGTATCAGCATGCTTATGGTTAGCTTTAGAGCTAGGGTTTTATTTAGGGTTTCAGCCGGTTTAGGTTAGGGTTAGGCTTAGTGTTAGTGTTAGGGTTAGGGTTAGGGTTAGTGTTAGGGTTCCACCAGGGTTAGGGTTAAGGTTAGGGATAGATTCTAGGGCTAGGATTAGAGTTAGTGTTAGGGTTCGGGTTTAGTTTTGGGTTAGGGTTAGGTTTATGATTCCACAAGGGTTAGGGTTAGGGTTAGGGTTAGGGTTAGGGTTCCACCAGGGTTAAGTTTAGGGTTAGGTTTAGGGTTAGTTTCCAGGGCTAGGGCTTGAAACAGGAATATGGTTCCTGGCCAGAGCTGTGGTATCAGTATGCTTATGGTTAGGTTTAGACCTAGGGTTTTATTTAGGATTTCAGCAGGTTTAGGTTAGGATTAGGGTTAGGGTTAGGTTTAGGTTTCGGGTTAGGGTTAGGGTTCCACCAGGGTTAGGGTTAGGGATAGATTCTAGGGCTAGGATTAGAGTTAGTATTAGGGTTAGGGTTTGGGTTAGGGTTATGCTTAGGTTTAGGATTCCACCAGGGTTAGGGTTATGGTTAGGGATAGGCTTAGTTTCTAGGGCTAGGGTTATTATTAGGGTTAGGGTTAGGGTTAGGCTTAGGTTTAGGGTTCCACCAGGGTTAAGGTTAGGGTTAGGTTTAGGTTAGTTTCTAGGGCTAGGGCTTGAAACAGGAATATGGTCATGGCCAGATCTGTGGTATCAGCATGCTTATGTTTAGGTTTAGAGCTAGGGATTTATTTAGGATTTCAGTCGGTTTAGGTTAGGGTTAGGCTTAGGGTTCGTGTTAGGGTTAGGGTTAGGGTTCCACCAGGGTTAGGTTTAAGGTTAGGGATAGATTCTAGGGCTAGGATTAGAGTTAGTGTTAGGGTTCGGGTTTGGGTTAGGGTTAGGGTTAGGTTTAGGATTCCACCACGGTTAGGGTTTGGGTTAGGGATAGGGTTAGTTTCTAGGGCTAGGGTTATTGTTAGGGTTAGGGTTAGGGTTAGGTTTAAGGTTCCTCCAGGGCTAAGGTTAGGGTTAGGGTTAGTTTCTAGGGCTAGGGCTTGAAACAGGAATATGGTCATGGCCAGAGCTGTGGTATCAGCATGCTTATGGTTAGGTTTAGAGCTAGGGTTTTATTTAGGATTTCAGCAGGTTTAGGTTAGGGTTAGGCTTAGGGTTAGGGTTAGGCTTAGGGTTCCACCAGGGTTAGGGTTAGGGTTAGGGATAGATTCTAGGGATATGATTTGAGTTAGTGTTAGGGTTAGGGTTTGGGTTAGGCTTAGGTTTAGGTTTAGGATTCCACCAGGGTTAGGGTTAGGGTTAGGGATAGGGACAGGGTTAGTTTCTAGGGCTAGGGTTAGGGTTAGGAGTAGGGTTAGGGTTAGGGTTCCACCATGGTTAAGGTTAGGGTTAGGGTTAGTTTCTAGTGCTAGGGCTTGAAACAGGAATATGGTCATGGCCAGAGCTGTGGTATCAGCATGCTTATGGTTAGGTTTAGAGCTAGGGTTTTATTTAGGATATCAGCAGGTTTAGGTTAGGGTTAGTGTTAGGTTAGGGTTAGGGTTAGGTTAGGGTTAGGGTTAGGTTTAGGGTTAGGGTTCCACCAGGGTTAGCGTTAGGGTTAGGGATAGATTCTAGGGCTAGGATTAGAGTTAGTGTTAGGGTTAGGGTTTGGGTTAGGATTAGGGTTAGGTTTAGGATTCCACCAGGGTTAGGGTTAGGGTTAGGGATAGGCTTAGTTTCTATGGCTAGGGTTATTTTTAGGGTTAGGGTTAGTGTTAGTGTTAGTGTCAGGGTTAGGGTTAGGGTTAGTTTCTAGGGCTAGGGCTTGAGACAGGATTAGGGGCATGGCCAGAGCTATGGTATCAGCATGCTTATGGTTAGGTTTAGAGCTAGGATTTTATTTTGGATTTCAGCAGGATTAGGTTTAGGTTGAGGTTGAGACTGAGGTTGATGGTTAGGCTTCAGTTTTTGTCTCGGATTAGGCTAGGGCTAGAAATAGTTTTAGGTTAGGGTTAGGGTTAAGCCCTTCTGACTTGCCACTTAAGAGCCAAAATAATCCTCTCCTTTAAGTTGTGGTTGTCAGGTATTCTGTCTCAGCAACAAGAACGGGACTAATGCGCCATGTCATACCAACCTGCACAGTCTCTGCTGATGCTGTACGGCCGGATCACCTGCGGGCTCTGTCTCTGCTCTTCAAGAGGGCAGCCTTCTTACTTCCCCCACATAGGCACTCACCTTAGCCTCCGCAGAGTATCAGCTCTGTTGAACCAATGGATATTCTTGTACTGGAGTCAAGCTTACTTCAATATTCGGTGATCATTCCAGTTCAGCCACACACCTATAAAAGAGTAGCTCAAGCCACTTTGCATGTTGCTGTAGATAAACCCTGGTGGCCACATGGAAGTGGGAGACTTGACTTTCAGGCATAATAGCTTTTCTTGCTCTAAGGTACTGCCTCAGCACAGGAAGAAGTTAAAAAGAGAGGCTAAAGCTGGTTCCTGTTCCATTCTAGCATTTACCTTTTCCAGGCAGCTACCCAGAGAAGGGGAGGCAACAGCTTTACTGCAAAGCTAACAGCAAGCCCTGGGTTGCCGAGTCCCTGGCATGCAAGCTGATTATGGTTATTGTTAGGGTTAGTGTTAGGGTTAGGGTTAGGGTCCACCAGGTATAGGGTTAGGGTTAGGGTTAGTTTCTAGGGCTAGGGTTAGAGTTCGGGTTAGGGTTAGGTTTAGGTTTAGGTTTCCACCAGGTTTCGGGTTAGAGTTAGGTTTAGGGTTAGTTTCTAGGGCTAGGGCTTGAAACAGGAATATGGTCATGGTCAGATCTGTGGTGTCACCATGCTTATGTTTAGGTTTTGACCTAGGGTTTTATTTAGGATTTCAGCAGGTTTAGGGTAGGGTTAGGCTTAGGGTTAGGGTTAGGGTTAGGGTCAAGTTTAGGGTTAGGTTTAGTGTTCCACCAGGGTTAATGTTAGGGTTAGGGATGGATTCTAGGGCTAGGATTAGAGTTAGTGTTAGGGTTAGGGTTTGGGTTAGGGTTAGGGTTAGGTTTAGGATTCCACCAGGGTTAGGGTTAGGGTAAGGGTTAGGGTTCCACCAGCGTTAACGTTAGGGTTAGGGTTAGTTTCTAGGGATAGGGCTGGAAACAGGAAGATGGTCATGGAAAGAGCTGTGGTATCAGCATGCTTATGGTTAGGTTTAGAGCTAGGGTTTTATTTAGGATTTCAGCAGGTTTAGTTTAGGGTTAGGCCTAGGGTTAGTGTTAGGGTTAGGGTTACAGTTAGGGTTAGATTCTAGGGATAGGGCTTGAGACAGGATTAGGGGCATGGCCAGAGCTATGCTATCAGCATGCTTATGGTTAGGTTTAGAGCTAGGGTTTTATTTTGGATTTCAGCAGGTTTAGGTTTTGGTTGAGGTTGAGACTGAGGTTGATGGTTAGGCTTCAGTTTTTGTCTCGGATTAAGCTAGGGCTAGAAATAGTTTTAGGTTAGGTTTCGGGTTAAGCCCTTCTGACTTGCCACTTAAGAGCCAAAATAATCCTCTCCTTTAAGTTCTGGTTGTCAGGTATTCTGTCTCAGGAACAAGAACGGGACATATGCGCCATGTCATACCAACCTGCACAGTCTCTGCTGATGCTGTAGGGCCGGATCACCTGGGGGCTCTGTCTCTGCTCTTCAAGAGGGCAGCCTTCTTACTTCCCCCACCTAGGCACTCACCTTAGCCTCCGCAGAGTATCAGCTCTGTGGAACCAGTGGATAATAATGTACTGGAGTCCAGCTTTCTTCAATATTCTGTGATCATGCCAATTCAGCCACATACCTATAAAAGAGTAGCTCGAGCCACTTTGCATGTTGCTGGAGATAAATCGTATTGCGCACATGGAAGTGGGAGACTTGACTTTCAGGCCTAAGAGCTTATCTTGCTCTAAGGTACTGCCTCAGCACAGGAAGAAGTGAAAAAGAGAGGCTAAAGCTGGTTCCTGTTCCATTCTAGCATTTACCTTTTCCAGGCAGCTACCCAGAGAAGGGGAGGCAGCAGCTGTCCTGCAAATCTAACAGCAAGCCCTGGGTTGCCGAGTCCCTGGCACGCAGGATGAGTAGGGTTATTGTTAGGGTTAGTGTTAGGGTTAGGGTTAGGGTCCACCAGGGATAGGGTTAGGGGTTAGGGTTAGGGTTAGGGTTAGGGTTCCACCGGGGTTAGGGTTAGGGTTAGGGTTAGGTTTAGGGTTAGTGTTAGGGTTAGGGTTAGGGTTAGCTTTAGGATTCCACCAGGGTTAGGGCTAGGGTTATTGTTAGGGTTAGGGTTAGGATTCCACCATGGTTAACGTTAGGGTTAGGGTTCGTTTCTAGGGCTAGGGCTTGAAACAGGAATATGGTCATGGCCAGAGCTGTGGTATCAGCATGCTTATGGTTAGGTTTAGAGCTAGGGTTTTATTTAGGATTTCAGCCGGTTTAGGTTAGGGATAGGCTTAGGGTTAGGGTTAGGTTTAGGTTAGGGTTATGGATCCACCAGGGTTAGGGTTAAGGTTAGGGATAGATTCTAGGGCTAGGATTAGAGTTAGTGTTAGGGTTCGGGTTTGGGTTAGGGTTAGGGTTGGGTTTAGGATTCCACCAGGGTTAGGGTTAGGGTTAGGGATAGGGTTAGTTTCTAGGGCTAGGGTTATTGTTAGGGTTAGGGTTAGGTTTAGGGTTCCACCAGGGTTAAGGTTAGGGTTAGTTTCTAGGGCTAGGGCTTGAAACAGGAATATGGTCATGGCCAGAGCTGTGGTATCTGTATGCTTATGGTTAGGTTTAGAGCTAGGGTTTTATTTAGGATTTCAGCAGGTTTAGGTTAGGGTTAGGCTTAGGGTTAGGGTAGGCTTAGGATTAGGCTTAGGGTTAGGGTTAGTGTTAGGGTTCCACCAGGGTTAGGGTTAGGGTTAGGGATGGATTCTGGGGCTAGGATTAGAGTTAGTGTTAGGGTTCGGGTTAGGGTTAGGGTTAGGGTTAGGTTTAGGATTCCACCAGGGTTAGGGTTAGGGTTAGGGATAGGGTTAGTTTCTAGGGCTAGGGTTGTTGTTAGGGTTAGGGTTAGGTTTTGGGTTCCACCAGGGTTAAGGTTAGTGTTAGGGATAGTTTCTAGGGCTAGGGCTTGAAACAGGAATATGGTCATGGCCAGAGCTGTGGTATCAGCATGCTTATGGTTAGGTTTAGAACTAGGGTTTTATTTTGGATTTCAGCAGGATTAGGTTTAGGTTGAAGTTGAGACTGAGGATGATGGTTAGGCTTTAGGTTTTGTCTCGGATTGGCTAGGGGTAGAAATAGTTTTAGGTTAGGTTTAGGGTTAAGCCATTCTGACTTGCCACTTAAAAGCCAAAATAATCCTCTCCTTTAAGTTGTGGTTGTCAGGTATTCTGTCCAGCAACAAGAACGGGACTAATGCGACATGTCATACAAACCTGCACAGTCTCTGCTGATGCTGTAGGGCCGGATCACCTGGGGGCTCTGTCTCTGCTCTTCAAGAGGGCAGCCTTCTTACTTCCCCCACCTAGGCACTCACCTTAGCCTCCGCAGAGTATCAGCTCTGTGGAACCAGTGGATATTCTTGTACTGGAGTCAAGCTTACTTTAATATTCTGTGATCAGGCCAGTTCAGCCACACACCTATAAAAGAGTAGCTCAAGCCACTTTGCATGTTGCTGGAGATAAACCCTGGTGGCCACATGGAAGTGGGAGACTTCAGTTTCAGGCATAACAGCTTTTCTTGCTCTAAGGTACTGCCTCAGCACAGGAAGAAGTGAAAAAGAGAGGCTAAAGCTGGTTCCTGTTCCATTCTAGCATTTACCTTTTCCAGGCAGCTACCCAGAGAAGGGGAGGCAGTAGCTTTACTGCAAAGCTAACAGCAAGCCCTGGGTTGCCGAGTCCCTGGCACGCAGGCTGAGTAGGGTTAGTGTTAGGGTTAGTGTTAGGGTTAGGGTTAGGGTCCACCAGGGATAGGGTTAGGGTTAGGGTTAGGGTTAGTTTCTAGGGCTAGGGTTAGAGTTCGGGTTATGGTTAGGTTTAGGTTTAGGGTTCCACCAGGGTTCGGGTTAGAGTTAGGTTTAGTGTTAGTTTCTAGGGCTAGGGCTTGAAACAGGAATATGGTCATGGCCAGATCTGTGGTATCAGCATGCTTATGGTTAGGTTTAGAGCTAGGGTTTTATTTAGGATTTCAGCCGGTTTAGGTTAGGGTTAGGCTTAGGGTTAGGGTTAGGGTTAGGGTTAGGGTTCCACCAGGGTTAGGTTTAAGGTTAGGGATAGATTCTAGGGCTAGGATTAGAGTTAGTGTTAGGGTTCGGGTTTGGGTTAGGGTTAGGGTTAGGTTTAGGATTCCACCACGGTTAGGGTTAGGGTTAGGGATAGGGTTAGTTTCTAGGGCTAGGGTTATTGTTAGGGTTAGGGTTAGGGTTAGGTTTAAGGTTCCACCAGGGCTAAGGTTAGGGTTAGGGTTAGTTTCTAGGGCTAGGGCTTGAAACAGGAATATGGTCATGGCCAGAGCTGTGGTATCAGCATGCTTATGGTTAGGTTTAGAGCTAGGGTTTTATTTAGGATTTCAGCAGGTTTAGGTTAGGGTTAGGCTTAGGGTTAGGGTTAGGCTTAGGGTTCCACCAGGGTTAGGGTTAGGGTTAGGGATAGATTCTAGGGATATGATTAGAGTTAGTGTTAGGGTTAGGGTTTGGGTTAGGGTTAGGTTTAGGTTTAGGATTCCACCAGGGTTAGGGTTAGGGTTAGGGTTAGGGACAGGGTTAGTTTCTAGGGCTAGGGTTATTCTTAGGGTTAGGGTTAGGGTTAGGGTTCCAGCAGGGTTAAGGTTAGGGTTAGGGTTAGTTTCTAGGGCTAGGTCTTGAAACAGGAATATGGTCATGGCCAGATCTGTGGTATCAGCATGCTTATGGTTAGATTTAGAGCTAGGGTTTTATTTAGCATATCAGCAGGTTTAGGTTAGGGTTAGGGTTAGGTTTAGGGTTAGGGTTAGGGTTAAGGTTCCACCGGGGTTAGGGTTAGGGTTAGGGATAGATTCTAGGGCTAGGATTAGAGTTAGTGTTAGGGTTAGGGTTTGGGTTAGGTTTAGGGTTAGGTTTAGTATTCCACCAGGGTTAGGGTTAGGGTTAGGGATAAGCTTAGTTTCTATGGCTAGGGTTATTTTTAGGACTAGGCTTAGTGTTAGTGTTAGTGTCAGGGTTACGGTTAGGGTTAGTTTCTAGGGCTAGGGCTTGAGATAGGATTAGGGGCATGGCCAGAGCTATGGTATCAGCATGCTTATGGTTAGGTTTAGAGCTAGGATTTTATTTTGGATTTCAGCAGGATTAGGTTGGGGTTGAGGTTGAGACTGAGGTTGATGGTTAGGCTTCAGTTTTTGTCTCGGATTAGGCCAGGGCTAAAAATAGTTTTAGGTTAGGGTTAGGGTTAAGCCCTTCTGACTTGCCACTTAAGAGCCAAAATAATCCTCTCCTTTAAGTTGTGGTTGTCAGGTATTCTGTCTCAGCAACAAGAACGGGACTAATGCGCCATGTCATACCAACCTGCACAGTCTCTGCTGATGCTGTATGTCCGGATCACCTGGGGGCTCTGTCTCTGCTCTTCAAGAGGGCAGCCTTCTTACTTCCCCCACCTAGGCACTCACCTTAGCCTCCGCAGAGTATCAGCTCTGTGGAACCAGTGGATATTCTTGTACTGAAGTCAAGCTTACTTCAATATTCTGTGATCATGCCATTTCAGCCACACACCTATAAAAGAGTAGCTCAAGCCACTTTGCATGTTGCTGGAGATAAACCCTGGTGGCCACATGGAAGTGGGAGACTTGACTTTCAGGCATAACAGCTTTTCTTGCTCTAAGGTACTGCCTCAGCACAGGAAGAAGTGAAAAAGAGAGGCTAAAGCTGGTTCCTGTTCCATTCTAGCATTTACCTTTTCCAGGCAGCTACCCAGAGAAGGGGAGGCAGCAGCTTTACTGCAAAGCTAACAGCAAGCCCTGGGTTGACGAGTCCCAGGCACGCAGGCTGAGTAGGGTTAGTGTTAGGGTTAGTGTTAGGGTTAGGGTTAGGGTCCACCAGGGATAGGGTTAGGGTTAGGGTTAGTTTCTAGGGCTAGGATTAGAGTTCGGGTTAGGGTTAGGTTTAGGTTTAGGGTTCCACCAGGGTTCGGGTTAGAGTTAGGTTTAGTGTTAGTTTCAAGGGCTAGGGCTTGAAACAGGAATATGGTCATGGCCAGATCTGTGGTATTAGCATTCTTATGGTTAGGTTTAGAGCTAGGGTTTTATTTAGGATTTCAGCCGGTTTAGGTTAGGGTTAGGCTTAGGGTTAGGGTTAGGGTTAGGGTTAGGGTTAGGGTTCCACCAGGGTTAGGTTTAAGGTTAGGGATAGATTCTAGGGCTAGGATTAGAGTTAGTGTTTGGGTTCGGGTTTGGGTGAGGGTTAGTGTTAGGTTTAGGATTCCACCAGGGTTAGGGTTAGGGTTAGGAATAGCGTTAGTTTCTAGGGCTAGGGTTATTGTTAGCGTTAGGGTTAGGGTTAGGGTTATGGTTAGGGTTAGGGTTCCACCAGGGTTAAGGTTAGTGTTAAGGTTAGTTTCTAGTTCTAGGGCTTGAAACAGGAATATGGTCATGGCCAGAGCTGTGGTATCAGTATGCTTATGGTTAGGTTTAGAGCTAGGGTTTTATTTAGGATTTCAGCAGGTTTAGGTTAGGGTTAGGATTAGGGTTAGGCTTAGTGTTAGGCTTAGGCTTAGGGTTCCACCATGGTTAGGTTTAGGGTTAAGGATAGATTCTAGGGCTAGGATTAGAGTTAGTGTTAGGGTTAGGGTTTGGGTTAGGGTTAAGGTTAGGTTTAGGATTCCACCAGGGTTAGGGTTAGTGTTAGGGATAGGGTTAGTTTCTAGGGCTAGTGTTGTTGTTAGGGTTAGCGTTAGGGTTAGAGTTAGGGTTCCACCAGCATTAACGTTAGTGTTATGGTTAGTTTCTAGGGCTAGGGCTTGAAACAGGAATATGGTCATGGCCAGATCTGTGGTATCAGCATTCTTATGTTTAGGTTTAGAGCTAGGGTTTTATTTAGGATTTCAGCAGGTTTAGGTTAGGGATAGGCTTAGGGTTAGGCTTAGGGTTAGGCTTAGGCTTAGGGTTCCACCAGGGTTAGGGTTAAGGTTAGGAACAGATTCTAGGGTTAGGATTAGAGTTAGTGTTAGGGTTCGGGTTTGGGTTAGGGTTAGGGTTAGGTTTAGGATTCAACCAGGGTTAGGGTTAGGGTTAGGGATAGGGTTAGTTTCTAGGGCTAGGGTTATTGTTAGGGTTAGGGTTAGGTTTAGGGTTCCACCAGGGTTAAGGTTAGGGTTAGTTTCTAGGGCTAGGCCTTGAAACAGGAATATGGTCATGGCCAGAGCTGTGGTATCTGCATGCTTATGGTTAGGTTTAGAGGTAGGGTTTTATTTAGGATTTCAGCAGGTTTATGTTAGGGTTAGGCTTAGGGTTAGGGTAGGCTTAGGATTAGGCTTAGGGTTAGGGTTAGTGTTAGGGTTCCACCAGGGTTAGGGTTAGGGTTAGGGATGGATTCTGGGGCTAGGATTAGAGTTAGTGTTAGGGTTCGGGTTAGGGTTAGGGTTAGGGTTAGGTTTAGGATTCCACCAGGGTTAGGTTTAGGGTTAGGGATAGGGTTAGTTTCTAGGGCTAGGGTTGTTGTTAGGGTTAGGGTTAGGTTTTGGGTTCCACCAGGGTTAAGGTTAGTGTTAGGGATAGTTTCTAGGGCTAGGGCTTGAAACAGGAATATGGTCATGGCCAGAGCTGTGGTATCAGCATGCTTATGGTTAGGTTTAGAACTAGGGTTTTATTTTGGATTTCAGCAGGATTAGGTTTAGGTTGAAGTTGAGACTGAGGATGATGGTTAGGCTTTAGGTTTTGTCTCGGATTGGCTAGGGGTAGAAATAGTTTTAGGTTAGGTTTAGGGTTAAGCCATTCTGACTTGCCACTTAAAAGCCAAAATAATCCTCTCCTTTAAGTTGTGGTTGTCAGGTATTCTGTCCAGCAACAAGAACGGGACTAATGCGACATGTCATACAAACCTGGACAGTCTCTGCTGATGCTGTAGGGCCGGATCACCTGGGGGCTCTGTCTCTGCTCTTCAAGAGGGCAGCCTTCTTACTTCCCCCACCTAGGCACTCACCTTAGCCTCCGCAGAGTATCAGATCTGTGGAACCAGTGGATATTCTTGTACTGGAGTCAAGCTTACTTTAATATTCTCTGATCAGGCCAGTTCAGCCACACACCTATAAAAGAGTAGCTCAAGCCACTTTGCATGTTGCTGGAGATAAACCCTGGTGGCCACATGGAAGTGGGAGACTTCAGTTTCAGGCATAACAGCTTTTCTTGCTCTAAGGTACTGCCTCAGCACAGGAAGAAGTGAAAAAGAGAGGCTAAAGCTGGTTCCTGTTCCATTCTAGCATTTACCTTTTCCAGGCAGCTACCCAGAGAAGGGGAGGCAGTAGCTTTACTGCAAAGCTAACAGCAAGCCCTGGGTTGCCGAGTCCCTGGCATGCAGGCTGAGTAGGGTTAGTGTTAGGGTTAGTGTTAGGGTTAGGGTTAGGGTCCACCAGGGATAGGGTTAGGGTTAGGGTTAGGGTTAGTTTCTAGGGCTAGGGTTAGAGTTCGGGTTATGGTTAGGTTTAGGTTTAGGGTTCCACCAGGGTTCGGGTTAGAGTTAGGTTTAGTGTTAGTTTCTAGGGCTAGGGCTTGAAACAGGAATATGGTCATGGCCAGATCTGTGGTATCAGCATTCTTATGGTTAGGTTTAGAGCTAGGGTTTTATTTAGGATTTCAGCCGGTTTAGGTTAGGGTTAGGCTTAGGGTTAGGGTTAGGGTTAGGGTTAGGGTTAGGGTTCCACCAGGGTTAGGTTTAAGGTTAGGGATAGATTCTAGGGCTAGGATTAGAGTTAGTGTTTGGGTTCGGGTTTGGGTTAGGGTCAGGGTTAGGTTTAGGATTCCACCAGGGTTAGGGTTGGGGTTAGGGATAGGGTTAGTTTCTAGGGCTAGGGTTATTGTTAGGGTTAGTGTTAGGGTTAGGTTTAAGGTTCCACCAGGGCTAAGGTTAGGGTTAGGGTTAGTTTCTAGGGCTAGGGCTTGAAACAGGAATATGGTCATGGCCAGAGCTGTGGTATCAGCATGCTTATTTTTAGGTTTAGAGCTAGGGTTTTATTTAGGATTTCAGCAGGTTTAGGTTAGGGTTAGGCTTAGGGTTAGGGTTAGGCTTAGGGTTCCAACAGGATTAGGGTTAGGGTTAGGGATAGATTCTAGGGATATGATTAGAGTTAGTGTTAGGGTTAGGGTTTGGGTTAGGGTTAGGTTTAGGTTTAGGATTCCACCAGGGTTAGGGTTAGGGTTAGGGTTAGGTATAGGCTTAGTTTCTAGGGCTAGGGTTATTGTTAGGGTTAGGGTTAGGTTTAGGGTTAGGGTTCCACCAGGGTTAACGTTAGGGTTAGGGTTAGTATCTAGGGCTAGGGCTTGAAAATGGAATATGGTCATGGTCAGAGCTGTGGTATCAGCATGCTTATAGTTAGGTTTAGAGCTAGGGTTTTATTTATTATTTCAGCAGGTTTAGGTTAGGGTTAGGCTTAGGGTTAGTGTTAGGGTTAGGGTTAGGGTTAGGGTTAGTTTCTAGGGCTAGGGCTTGAGACAGGATTAGGGGCATGGCCAGAGCTATGGTATCAGCATGCTTATGTTTAGTTTTAGAGCTAGGGTTTTATTTAGGATTTCAGCAGGTTTAGGTTAGGTTTAGGCTTAGGGTTAGGCTTAGGGTTAGGTTTAGGCTTAGGGTTCCACCAGGGTTAGGGTTAGGGTTAGTGATAGATTCTCGGGCTAGGATTAGAGTTAGTGTTAGGGTTAGGGTTTGGGTGAGGGTTAGGTTTAGGTTTAGGATTCCACCAGGGTTAGGGTTTGGGTTAGCGATAGGCTTAGTTTCTTGGGCTAGGGTTATTGTTAGGGTTAGTGTTAGGGTTAGGGTTAGGGTCAGGTTTCCACCAGGGTTAACGTTAGGGTTAGTGTTAGTTTCTAGGGCTAGGCCTTGAAACAGGAATATGGTCATGGCCAGAGCTGTGGTATCAGCATGCTTATGGTTAGGTTTAGAGCTAGGGTTTTATTTAGCATTTCAGCAGGTTTAGGTTAGGGTTAAGCTTAGGGTTAGGCTGAGGGTTAGGCTTAGGCTTAGGGTTCCACCACGGTTAGGGTTAGGGTTATGGATAGATTCTAGGGCTAGGATTAGAGTTAGTGTTAGTGTTAGGGTTTGGGTGAGGGTTAGGGTTAGGTTTAGGATTCCACCAGGGTTAGGGTTAGGATTAGGAATGGGGTTAGTTTCTAGGGCTAGGGTTATTGTTATGGTTAGGGTTAGGGATAGGTTTAGGGTTCCACCAGGGTTAAGGTTAGGGTTAGGCTTAGTTTCTGGGCTAGGGCTTGAACCAGGAATATGGTCATGGCTAGAGGTGTGGTATCAGCATGCTTATGGTTAGGTTTAGTGCTAGGGTTTTATTTAGGATTTCAGCAGGTTTAGGTTAGGGTTAGGGTTACGTTTAGGGTTAGGGTTAGGGTTCCCCCAGGGTTAGGGTTAGGGTTAGGGATAGATTCTAGGGATAGGGTTAGGGTTAGTGTTAGGGTTAGGGTTTGGTTTATGGTTAGGGTTAGGTTTAGAATTCCACCAGGGTTAGGGTTTGGGTTAGGGATAGGCTTAGTTTCTAGGGCTAGGGTTATTGTTAGGGTTAGGGTTAGGGTTAGGGTTAGGGTTAGGGTTAGGGTTAGGTTTCCACCAGGGTTAACGTTAGGGTTAGGGTTAGTTTCTAGGGCTAGGTCTTGAAACAGGAATATGGTCATGGCCAGCGTTGTGGTATCAGCATGCTTATGGTTAGGTTTAGAGCTAGGGTTTTATTTAGGATTTCAACAGGTTTAGGATAGGGATAGGCTTAGGGTTATTGTTAGGGTTAGGGTTACGGTTAGGGTTAGTTTCTAGGGATAGGGCTTGAGACAGGATTAGGGGCATGGCCAGACCTATGGTATCAGCATGCTTATGGTTAGGTTTACAGCTAGGGTTTTATTTTGGATTTCAGCAGGTTTAGGTTTAGGTTGAGGTTGATACTGAGGTTGATGGTTAGGCTTCAGTTTTTGTCTCTGATTAGGCTAGGGCCAGAAATAGTTTCAGTTTAGGGTTAGGGTTAAGCCCTTCTGACTTGCCACTTAAGAGCCAAAATAATCCTCTCCTTTAAGTTGTGGTTGTCAGGTATTCTGTCTCAGCAACAAGAACGGGACTAATGCGCCATGTCATACCAACCTGCACAGTCTCTGCTGATGCTGTATGGACAGATCACCTGGGGGCTCTCTCTCTGCTCTTCAAGAGGGCAGCCTTCTTTCTTCCCCCACCTAGGCACTCACCTTAGCCTCCGCAGAGTATCAGCTCTGTGGAACCAGTGGATATCCTTGTACTGGAGTCAAGCTTACTTCAATATTCTGTGATCATGCCAGTTCAGCCACACACCTATAAAAGAGTAGCTCAAGCCACTTTGCATGTTGCTGGAGATAAACCCTGGTGGCCACATGGAAGTGGGAGACTTGACTTTCAGGCATAACAGCTTTTCTTGCTCTAAGGTACTGCCTCAGCACAGGAAGAAGTGAAAAAGAGAGGCTAAAGCTGAATCCTGTTCCATTCTAGCATTTACCTTTTCCAGGCAGCTACCCAGAGAAGGGGAGGCAGCAGCTTTACTGCAAAGCTAACAGCAAGTCCTGGGTTGCCGAGTCCCTGGCACGCAGGCTGAGTCGGGTTAGTGTTAGGGATAGTATTAGGGTTAGGGTTAGGGTCCACCAGGGATAGGGGTAGGGTTACGGTTAGGGTTAGTTTCTAGGGCTAGGGTTAGAGTTCGGGTTAGGGTTAGTTTTAGGTTTAGGGTTACACCAGGGTTCGGTTTAGAGTTAGGTTTAGGTTCAGTTTCAAGGGCTAAGGCTTGAAACAGGAATATGGTCATGGCCAGATCTGTGGTATCAGCATGCTTATGGTTATGTTAAGAGGTAGGGTTTTATTTAGGATTTCAGCCGGTTTAGGTTAGGGTTAGGCTTAGGGTTAGGCTTAGGGTTAGGCTTAGGCTTAGGGTTGCACCAGGGTTAGGCTTAGGGTTAGGGATAAATTCTAGGGCTAGGATTAGTGTTAGTGTTAGGGTTAGGGTTTGGGTGAGGGTTAGGGTTAGATTTAGGATTCCACCAGGTTTAGGGTTATGGTTAGTTACAGGGTTAGTTTCTAGGGCTAGGGTTATTGTTAGGGTTAGGGTTAGGGTTAGGGTTCCACCAGGGTTAAGGTTAGGGTTAGGGTTAGTTTCTAGGGCTAGGTCTTGAAACAGGAATATGGTCATGGCCAGATCTGTGGTATCAGCATGCTTATGGTTAGGTTTAGAGCTAGGGTTTTATTTAGCATATCAGCAGGTTTAGGTTAGGGTTAGGGTTAGGTTTAGGGTTAGGGTTAGGGTTAAGGTTCCACCAGGGTTAGGGTTATTGTTAGGGATACATTCTAGGGCTAGGATTAGAGTTAGTGTTAGGGTTAGGGTTTGGGTTAGGGTTAGGGTTAGGTTTAGGATTCCACCAGGGTTAGGGTTAGGGTTAGGGTTAGGTATAGGCTTAGTTTCTAGGGCTAGGGTTATTGTTAGGGTTAGGGTTAGGTTTAGGGTTAGGGTTCCACCAGGGTTAACGTTAGGGTTAGGGTTAGTTTCTAGGGCTAGGGCTTGAAACAGGAATATGGTCATGGCCAGAGCTGTGGTATCAGCATGCTTATGGTTAGGTTTAGAGCTAGGGTTTTATTTATTATTTCAGCAGGTTTAGGTTAGGGTTAGGCTTAGGGTTATTGTTAGGGTTAGGGTTAGTTTCTAGGGCTAGGGCTTGAGACAGGATTAGGGGCATGGCCAGAGCTATGGTATCAGCATGCTTATGTTTAGTTTTAGAGCTAGGGTTTTATTTAGGATTTCAGCAGGTTTAGGTTAGGTTTAGGCTTAGGGTTAGGCTTAGGGTTAGGCTTAGGCTTAGGGTTCCACCAGGGTTAGGGTTAGGGTTAGTGATAGATTCTCGGGCTAGGATTAGAGTTAGTGTTAGGGTTGGGGTTTGGGTGAGGGTTAGGATTAGGTTTAGGATTCCACCAGGGTTAGGTTAGGGTTAGGAAGAGGGTTTGTTTCTAGGGCTAGGGTTATTGTTAGGTTTAGGGTTAGGGTTACGGTTAGGGTTAGTGTTAGGGCTCCACCAGAGTTAAGGTTAGGGTTAGGGTTAGTTTCTAAGGCTAGGGCTTGAACCAGGAATATGGTCATGGCCAGAGCTGTGGTATCAGCATGCTTATGGTTAGGTTTAGTGCTAGGGTTTTCTTTAGGATTTCAGCAGGTTTAGGTTAGGATTAGGGTTAGGTTTAGGGTTAGGGTTAGTGTTCCTCCAGGGTTAGGGTTAGGGTTAGGGATAGATTCTAGGGCTAAGATTAGAGTTAGTGTTAGGGTTAGGGTTTGGGTTAGGGTTAGGTTTAGGATTCCACCAGTGTTAGGGTTTGGGTTAGGGATAGGCTTAGTTTCTAGGGCTAGGGTTATTGTTAGGGTTAGTGTTAGGGTTAGGGTTAGGGTCAGGTTTCCACCAGGGTTAACGCTAGGGTTAGTGTTAGTTTCTAGGGCTAGGCCTTGAAACAGAAATATGGTCATGGCCAGATCTGTGGTATCAGCATTCTTATGGTTAGGTTTAGAGCTAGGGTTTTATTTAGGATTTCAGCCGGTTTAGGTTAGTTTTAGGCTTAGGGTTAGGGTTAGGGTTAGGGTTCCACCAGGGTTAGGTTTAAGGTTAGGGATAGATTCTAGGGCTAGGATTAGAGTTAGTGTTTGGGTTCGGGTTTGGGTTAGGGTCAGGGTTAGGTTTAGGATTCCACCAGGGTTAGGGTTAGGGTTAGGGATAGGGTTAGTTTCTAGGGCTAGGGTTATTGTTAGGGTTAGTGTTAGGGTTAGGTTTAAGGTACCACCAGGGCTAAGGTTAGGGTTAGGGTTAGTTTCTAGGGCTAGGGCTTGAAACAGGAATATGGTCATGGCCAGAGCTGTGGTATCAGCATGCTTATGGTTAGGTTTAGAGCTAGGGTTTTATTTAGGATTTCAGCAGGTTTAGGTTAGGGTTAGGCTTAGGGTTGGGGTTAGGCTTAGGGTTCCAACAGGGTTAGGGTTAGGTTTAGGGATAGATTCTAGGGATATGATTAGAGTTAATGTTAGGGTTACGGTTTGGGTTAGGGTTAGGTTTAGGTTTAGGATTCCACCAGGGTTAGGGTTAGGGTTAGGGTTAGGGTTAGGTATAGGCTTAGTTTCTAGGGCTAGGGTTATTGTTAGGGTTAGGGTTAGGTTTAGGGTTAGGGTTCCACCAGGGTTAACGTTAGGGTTAGGGTTAGTATCTAGGGCTAGGGCTTGAAAATGGAATATGGTCATGGTCAGAGCTGTGGTATCAGCATGCTTATGGTTAGGTTTAGAGCTAGGGTTTTATTTATTATTTCAGCAGGTTTAGGTTAGGGTTAGGCTTAGGGTTAGTGTTAGGGTTAGGGTTAGGGTTAGCGTTAGTTTCTAGGGCTAGGGCTTGAGACAGGATTAGGGGCATGGCCAGAGCTATGGTATCAGCATGCTTATGTTTAGTTTTAGAGCTAGGGTTTTACTTAGGATTTCAGCAGGTTTAGGTTAGGTTTAGGCTTAGTGTTAGGCTTAGGGTTAGGCTTAGGCTTAGGGTTCCACCAGGGTTAGGGTTAGGGTTAGTGATAGATTCTCGGGCTAGGATTAGAGTTAGTGTTAGGGTTAGGGTTTGGGTGAGGGTTAGGATTAGGTTTAGGATTCCACCCGGGTTAGGGTTTGGGTTAGCGATAGGCTTAGTTTCTAGGGCTAGGGTTATTGTTAGGGTTAGTGTTAGGGTTAGGGTTAGGGTCAGGTTTCCACCAGGGTTAACGTTAGGGTTAGTGTTAGTTTCTAGGGCTAGGCCTTGAAACAGGAATATGGTCATGGCCAGAGCTGTGGTATCAGCATGCTTATGGTTAGGTTTAGAGCTAGGGTTTTATTTAGCATTTCAGCAGGTTTAGGTTAGGGATAGGCTTAGGGTTAGGCTGAGGGTTAGGCTTAGGCTTAGGGTTCCACCAGGGTTAGGGTTAGGGTTATGGATAGATTCTAGGGCTAGGATTAGAGTTAGTGTTAGTGTTAGGGTTTGGGTGAGGGTTAGGGTTAGGTATAGGATTCCACCAGGGTTAGGGTTAGGGTTAGGAATGGGGTTAGTTTCTAGGGCTAGGGTTATTGTTATGGTTAGGGTTAGGGATAGGGTTAGGGTTCCACCAGGGTTAAGGTTAGGGTTAGGCTTAGTTTCTGGGCTAGGGCTTGAACCAGGAATATGGTCATGGCCAGAGGTGTGGTATCAGCATGCTTATGGTTAGGTTTAGTGCTAGGGTTTTATTTAGGATTTCAGCAGGTTTAGGTTAGGGTTAGGGTTACGTTTAGGGTTAGGGTTAGGGTTCCCCCAGGGTTAGGGTTAGGGTTAGGGATAGATTCTAGGGATAGGGTTATGGTTAGTGTTAGGGTTAGGGTTTGGTTTATGGTTAGGGTTAGGTTTAGGATTCCACCAGGGTTAGGGTTTGGGTTAGGGATAGCCTTAGTTTCTAGGGCTAGGGTTATTGTCAGGGTTAGGGTTAGGGTTAGGGTTAGGGTTAGGTTTCCACCAGGGTTAACGTTAGGGTTAGGGTTAGTTTCTAGAGCTAGGTCTTGAAACAGGAATATGGTCATGGCCAGCGTTGTGGTATCAGCATGCTTATGGTTAGGTTTAGAGCTAGGGTTTTATTTAGGATTTCAACAGGTTTAGGATAGGGATAGGCTTAGGGTTATTGTTAGGGTTAGGGTTACGGTTAGGGTTAGTTTCTAGGGATAGGGCTTGAGACAGGATTAGGGGCATGGCCAGACCTATGGTATCAGCATGCTTATGGTTAGGTTTAGAGCTAGGGTTTTATTTTGGATTTCAGCAGGATTAGGTTTAGGTTGAGGTTGATACTGAGGTTGATGGTTAGGCTTCAGTTTTTGTCTCTGATTAGGCTAGGGCTAGAAATAGTTTCAGTTTAGGGTTAGGGTTAAGCCCTTCTGACTTGCCACTTAAGAGCCAAAATAATCCTCTCCTTTAAGTTGTGGTTGTCATGTATTCTGTCTCAGCAACAAGAACGGGACTAATGCGCCATGTCATACCAACCTGCACAGTCTCTGCTGATGCTGTATGGACAGATCACCTGGGGGCTCTCTCTCTGCTCTTCAAGAGGGCAGCCTTCATTCTTCCCCCACCTAGGCACTCACCTTAGCCTCCGCAGAGTATCAGCTCTGTGGAACCAGTGGATATCCTTGTACTGGAGTCAAGCTTACTTCAATATTCTGTGATCATGCCAGTTCAGCCACACACCTATAAAAGAGTAGCTCAAGCCACTTTGCATGTTGCTGGAGATAAACCCTGGTGGCCACATGGAAGTGGGAGACTTGACTTTCAGGCATAACAGCTTTTCTTGCTCTAAGGTACTGCCTCAGCACAGGAAGAAGTGAAAAAGAGAGGCTAAAGCTGAATCCTGTTCCATTCTAGCATTTACCTTTTCCAGGCAGCTACCCAGAGAAGGGGAGGCAGCAGCTTTACTGCAAAGCTAACAGCAAGTCCTGGGTTGCCGAGTCCCTGGCACGCAGGCTGAGTCGGGTTAGTGTTAGGGATAGTATTAGGGTTAGGGTTAGGGTCCACCAGGGATAGGGGTACGGTTATGGTTAGGGTTAGTTTCTAGGGCTAGGGTTAGAGTTCGGGTTAGGGTTAGTTTTAGGTTTAGGGTTCCACCAGGGTTCGGTTTAGAGTTAGGTTTAGGTTCAGTTTCAAGGGCTAAGGCTTGAAGCAGGAATATGGTCATGGCCAGATCTGTGGTATCAGCATGCTTATGGATAGGTTCAGAGCTAGGTTTTTATTTAGGATTTCACCAGTCTTAGGTTAGGGTTAGGCTTAGGGTTAGGGTTAGGGTTAGGGTTCCCCCAGGGTTAGGGTTAGGGTTAGGGATAGATTCAAGGGCTAGGATTAGAGTTAGTGTTAGGGTTAGCGTTTGGGTTAGGGTTAGAGTTAGATTTAGGATTCCACCAGGGTCAGGGTTAGAGTTAGGGATAGGGTTAGTTTCTAGGGCTAGGGTTATTGTTAGGGTTAGCGTTAGGGTTAGGGTTAGAGTTCCACCAGCGTTAACGTTAGGGTTATGATTAGTTTCTAGGGCTAGGGCTTGAAACAGGAATATGGTCATGGCCAGAGCTGTGGTATGAGCATGCTTATGGTTATGTTAAGAGGTAGGGTTTTATTTAGGATTTCAGCCGGTTTAGGTTAGGGTTAGGCTTAGGGTTAGGCTTAGGGTTAGGCTTAGGCTTAGGGTTGCACCAGGGTTAGGCTTAGGGTTAGGGATAAATTCTAGGGCTA
The DNA here is from genome assembly GCA_028451465.1 of Erethizon dorsatum. NCBI lineage: Eukaryota > Metazoa > Chordata > Mammalia > Rodentia > Erethizontidae > Erethizon > Erethizon dorsatum. The sequence continues at coordinate 361,998 of JAQMCO010000027.1, read as the reverse complement.
GGATTAGTGTTAGTGTTAGGGTTAGGGTTTGGGTGAGGGTTAGGGTTAGATTTAGGATTCCACCAGGTTTAGGGTTATGGTTAGTTACAGGGTTAGTTTCTAGGGCTAGGGTTATTGTTAGGGTTAGGGTTAGGGTTAGGGTTCCACCAGGGTTAAGGTTAGGGTTAGGGTTAGTTTCTAGGGCTAGGTCTTGAAACAGGAATATGGTCATGGCCAGATCTGTGGTATCAGCATGCTTATGGTTAGGTTTAGAGCTAGGGTTTTATTTAGCATATCAGCAGGTTTAGGTTAGGGTTAGGGTTAGGTTTAGGGTTAGGGTTAGGGTTAAGGTTCCACCAGGGTTAGGGTTATTGTTAGGGATACATTCTAGGGCTAGGATTAGAGTAAGTGTTAGGGTTAGGGTTTGGGTTAGGGTTAGGGTTAGGTTTAGGATTCCACCAGGGTTAGGGTTAGGGTTAGGGTTAGGTATAGGCTTAGTTTCTAGGGCTAGGGTTATTGTTAGGGTTAGGGTTAGGTTTAGGGTTAGGGTTCCACCAGGGTTAACGTTAGGGTTAGGGTTAGTTTCTAGGGCTAGGGCTTGAAAAAGGAATATGGTCATGGCCAGAGCTGTGGTATCAGCATGCTTATGGTTAGGTTTAGAGCTAGGGTTTTATTTATTATTTCAGCAGGTTTAGGTTAGGGTTAGGCTTAGGGTTATTGTTAGGGTTAGGGTTAGTTTCTAGGGCTAGGGCTTGAGACAGGATTAGGGGCATGGCCAGAGCTATGGTATCAGCATGCTTATGTTTAGTTTTAGAGCTAGGGTTTTATTTAGGATTTCAGCAGGTTTAGGTTAGGTTTAGGCTTAGGGTTAGGCTTAGGGTTAGGCTTAGGCTTAGGGTTCCACCAGGGTTAGGGTTAGGGTTAGTGATAGATTCTCGGGCTAGGATTAGAGTTAGTGTTAGGGTTGGGGTTTGGGTGAGGGTTAGGATTAGGTTTAGGATTCCACCAGGGTTAGGTTAGGGTTAGGAAGAGGGTTTGTTTCTAGGGCTAGGGTTATTGTTAGGTTTAGGGTTAGGGTTACGGTTAGGGTTAGTGTTAGGGCTCCACCAGAGTTAAGGTTAGGGTTAGGGTTAGTTTCTAAGGCTAGGGCTTGAACCAGGAATATGGTCATGGCCAGAGCTGTGGTATCAGCATGCTTATGGTTAGGTTTAGTGCTAGGGTTTTCTTTAGGATTTCAGCAGGTTTAGGTTAGGATTAGGGTTAGGTTTAGGGTTAGGGTTAGTGTTCCTCCAGGGTTAGGGTTAGGGTTAGGGATAGATTCTAGGGCTAAGATTAGAGTTAGTGTTAGGGTTAGGGTTTGGGTTAGGGTTAGGTTTAGGATTCCACCAGTGTTAGGGTTTGGGTTAGGGATAGGCTTAGTTTCTAGGGCTAGGGTTATTGTTAGGGTTAGTGTTAGGGTTAGGGTTAGGGTCAGGTTTCCACCAGGGTTAACGCTAGGGTTAGTGTTAGTTTCTAGGGCTAGGCCTTGAAACAGAAATATGGTCATGGCCAGATCTGTGGTATCAGCATTCTTATGGTTAGGTTTAGAGCTAGGGTTTTATTTAGGATTTCAGCCGGTTTAGGTTAGGGTTAGGCTTAGGGTTACGGTTAGGGTTAGGGTTCCACCAGGGTTAGGTTTAAGGTTAGGGATAGATTCTAGGGCTAGGATTAGAGTTAGTGTTTGGGTTCGGGTTTGGGTTAGGGTCAGGGTTAGGTTTAGGATTCCACCAGGGTTAGGGTTAGGGTTAGGGATAAGCTTAGTTTCTATGGCTAGGGTTATTGTTAGGGTTAGTGTTAGGGTTAGGGTTAGGGTCAGGTTTCCACCAGGGTTAACGTTAGGGTTAGTGTTAGTTTCTAGGGCTAGGCCTTGAAACAGGAATATGGTCATGGCCAGAGCTGTGGTATCAGCATGCTTATGGTTAGGTTTAGAGCTAGGGTTTTATTTAGCATTTCAGCAGGTTTAGGTTAGGGATAGGCTTAGGGTTAGGCTGAGGGTTAGGCTTAGGCTTAGGGTTCCACCAGGGTTAGGGTTAGGGTTATGGATAGATTCTAGGGCTAGGATTAGAGTTAGTGTTAGTGTTAGGGTTTGGGTGAGGGTTAGGGTTAGGTATAGGATTCCACCAGGGTTAGGGTTAGGGTTAGGAATGGGGTTAGTTTCTAGGGCTAGGGTTATTCTTATGGTTAGGGTTAGGGATAGGGTTAGGGTTCCACCAGGGTTAAGGTTAGGGTTAGGCTTAGTTTCTGGGCTAGGGCTTGAACCAGGAATATGGTCATGGCCAGAGGTGTGGTATCAGCATGCTTATGGTTAGGTTTAGTGCTAGGGTTTTATTTAGGATTTCAGCAGGTTTAGGTTAGGGTTAGGGTTACGTTTAGGGTTAGGGTTAGGGTTCCCCCAGGGTTAGGGTTAGGGTTAGGGATAGATTCTAGGGATAGGGTTATGGTTAGTGTTAAGGTTAGGGTTTGGTTTATGGTTAGGGTTAGGTTTAGGATTCCACCAGGGTTAGGGTTTGGGTTAGGGATAGCCTTAGTTTCTAGGGCTAGGGTTATTGTCAGGGTTAGGGTTAGGGTTAGGGTTAGGGTTAGGTTTCCACCAGGGTTAACGTTAGGGTTAGGGTTAGTTTCTAGGGCTAGGTCTTGAAACAGGAATATGGTCATGGCCAGCGTTGTGGTATCAGCATGCTTATGGTTAGGTTTAGAGCTAGGGTTTTATTTAGGATTTCAACAGGTTTAGGATAGGGATAGGCTTAGGGTTATTGTTAGGGTTAGGGTTACGGTTAGGGTTAGTTTCTAGGGATAGGGCTTGAGACAGGATTAGGGGCATGGCCAGACCTATGGTATCAGCATGCTTATGGTTAGGTTTAGAGCTAGGGTTTTATTTTGGATTTCAGCAGGATTAGGTTTAGGTTGAGGTTGATACTGAGGTTGATGGTTAGGCTTCAGTTTTTGTCTCTGATTAGGCTAGGGCTAGAAATAGTTTCAGTTTAGGGTTAGGGTTAAGCCCTTCTGACTTGCCACTTAAGAGCCAAAATAATCCTCTCCTTTTAGTTGTGGTTGTCATGTATTGTGTCTCAGCAACAAGAACGGGACTAATGCGCCATGTCATCCCAACCTGCACAGTCTCTGCTGATGCTGTAGGGACGGATCACCTGGGGGCTCTGTCTCTGCTCTTCCAGAGGGCAGCCTTCATTCTTCCCCCACCTAGGCACTCACCTTAGCCTCCGCAGAGTATCAGCTCTGTGGAACCAGTGGATATCCTTGTACTGGAGTCAAGCTTACTTCAATATTCTGTGATCATGCCAGTTCAGCCACACACCTATAAAAGAGTAGCTCAAGCCACTTTGCATGTTGCTGGAGATAAACCCTGGTGGCCACATGGAAGTGGGAGACTTGACTTTCAGGCATAACAGCTTTTCTTGCTCTAAGGTACTGCCTCAGCACAGGAAGAAGTGAAAAAGAGAGGCTAAAGCTGAATCCTGTTCCATTCTAGCATTTACCTTTTCCAGGCAGCTACCCAGAGAAGGGGAGGCAGCAGCTTTACTGCAAAGCTAACAGCAAGTCCTGGGTTGCCGAGTCCCTGGCACGCAGGCTGAGTCGGGTTAGTGTTAGGGATAGTATTAGGGTTAGGGTTAGGGTCCACCAGGGATAGGGGTACGGTTATGGTTAGGGTTAGTTTCTAGGGCTAGGGTTAGAGTTCGGGTTAGGGTTAGTTTTAGGTTTAGGGTTCCACCAGGGTTCGGTTTAGAGTTAGGTTTAGGTTCAGTTTCAAGGGCTAAGGCTTGAAGCAGGAATATGGTCATGGCCAGATCTGTGGTATCAGCATGCTTATGGATAGGTTCAGAGCTAGGTTTTTATTTAGGATTTCACCAGTCTTAGGTTAGGGTTAGGCTTAGGGTTAGGGTTAGGGTTAGGGTTCCAGCAGGGTTAGGGTTAGGGTTAGGGATAGATTCAAGGGCTAGGATTAGAGTTAGTGTTAGGGTTAGCGTTTGGGTTAGGGTTAGAGTTAGATTTAGGATTCCACCAGGGTCAGGGTTAGAGTTAGGGATAGGGTTAGTTTCTAGGGCTAGGGTTATTGTTAGGGTTAGCATTAGGGTTAGGGTTAGAGTTCCACCAGCGTTAACGTTAGGGTTATGATTAGTTTCTAGGGCTAGGGCTTGAAACAGGAATATGGTCATGGCCAGAGCTGTGGTATGAGCATGCTTATGGTTATGTTAAGAGGTAGGGTTTTATTTAGGATTTCAGCCGGTTTAGGTTAGGGTTAGGCTTAGGGTTAGGCTTAGGGTTAGGCTTAGGCTTAGGGTTGCACCAGGGTTAGGCTTAGGGTTAGGGATAAATTCTAGGGCTAGGATTAGTGTTAGTGTTAGGGTTAGGGTTTGGGTGAGGTTTAGGGTTAGATTTAGGATTCCACCAGGTTTAGGGTTATGGTTAGTTACAGGGTTAGTTTCTAGGGCTAGGGTTATTGTTAGGGTTAGGGTTAGGGTTAGGGTTAGGGTTCCACCAGGGTTAAGGTTAGGGTTAGGGTTAGTTTCTAGGGCTAGGTCTTGAAACAGGAATATGGTCATGGCCAGATCTGTGGTATCAGCATGCTTATGGTTAGGTTTAGAGCTAGGGTTTTATTTATGATTTCAGCAGGTTTAGGTTAGGGTTAGGCTTAGGGTTAGGGTAGGCTTAGGATTAGGCTTAGGGTTAGGGTTAGTGTTAGGGTTCCACCAGGGTTAGGGTTAGGGTTAGGGATGGATTCTGGGGCTAGGATTAGAGTTAGTGTTAGGGTTCGTGTTAGGGTTAGGGTTAGGGTTAGGTTTTGGGTTCCACCAGGATTAAGGTTAGTGTTAGGGATAGTTTCTAGGGCTAGGGCTTGAAACAGGAATATGGTCATGGCCAGAGCTGTGGTATCAGCATGCTTATGGTTAGGTATAGAACTAGGGTTTTATTTTGGATTTCAGCAGGTTTAGGTTTAGGTTGAAGTTGAGACTGAGAATGATGGTTAGGCTTTAGGTTTTGTCTCGGATTGGCTAGGGGTAGAAATAGTTTTAGGTTAGGTTTAGGGTTAAGCCATTCTGACTTGCCACTTAAAAGCCAAAATAATCCTCTCCTTTAAGTTGTGGTTGTCAGGTATTCTGTCCAGCAACAAGAACGGGACTAATGCGACATGTCATACAAACCTGCACAGTCTCTGCTGATGCTGTAGGGCCGGATCACCTGGGGGCTCTGTCTCTGCTCTTCAAGAGGGCAGCCTTCTTACTTCCCCCACCTAGGCACTCACCTTAGCCTCCGCAGAGTATCAGCTCTGTGGAACCAGTGGATATTCTTGTACTGGAGTCAAGCTTACTTTAATATTCTCTGATCAGGCCAGTTCAGCCACACACCTATAAAAGAGTAGCTCAAGCCACTTTGCATGTTGCTGGAGATAAACCCTGGTAGCCACATGGAAGTGGGTGACTTCAGTTTCCGGCATAACAGCTTTTCTTGCTCTAAGGTACTGCCTCAGCACAGGAAGAAGTGAAAAAGAGAGGCTAAAGCTGGTTCCTGTTCCATTCTAGCATTTACCTTTTCCAGGCAGCTACCCAGAGAAGGGGAGGCAGTAGCTTTACTGCAAAGCTAACAGCAAGCCCTGGGTTGCCGAGTCCCTGGCACGCAGGCTGAGTAGGGTTAGTGTTAGGGTTAGTGTTAGGGTTAGGGTTAGGGTCCACCAGGGATAGGGTTAGGGTTAGGGTTAGTTTCTAGGGCTAGGGTTAGAGTTCGGGTTATGGTTAGGTTTAGGTTTAGGGTTCCACCAGGGTTCGGGTTAGAGTTAGGTTTAGAGTTAGTTTCTAGGGCTAGGGCTTGAAACAGGAATATGGTCCTGGCTAGATCTGTGGTATCAGCATGCTTATGGTTAGGTTTAGAGCTAGGGTTTTATTTAGGATTTCAGCCGGTTTAGGTTAGGGTTAGGCTTAGGGTTAGGGTTAGGGTTAGGGTTAGGGTTCCACCAGGGTTAGGTTTAAGGTTAGGGATAGATTCTAGGGCTAGGATTAGAGTTAGTGTTAGGGTTCGGGTTTGGGTTAGGGTTAGGGTTAGGTTTAGGATTCCACCACGGTTAGGGTTAGGGTTAGGGATAGGGTTAGTTTCTAGGGCTAGGGTTATTGTTAGGGTTAGGGTTAGGGTTAGGTTTAAGGTTCCACCAGGGCTAAGGTTAGGGTTAGGGTTAGTTTCTAGGGCTAGGGCTTGAAACAGGAATATGGTCATGGCCAGAGCTGTGGTATCAGCATGCTTATGGTTAGGTTTAGAGCTAGGGTTTTATTTAGGATTTCAGCAGGTTTAGGTTAGGGTTAGGCTTAGGGTTAGGGTTAGGCTTAGGGTTCCACCTGGGTTAGGGTTAGGGTTAGGGATAGATTCTAGGGATATGATTAGAGTTAGTGTTAGGGTTAGGGTTTGGGTGAGGGTTAGGTTTAGGTTTAGGATTCCACCAGGGTTAGGGTTAGGGTTAGGGTTAGGGACAGGGTTAGTTTCTAAGGCTAGGGTTATTGTTAGGGTTAGGGTTAGGGTTCCACCAGGGTTAAGGTTAGGGTTAGGGTTAGTTTCTAGGGCTAGGTCTTGAAACAGGAATATGGTCATGGGCAGATCTGTGGTATCAGCATGCTTATGGTTAGATTTAGAGCTAGGGTTTTATTTAGCATATCAGCAGGTTTAGGTTAGGGTTAGGGTTAGGTTTAGGGTTAGGGTTAGGTTTAAGGTTCCACCAGGGTTAGGGTTAGGGTTAGGGATAGATTCTAGGGCTAGGATTAGAGTTAGTGTTAGGGTTAGGGTTTGGGTTAGGTTTAGGGTTAGGTTTAGGATTCCACCAGGGTTAGGGTTAGGGTTAGGGATAAGCTTAGTTTCTATGGCTAGGGTTATTTTTAGGACTAGGCTTAGTGTTAGTGTTAGTGTCAGGGTTACGGTTAGGGTTAGTTTCTAGGGCTAGGGCTTGAGACAGGATTAGGGGCATGGCCAGAGCTATGGTATCAGCATGCTTATGGTTAGGTTTAGAGCTAGGATTTTATTTTGGATTTCAGCAGGATTAGGTTGAGGTTGAGGTTGAGACTGAGGTTGATGTTTAGGCTTCAGTTTTTGTCTCGGATTAGGCCAGGGCTAAAAATAGTTTTAGGTTAGGGTTAGGCTTAAGCCCTTCTGACTTGCCACTTAAGAGCCAAAATAATCCTCTCCTTTAAGTTGTCGTTGTCAGGTATTCTGTCTCAGCAACAAGAACGGGACTAATGCGCCATGTCATACCAACCTGCACAGTCTCTGCTGATGCTGTATGGACAGATCACCTGGGGGCTCTGTCTCTGCTCTTCAAGAGGGCAGCCTTCTTACTTCCCCCACCTAGGCACTCACCTTAGCCTCCGCAGAGTATCAGCTCTGTGGAACCAGTGGATATTCTTGTACTGAAGTCAAGCTTACTTCAATATTCTGTGATCATGCCATTTCAGCCACACACCTATAAAAGAGTAGCTCAAGCCACTTTGCATGTTGCTGGAGATAAACCCTGGTGGCCACATGGAAGTGGGAGACTTGACTTTCAGGCATAACAGCTTTTCTTGCCCTAAGGTACTGCCTCAGCACAGGAAGAAGTGAAAAAGAGAGGCTAAAGCTGGTTCCTGTTCCATTCTAGCATTTACCTTTTCCAGGCAGCTACCCAGAGAAGGGGAGGCAGCAGCTTTACTGCAAAGCTAACAGCAAGCCCTGGGTTGCCGAGTCCCAGGCACGCAGGCTGAGTAGGGTTAGTGTTAGGGCTAGTGTTAGGGTTAGGTTTAGGATCCACCAGGGATAGGGTTAGGGTTAGGGTTAGGGTTAGTTTCTAGGGCTAGGGTTAGAGTTCGGGTTAGGTTTAGGATTCCACCAGGGTTAGGGTTAGGGTTAGGGATGGGTTTAGTTTCTAGGGCTAGGGTTATTGTTAGGGTTAGTGTTAGGGTTAGCGTTAGGGTTAGGTTTCCACCAGGGTTAAGGTTAGGGTCAGGGTTAGTTTCTAAGGCTAGGGCTTGAAACAGGAATATGGTCATGGCCAGATCTGTGGTATCAGCATTCTTATGGTTAGGTTTAGAGCTAGGGTTTTATTTAGAATTTCAGCCGGTTTAGGTTAGGGTTAGGCTTAGGGTTAGGGTTAGGGTTAGGGTTAGGGTTCCACCAGGGTTAGGTTTAAGGTTAGGGATAGATTCTAGGGCTAGGATTAGAGTGAGTGTTTGGGTTCGGGTTTGGGTTAGGGTCAGGGTTAGGTTTAGGATTCCACCAGGGTTAGGGTTAGGGTTAGGGATAGGGTTAGTTTCTAGGGCTAGGGTTATTGTTAGGGTTAATGTTAGGGTTAGGTTTAAGGTTCCACCAGGGCTAAGGTTAGGGTTAGGGTTAGTTTCTAGGGCTAGGGCTTGAAACAGGAATATGGTCATGGCCAGAGCTGTGGTATCAGCATGCTTATGGTTAGGTTTAGAGCCTGGGTTTTATTTAGGATTTCAGCAGATTTAGGTTAGGGTTAGGGTTAGGCTTAGGGTTCCAACAGGGTTAGGGTTAGGGTTAGGGATAGATTCTAGGGATATGATTAGAGTTAGTGTTAGGGTTAGGGTTTGGGTTAGTGTTAGGGTTAGGTTTAGGGTTAGGGTTAGGTTTAGGGTTCCACCAGGGTTAGGGTTAGGGTTAGGGTTAGGGTTAGGGTTAGGGTTAGGGTTAAGGTTCCACCAGGGTTAGGGTTAGGGTTAGGGTTAGGGTTAGGGTTAGTTTTAGGTTTAGGGTTCCACCAGGGTTCGGTTTAGAGTTAGGTTTAGGTTCAGTTTCAAGGGCTAAGGCTTGAAACAGGAATATGGTCATGGCCAGATCTGTGGTATCAGCATGCTTATGGATAGGTTCAGAGCTAGGGTTTTATTTAGGATTTCACCAGTCTTAGGTTAGGCTTAGGCTTAGGGTTAGGGTTAGGGTTAGGGTTAGCGTTAGTTTCTAGGGCTAGGGCTTGAGACAGGATTAGGGGCATGGCCAGAGCTATGGTATCAGCATGCTTATGTTTAGTTTTAGAGCTAGGGTTTTATTTAGGATTTCAGCAGGTTTAGGTTAGGTTTAGGCTTAGGGTTAGGCTTAGGGTTAGGCTTAGGCTTAGGGTTCCACCAGGGTTAGGGTTAGGGTTAGTGATAGATTCTCGGGCTAGGATTAGAGTTGGTGTTAGGGTTCGGGTTTGGGTGAGGGTTAGGATTAGGTTTAGGATTCCACCCGGGTTAGGGTTTGGGTTAGGGATAGGGTTAGTTTCTAGGGCTAGGGTTATTGTTAGGGTTAGGGTTAGGGTTAGGTTTAAGGTTCCACCAGGGCTAAGGTTAGGGTTAGGGTTAGTTTCTAGGGCTAGGGCTTGAAACAGGAATATGGTCATGGCCAGAGCTGTGGTATCAGCATGCTTATGGTTAGGTTTAGAGCTAGGGTTTTATTTAGGATTTCAGCAGGTTTAGGTTAGGGTTAGTGTTAGGGTTAGGGTTAGGCTTAGGGTTCCACCTGGGTTAGGGTTAGGGTTAGGGATAGATTCTAGGGATATGATTAGAGTTAGTGTTAGGGTTAGGGTTTGGGTGAGGGTTAGGTTTAGGTTTAGGATTCCACCAGGGTTAGGGTTAGGGTTAGGGTTAGGGACAGGGTTAGTTTCTAGGGCTAGGGTTATTGTTAGGGTTAGGGTTAGGGTTCCACCAGGGTTAAGGTTAGGGTTAGGGTTAGTTTCTAGGGCTAGGTCTTGAAACAGGAATATGGTCATGGGCAGATCTGTGGTATCAGCATGCTTATGGTTAGATTTAGAGCTAGGGTTTTATTTAGCATATCAGCAGGTTTAGGTTAGGGTTAGGGTTAGGTTTAGGGTTAGGGTTAGGTTTAAGGTTCCACCAGGGTTAGGGTTAGGGTTAGGGATAGATTCTAGGGCTAGGATTAGAGTTAGTGTTAGGGTTAGGGTTTGGGTTAGGTTTAGGGTTAGGTTTAGGATTCCACCAGGGTTAGGGTTAGGGTTAGGGATAAGCTTAGTTTCTATGGCTAGGGTTATTTTTAGGACTAGGCTTAGTGTTAGTGTTAGTGTCAGGGTTACGGTTAGGGTTAGTTTCTAGGGATAGGGCTTGAGACAGGATTAGGGGCATGGCCAGAGCTATGGTATCAGCATGCTTATGGTTAGGTTTAGAGCTAGGATTTTATTTTGGATTTCAGCAGGTTTAGGTTGAGGTTGAGGTTGAGACTGAGGTTGATGGTTAGGCTTCAGTTTTTGTCTCGGATTAGGCCAGGGCTAAAAATAGTTTTAGGTTAGGGTTAGGGTTAAGCCCTTCTGACTTGCCACTTAAGAGCCAAAATAATCCTCTCCTTTAAGTTGTGGTTGTCAGGTATTCTGTCTCAGCAACAAGAACGGGACTAATGCGCCATGTCATACCAACCTGCACAGTCTCTGCTGATGCTGTATGGACGGATCAACTGGGGGCTCTGTCTCTGCTCTTCAAGAGGGCAGCCTTCTTACTTCCCCCACCTAGGCACTCACCTTAGCCTCCGCAGAGTATCAGCTCTGTGGAACCAGTGGATATTCTTGTACTGAAGTCAAGCTTAATTCAATATTCTGTGATCATGCCATTTCAGCCACACACCTATAAAAGAGTAGCTCAAGCCACTTTGCATGTTGCTGGAGATAAACCCTGGTGGCCACATGGAAGTGGGAGACTTGACTTTCAGGCATAACAGCTTTTCTTGCTCTAAGGTACTGCCTCAGCACAGGAAGAAGTGAAAAAGAGAGGCTAAAGCTGGTTCCTGTTCCATTCTAGCATTTACCTTTTCCAGGCAGCTACCCAGAGAAGGGGAGGCAGCAGCTTTACTGCAAAGCTAACAGCAAGCCCTGGGTTGCCGAGTCCCAGGCACGCAGGCTGAGTAGGGTTAGTGTTAGGGCTAGTGTTAGGGTTAGGTTTAGGATCCACCAGGGATAGGGTTAGGGTTAGGGTTAGGGTTAGTTTCTAGGGCTAGGGTTAGAGTTCGCGTTAGGGTTTGGGTTAGGTTTAGGATTCCACCAGGGTTAGGGTTAGGGTTAGGGATGGGTTTAGTTTCTAGGGCTAGGGTTATTGTTAGGGTTAGTGTTAGGGTTAGCGTTAGGGTTAGGTTTCCACCAGGGTTAAGGTTAGGGTCAGGGTTAGTTTCTAAGGCTAGGGCTTGAAACAGGAATATGGTCATGGCCAGATCTGTGGTATCAGCATTCTTATGGTTAGGTTTAGAGCTAGGGTTTTATTTAGAATTTCAGCCGGTTTAGGTTAGGGTTAGGCTTAGGGTTAGGGGTAGGGTTAGGGTTAGGGTTCCACCAGGGTTAGGTTTAAGGTTAGGGATAGATTCTAGGGCTAGGATTAGAGTGAGTGTTTGGGTTCGGGTTTGGGTTAGGGTCAGGGTTAGGTTTAGGATTCCACCAGGGTTAGGGTTAGGGTTAGGGATAGGGTTAGTTTCTAGGGCTAGGGTTATTGTTAGGGTTAGTGTTAGGGTTAGGTTTAAGGTTCCACCAGGGCTAAGGTTAGGGTTAGGGTTAGTTTCTAGGGCTAGGGCTTGAAACAGGAATATGGTCATGGCCAGAGCTGTGGTATCAGCATGCTTATGGTTAGGTTTAGAGCTAGGGTTTTATTTAGGATTTCAGCAGGTTTAGGTTAGGGTTAGGGTTAGGCTTAGGGTTCCAACAGGGTTAGGGTTAGGGTTAGGGATAGATTCTAGGGATATGATTAGAGTTAGTGTTAGGGTTAGGGTTTGGGTTAGTGTTAGGGTTAGGTTTAGGTTTAGGGTTAGGTTTAGGGTTCCACCAGGTTTAGGGTTAGGGTTAGGGTTAGGGTTAGGGTTAGGGTTAAGGTTCCACCAGGGTTAGGGTTAGGGTTAGGGTTAGGGTTAGGGTTAGTTTTAGGTTTAGGGTTCCACCAGGGTTCGGTTTAGAGTTAGGTTTAGATTCAGTTTCAAGGGCTAAGGCTTGAAACAGGAATATGGTCATGGCCAGATCTGTGGTATCAGCATGCTTATGGATAGGTTCAGAGCTAGGGTTTTATTTAGGATTTCACCAGTCTTAGGTTAGGGTTAGGCTTAGGGTTAGGGTTAGGGTTAGGGTTAGCGTTAGTTTCTAGGGCTAGGGCTTGAGACAGGATTAGGGGCATGGCCAGAGCTATGGTATCAGCATGCTTATGTTTAGTTTTAGAGCTAGGGTTTTATTTAGGATTTCAGCAGGTTTAGGTTAGGTTTAGGCTTAGGGTTAGGCTTAGGGTTAGGCTTAGGCTTAGGGTTCCACCAGGGTTAGGGTTAGGGTTAGTGATAGATTCTCGGGCTAGGATTAGAGTTAGTGTTAGGGTTAGGGTTTGGGTGAGGGTTAGGATTAGGTTTAGGATTCCACCCGGGTTAGGGTTTGGGTTAGCGATAGGCTTAGTTTCTAGGGCTAGGGTTATTGTTAGGGTTAGTGTTAGGGTTAGGGTTAGGGTCAGGTTTCCACCAGGGTTAACGTTAAGGTTAGTGTTAGTTTCTAGGGCTAGGCCTTGAAACAGGAATATGGTCATGGCCAGAGCTGTGGTATCAGCATGCTTATGGTGAGGTTTAGAGCAAGGGTTTTATTTAGCATTTCAGCAGGTTTAGGTTAGGGATAGGCTTAGGGTTAGGCTGAGGGTTAGGCTTAGGCTTAGGGTTCCAACAGGGTTAGGGTTAGGGTTATGGATAGATTCTAGGGCTAGGATTAGAGTTAGTGTTAGTGTTAGGGTTTGGGTGAGGGTTAGGGTTAGGTATAGGATTCCACCAGGGTTAGGGTTAGGGTTAGGAATGGGGTTAGTTTCTAGGGCTAGGGTTATTGTTATGGTTAGGGTTAGGGATAGGGTTAGGGTTCCACCAGGGTTAAGGTTAGGGTTAGGCTTAGTTTCTGGGCTAGGGCTTGAACCAGGAATATGGTCATGGCCAGAGGTGTGGTATCAGCATGCTTATGGTTAGGTTTAGTGCTAGGGTTTTATTTAGGATTTCAGCAGGTTTAGGTTAGGGTTAGGGTTACGTTTAGGGTTAGGGTTAGGGTTCCCCCAGGGTTAGGGTTAGGGTTAGGGATAGATTCTAGGGATAGGGTTAGGGTTAGTGTTAGGGTTAGGGTTTGGTTTATGGTTAGGGTTAGGTTTAGGATTCCACCAGGGTTAGGGTTTGGGTTAGGGATAGCCTTAGTTTCTAGGGCTAGGGTTATTGTCAGGGTTAGGGTTAGGGTTAGGGTTAGGGTTAGGTTTCCACCAGGGTTAACGTTAGGTTTAGGGTTAGTTTCTAGGGCTAGGTCTTGAAACAGGAATATGGTCATGGCCAGCGTTGTGGTATCAGCATGCTTATGGTTAGGTTTAGAGCTAGGGTTTTATTTAGGATTTCAACAGGTTTAGGATAGGGATAGGCTTAGGGTTATTGTTAGGGTTAGGGTTACGGTTAGGGTTAGTTTCTAGGGATAAGGCTTGAGACAGGATTAGGGGCATGGCCAGACCTATGGTATCAGCATGCTTATGGTTAGGTTTAGAGCTATGGTTTTATTTTGGATTTCAGCAGGATTAGGTTTAGGTTGAGGTTGATACTGAGGTTGATGGTTAGGCTTCAGTTTTTGTCTCTGATTAGGCTAGGGCTAGAAATAGTTTCAGTTTAGGGTTAGGGTTAAGCCCTTCTGACTTGCCACTTAAGAGCCAAAATAATCCTCTCCTTTAAGTTGTGGTTGTCAGGTATTTTGTCTCAGCAACAAGAACGGGACTAATGCGCCATGTCATACCAACCTGCACAGTCTCTGCTGATGCTGTATGGACAGATCACCTGGGGGCTCTCTCTCTGCTGTTCAAGAGGGCAGCCTTCTTTCTTCCCCCACCTAGGCACTCACCTTAGCCTCCGCAGAGTATCAGCTCTGTGGAACCAGTGGATATCCTTGTACTGGAGTCAAGCTTACTTCAATATTCTGTGATCATGCCAGTTCAGCCACACACCTATAAAAGAGTAGCTCAAGCCACTTTGCATGTTGCTGGAGATAAACCCTGGTGGCCACATGGAAGTGGGAGACTTGACTTTCAGGCATAACAGCTTTTCTTGCTCTAAGGTACTCCCTCAGCACAGGAAGAAGTGAAAAAGAGAGGCTAAAGCGGAATCCTGTTCCATTCTAGCATTTACCTTTTCCAGGCAGCTACCCAGAGAAGGGGAGGCAGCAGCTTTACTGCAAAGCTAACAGCAAGTCCTGGGTTGCCGAGTCCCTGGCACGCAGGCTGAGTCGGGTTAGTGTTAGGGATAGTATTAGGGTTAGGGTTAGGGTCCACCAGGGATAGGGGTAGGGTTACGGTTAGGGTTAGTTTCTAGGGCTAGGGTTAGAGTTCGGGTTAGGGTTAGTTTTAGGTTTAGGGTTCCACCAGGGTTCGGTTTAGAGTTAGGTTTAGGTTCAGTTTCAAGGGCTAAGGCTTGAAGCAGGAATATGGTCATGGCCAGATCTGTGGTATCAGCATGCTTATGGATAGGTTCAGAGCTAGGGTTTTATTTAGGATTTCACCAGTCTTAGGTTAGGGTTAGGCTTAGGGTTAGGGTTAGGGTTAGGGTTCCCCCAGGGTTAGGGTTAGGGTTAGGGATAGATTCAAGGGCTAGGATTAGAGTTAGTGTTAGGGTTAGCGTTTGGGTTAGGGTTAGAGTTAGATTTAGGATTCCACCAGGGTCAGGGTTAGAGTTAGGGATAGGGTTAGTTTCTAGGGCTAGGGTTATTGTTAGGGTTAGCATTAGGGTTAGGGTTAGAGTTCCACCAGCGTTAACGTTAGGGTTATGATTAGTTTCTAGGGCTAGGGCTTGAAACAGGAATATGGTCATGGCCAGAGCTGTGGTATGAGCATGCTTATGGTTATGTTAAGAGGTAGGGTTTTATTTAGGATTTCAGCCGGTTTAGGTTAGGGTTAGGGTTAGGGTTAGGCTTAGGGTTAGGCTTAGGCTTAGGGTTGCACCAGGGTTAGGCTTAGGGTTAGGGATAAATTCTAGGGCTAGGATTAGTGTTAGTGTTAGGGTTAGGGTTTGGGTGAGGTTTAGGGTTAGATTTAGGATTCCACCAGGTTTAGGGTTATGGTTAGTTACAGGGTTAGTTTCTAGGGCTAGGGTTATTGTTAGGGTTAGGGTTAGGGTTAGGGTTAGGGTTCCACCAGGGTTAAGGTTAGGGTTAGGGTTAGTTTCTAGGGCTAGGTCTTGAAACAGGAATATGGTCATGGCCAGATCTGTGGTATCAGCATGCTTATGGTTAGGTTTAGAGCTAGGGTTTTATTTAGGATTTCAGCAGGTTTAGGTTAGGGTTAGGCTTAGGGTTAGGGTAGGCTTAGGATTAGGCTTAGGGTTAGGGTTAGTGTTAGGGTTCCACCAGGGTTAGGGTTAGGGTTAGGGATGGATTCTGGGGCTAGGATTAGAGTTAGTGTTAGGGTTCGTGTTAGGGTTAGGGTTAGGGTTAGGTTTTGGGTTCCACCAGGGTTAAGGTTAGTGTTAGGGATAGTTTCTAGGGCTAGGGCTTGAAACAGGAATATGGTCATGGCCAGAGCTGTGGTATCAACATGCTTATGGTTAGGTTTAGAACTAGGGTTTTATTTTGGATTTCAGCAGGTTTAGGTTTAGGTTGAAGTTGAGACTGAGGATGATGGTTAGGCTTTAGGTTTTGTCTCGGATTGGCTAGGGGTAGAAATAGTTTTAGGTTAGGTTTAGGGTTAAGCCATTCTGACTTGCCACTTAAAAGCCAAAATAATCCTCTCCTTTAAGTTGTGGTTGTCAGGTATTCTGTCCAGCAACAAGAACGGGACTAATGCGACATGTCATACAAACCTGCACAGTCTCTGCTGATGCTGTAGGGCCGGATCACCTGGGGGCTCTGTCTCTGCTCTTCAAGAGGGCAGCCTTCTTACTTCCCCCACCTAGGCACTCACCTTAGCCTCCGCAGAGTATCAGCTCTGTGGAACCAGTGGATATTCTTGTACTGGAGTCAAGCTTACTTTAATATTCTCTGATCAGGCCAGTTCAGCCACACACCTATAAAAGAGTAGCTCAAGCCACTTTGCATGTTGCTGGAGATAAACCCTGGTAGCCACATGGAAGTGGGAGACTTCAGTTTCAGGCATAACAGCTTTTCTTGCTCTAAGGTACTGCCTCAGCACAGGAAGAAGTGAAAAAGAGAGGCTAAAGCTGGTTCCTGTTCCATTCTAGCATTTACCTTTTCCAGGCAGCTACCCAGAGAAGGGGAGGCAGTAGCTTTACTGCAAAGCTAACAGCAAGCCCTGTGTTGCCGAGTCCCTGGCACGCAGGCTGAGTAGGGTTAGTGTTAGGGTTAGTGTTAGGGTTAGGGTTAGGGTCCACCAGGGATAGGGTTAGGGTTAGGGTTAGTTTCTAGGGCTAGGGTTAGAGTTCGGGTTATGGTTAGGTTTAGGTTTAGGGTTCCACCAGGGTTCGGGTTAGAGTTAGGTTTAGAGTTAGTTTCTAGGGCTAGGGCTTGAAACAGGAATATGGTCCTGGCTAGATCTGTGGTATCAGCATGCTTATGGTTAGGTTTAGAGCTAGGGTTTTATTTAGGATTTCAGCCGGTTTAGGTTAGGGTTAGGCTTAGGGTTAGGGTTAGGGTTAGGGTTAGGATTCCACCAGGGTTAGGTTTAAGGTTAGGGATAGATTCTAGGGCTAGGATTAGAGTTAGTGTTAGGGTTCTGGTTTGGGTTAGGGTTAGGGTTAGGTTTAGGATTCCACCACGGTTAGGGTTAGGGTTAGGGATAGGGTTAGTTTCTAGGGCTAGGGTTATTGTTAGGGTTAGGGTTAGGGTTAGGTTTAAGGTTCCACCAGGGCTAAGGTTAGGGTTAGGGTTAGTTTCTAGGGCTAGGGCTTGAAACAGGAATATGGTCATGGCCAGGGCTGTGGTATCAGCATGCTTATGGTTAGGTTTAGAGCTAGGGTTTTATTTAGGATTTCAGCAGGTTTAGGATAGTGTTAGGCTTAGGGTTAGGGTTAGGCTTAGGGTTCCACCTGGGTTAGGGTTAGGGTTAGGGATAGATTCTAGGGATATGATTAGAGTTAGTGTTAGGGTTAGGGTTTGGGTGAGGGTTAGGTTTAGGTTTAGGATTCCACCAGGGTTAGGGTTAGGGTTAGGGTTAGGGACATGGTTAGTTTCTAGGGCTAGGGTTATTGTTAGGGTTAGGGTTAGAGTTCCACCAGGGTTAAGGTTAGGGTTAGGGTTAGTTTCTAGGGCTAGGTCTTGAAACAGGAATATGGTCATGGGCAGATCTGTGGTATCAGCATGCTTATGGTTAGATTTAGAGCTAGGGTTATATTTAGCATATCAGCAGGTTTAGGTTAGGGTTAGGGTTAGGTTTAGGGTTAGCGTTAGGTTTAAGGTTCCACCAGGGTTAGGGTTAGGGTTAGGGATAGATTCTAGGGCTAGGATTAGAGTTAGTGTTAGGGTTAGGGTTTGGGTTAGGTTTAGGGTTAGGTTTAGGATTCCACCAGGGTTAGGGTTAGGGTTAGGGATAAGCTTAGTTTCTATGGCTAGGGTTATTTTTAGGACTAGGCTTAGTGTTAGTGTTAGTGTCAGGGTTACGGTTAGGGTTAGTTTCTAGGGCTAGGGCTTGAGACAGGATTAGGGGCATGGCCAGAGCTGTGGTATCAGCATGCTTATGGTTAGGTTTAGAGCTAGGATTTTATTTTGGATTTCAGCAGGATTAGGTTGAGGTTGAGGTTGAGACTGAGGTTGATGTTTAGGCTTCAGTTTTTGTCTCGGATTAGGCCAGGGCTAAAAATAGTTTTAGGTTAGGGTTAGGCTTAAGCCCTTCTGACTTGCCACTTAAGAGCCAAAATAATCCTCTCCTTTAAGTTGTCGTTGTCAGGTATTCTGTCTCAGCAACAAGAACGGGACTAATGCGCCATGTCATACCAACCTGCACAGTCTCTGCTGATGCTGTATGGACAGATCACCTGGGGGCTCTGTCTCTGCTCTTCAAGAGGGCAGCCTTCTTACTTCCCCCACCTAGGCACTCACCTTAGCCTCCGCAGAGTATCAGCTCTGTGGAACCAGTGGATATTCTTGTACTGAAGTCAAGCTTACTTCAATATTCTGTGATCATGCCATTTCAGCCACACACTTATAAAAGAGTAGCTCAAGCCACTTTGCATGTTGCTGGAGATAAACCCTGGTGACCACATGGAAGTGGGAGACTTGACTGTCAGGCATAACAGCTTTTCTTGCTCTAAGGTACTGCCTCAGCACAGGAAGAAGTGAAAAAGAGAGGCTAAAGCTGGTTCCTGTTCCATTCTAGCATTTACCTTTTCCAGGCAGCTACCCAGAGAAGGGGAGGCAGCAGCTTTACTGCAAAGCTAACAGCAAGCCCTGGGTTGCCGAGTCCCAGGCACGCAGGCTGAGTAGGGTTAGTGTTAGGGCTAGTGTTAGGGTTAGGTTTAGGATCCACCAGGGATAGGGTTAGGGTTAGGGTTAGGGTTAGTTTCTAGGGCTAGGGTTAGAGTTCGGGTTAGGGTTTGGGTTAGGTTTAGGATTCCACCAGGGTTAGGGTTAGGGTTAGGGATAGGGTTAGTTTCTAGGGCTAGGGTTATTGTTAGGGTTAGTGTTAGGGTTAGCGTTAGGGTTAGGTTTCCACCAGGGTTAAGGTTAGGGTTAGGGTTAGTTTCTAAGGCTCGGACTTGAAACAGGAATATGGTCATGGCCAGATCTGTGGTATCAGCATTCTTATGGTTAGGTTTAGAGCTACGGTTTTATTTATAATTTCAGCCGGTTTAGGTTAGGGTTAGGCTTAGGGTTAGGGTTAGGGTTAGGGTTAGGGTTCCACCAGGGTTAGGTTTAAGGTTAGGGATAGATTCTAGGGCTAGGATTAGAGTGAGTGTTTGGGTTCGGGTTTGGGTTAGGGTCAGGGTTAAGTTTAGGATTCCACCAGGGTTAGGGTTAGGGTTAGGGATAGGGTTAGTTTCTAGGGCTAGGGTTATTGTTAGGGTTAGTGTTAGGGTTAGGTTTAAGGTTCCACCAGGGCTAAGGTTAGGGTTAGGGTTAGTTTCTAGGGCTAGGGCTTGAAACAGGAATATGGTCATGGCCAGAGCTGTGGTATCAGCATGCTTATGGTTAGGTTTAGAGCTAGGGTTTTATTTAGGATTTCAGCAGGTTTAGGTTAGGGTTAGGGTTAGGGTTAGGGTTCCAACAGGGTTAGGGTTAGGGTTAGGGATAGATTCTAGGGATATGATTAGAGTTAGTGTTAGGGTTAGGGTTTGGGTTAGTGTTAGGGTTAGGTTTAGGGTTAGGGTTAGGTTTAGGGTTCCACCAGGGTTAGGGTTAGGGTTAGGGTTAGGGTTAGGGTTAGGGTTAGGGTTAGGTTTAGGGTTCCACCAGGGTTAGGATTAGGGTTAGGGTTAGGGTTAGGGTTAGTTTTAGGTTTAGGGTTCCACCAGGGTTCGGTTTAGAGTTAGGTTTAGGTTCAGTTTCAAGGGCTAAGGCTTGAAACAGGAATATGGTCATGGCCAGATCTGTGGTATCAGCATGCTTATGGATAGGTTCAGAGCTAGGGTTTTATTTAGGATTTCACCAGTCTTAGGTTAGGGTTAGGCTTAGGGTTAGGGTTAGGGTTAGGGTTAGCGTTAGTTTCTAGGGCTAGGGCTTGAGACAGGATTAGGGGCATGGCCAGAGCTATGGTATCAGCATGCTTATGTTTAGTTTTAGAGCTAGGGTTTTATTTAGGATTTCAGCAGGTTTAGGTTAGGTTTAGGCTTAGGGTTAGGCTTAGGGTTAGGCTTAGGCTTAGGGTTCCACCAGGGTTAGGGTTAGGGTTAGTGATAGATTCTCGGGCTAGGATTAGAGTTAGTGTTAGGGTTAGGGTTTGGGTGAGGGTTAGGATTAGGTTTAGGATTCCACCCGGGTTAGGGTTTGGGTTAGCGATAGGCTTAGTTTCTAGGGCTAGGGTTATTGTTAGGGTTAGTGTTAGGGTTAGGGTTATGGTCAGGTTTCCACCAGGGTTAACGTTAGGGTTAGTGTTAGTTTCTAGGGCTAGGCCTTGAAACAGGAATATGGTCATGGCCAGAGCTGTGGTATCAGCATGCTTATGGTTAGGTTTAGAGCTAGGGTTTTATTTAGCATTTCAGCAGGTTTAGGTTTAGGTTGAAGTTGAGACTGAGGATGATGGTTAGGCTTTAGGTTTTGTCTCGGATTGGCTAGGGGTAGAAATAGTTTTAGGTTAGGTTTAGGGTTAAGCCATTCTGACTTGCCACTTAAAAGCCAAAATAATCCTCTCCTTTAAGTTGTGGTTGTCAGGTATTCTGTCCAGCAACAAGAACGGGACTAATGCGACATGTCATACAAACCTGCACAGTCTCTGCTGATGCTGTAGGGCCGGATCACCTGGGGGCTCTGTCTCTGCTCTTCAAGAGGGCAGCCTTCTTACTTCCCCCACCTAGGCACTCACCTTAGCCTCCGCAGAGTATCAGCTCTGTGGAACCAGTGGATATTCTTGTACTGGAGTCAAGCTTACTTTAATATTCTCTGATCAGGCCAGTTCAGCCACACACCTATAAAAGAGTAGCTCAAGCCACTTTGCATGTTGCTGGAGATAAACCCTGGTAGCCACATGGAAGTGGGAGACTTCAGTTTCAGGCATAACAGCTTTTCTTGCTCTAAGGTACTGCCTCAGCACAGGAAGAAGTGAAAAAGAGAGGCTAAAGCTGGTTCCTGTTCCATTCTAGCATTTACCTTTTCCAGGCAGCTACCCAGAGAAGGGGAGGCAGTAGCTTTACTGCAAAGCTAACAGCAAGCCCTGGGTTGCCGAGTCCCTGGCACGCAGGCTGAGTAGGGTTAGTGTTAGGGTTAGTGTTAGGGTTAGGGTTAGGGTCCACCAGGGATAGGGTTAGGGTTAGGGTTAGTTTCTAGGGCTAGGGTTAGAGTTCGGGTTAGGGTTAGGTTTAGGTTTAGGGTTCCACCAGGGTTCGGGTTAGAGTTAGGTTTAGGTTTAGTTTCTAGGGCTAGGGCTTGAAACAGGAATATGGTCCTGGCTAGATCTGTGGTATCAGCATGCTTATGGTTAGGTTTAGAGCTAGGGTTTTATTTAGGATTTCAGCCGGTTTAGGTTAGGGTTAGGCTTAGGGTTAGGGTTAGGGTTAGGGTTAGGATTCCACCAGGGTTAGGTTTAAGGTTAGGGATAGATTCTAGGGCTAGGATTAGAGTTAGTGTTAGGGTTCTGGTTTGGGTTAGGGTTAGGGTTAGGTTTAGGATTCCACCACGGTTAGGGTTAGGGTTAGGGATAGGGTTAGTTTCTAGGGCTAGGGTTATTGTTAGGGTTAGGGTTAGGGTTAGGTTTAAGGTTCCACCAGGGCTAAGGTTAGGGTTAGGGTTAGTTTCTAGGGCTAGGGCTTGAAACAGGAATATGGTCATGGCCAGGGCTGTGGTATCAGCATGCTTATGGTTAGGTTTAGAGCTAGGGTTTTATTTAGGATTTCAGCAGGTTTAGGTTAGTGTTAGGCTTAGGGTTAGGGTTAGGCTTAGGGTTCCACCTGGGTTAGGGTTAGGGTTAGGGATAGATTCTAGGGATATGATTAGAGTTAGTGTTAGGGTTAGGGTTTGGGTGAGGGTTAGGTTTAGGTTTAGGATTCCACCAGGGTTAGGGTTAGGGTTAGGGTTAGGGACATGGTTAGTTTCTATGGCTAGGGTTATTGTTAGGGTTAGGGTTAGAGTTCCACCAGGGTTAAGGTTAGGGTTAGGGTTAGTTTCTAGGGCTAGGTCTTGAAACAGGAATATGGTCATGGGCAGATCTGTGGTATCAGCATGCTTATGGTTAGATTTAGAGCTAGGGTTATATTTAGCATATCAGCAGGTTTAGGTTAGGGTTAGGGTTAGGTTTAGGGTTAGGGTTAGGGTTAGGGTTCCACCAGGGTTAGGGTTAGGGTTAGGGATAGATTCTAGGGCTAGGATTAGAGTTAGTGTTAGGGTTAGGGTTTGGGTTAGGTTTAGGGTTAGGTTTAGGATTCCACCAGGGTTAGGGTTAGGGTTAGGGATAAGCTTAGTTTCTATGGCTAGGGTTATTTTTAGGACTAGGCTTAGTGTTAGTGTTAGTGTCAGGGTTACGGTTAGGGTTAGTTTCTAGGGCTAGGGCTTGAGACAGGATTAGGGGCATGGCCAGAGCTATGGTATCAGCATGCTTATGGTTAGGTTTAGAGCTAGGATTTTATTTTGGATTTCAGCAGGTTTAGGTTGAGGTTGAGGTTGAGACTGAGGTTGATGGTTAGGCTTCAGTTTTTGTCTCGGATTAGGCCAGGGCTAAAAATAGTTTTAGGTTAGGGTTAGGGTTAAGCCCTTCTGACTTGCCACTTAAGAGCCAAAATAATCCTCTCCTTTAAGTTGTCGTTGTCAGGTATTCTGTCTCAGCAACAAGAACGGGACTAATGCGCCATGTCATACCAACCTGCACAGTCTCTGCTGATGCTGTATGGACAGATCACCTGGGGGCTCTGTCTCTGCTCTTCAAGAGGGCAGCCTTCTTACTTCCCCCACCTAGGCACTCACCTTAGCCTCCGCAGAGTATCAGCTCTGTGGAACCAGTGGATATTCTTGTACTGAAGTCAAGCTTACTTCAATATTCTGTGATCATGCCATTTCAGCCACACACTTATAAAAGAGTAGCTCAAGCCACTTTGCATGTTGCTGGAGATAAACCCTGGTGGCCACATGGAAGTGGGAGACTTGACTGTCAGGCATAACAGCTTTTCTTGCTCTAAGGTACTGCCTCAGCACAGGAAGAAGTGAAAAAGAGAGGCTAAAGCTGGTTCCTGTTCCATTCTAGCATTTACCTTTTCCAGGCAGCTACCCAGAGAAGGGGAGGCAGCAGCTTTACTGCAAAGCTAACAGCAAGCCCTGGGTTGCCGAGTCCCAGGCACGCAGGCTGAGTAGGGTTAGTGTTAGGGCTAGTGTTAGGGTTAGGTTTAGGATCCACCAGGGATAGGGTTAGGGTTAGGGTTAGGGTTAGTTTCTAGGGCTAGGGTTAGAGTTCGGGTTAGGGTTTGGGTTAGGTTTAGGATTCCACCAGGGTTAGGGTTAGGGTTAGGGATGGGTTTAGTTTCTAGGGCTAGGGTTATTGTTAGGGTTAGTGTTAGGGTTAGCGTTAGGGTTAGGTTTCCACCAGGGTTAAGGTTAGGGTCAGGGTTAGTTTCTAAGGCTCGGACTTGAAACAGGAATATGGTCATGGCCAGATCTGTGGTATCAGCATTCTTATGGTTAGGTTTAGAGCTACGGTTTTATTTATAATTTCAGCCGGTTTAGGTTAGGGTTAGGCTTAGGGTTAGGGTTAGGGTTAGGGTTAGGGTTCCACCAGGGTTAGGTTTAAGGTTAGGGATAGATTCTAGGGCTAGGATTAGAGTGAGTGTTTGGGTTCGGGTTTGGGTTAGGGTCAGGGTTAAGTTTAGCATTCCACCAGGGTTAGGGTTAGGGTTAGGGATAGGGTTAGTTTCTAGGGCTAGGGTTATTGTTAGGGTTAGTGTTAGGGTTAGGTTTAAGGTTCCACCAGGGCTAAGGTTAGGGTTAGGGTTAGTTTCTAGGGCTAGGGCTTGAAACAGGAATATGGTCCTGGCTAGATCTGTGGTATCAGCATGCTTATGGTTAGGTTTAGAGCTAGGGTTTTATTTAGGATTTCAGCCGGTTTAGGTTAGGGTTAGGCTTAGGGTTAGGGTTAGGGTTAGGGTTAGGATTCCACCAGGGTTAGGTTTAAGGTTAGGGATAGATTCTAGGGCTAGGATTAGAGTTAGTGTTAGGGTTCTGGTTTGGGTTAGGGTTAGGGTTAGGTTTAGGATTCCACCACGGTTAGGGTTAGGGTTAGGGATAGGGTTAGTTTCTAGGGCTAGGGTTATTGTTAGGGTTAGGGTTAGGGTTAGGTTTAAGGTTCCACCAGGGCTAAGGTTAGGGTTAGGGTTAGTTTCTAGGGCTAGGGCTTGAAACAGGAATATGGTCATGGCCAGGGCTGTGGTATCAGCATGCTTATGGTTAGGTTTAGAGCTAGGGTTTTATTTAGGATTTCAGCAGGTTTAGGTTAGTGTTAGGCTTAGGGTTAGGGTTAGGCTTAGGGTTCCACCTGGGTTAGGGTTAGGGTTAGGGATAGATTCTAGGGATATGATTAGAGTTAGTGTTAGGGTTAGGGTTTGGGTGAGGGTTAGGTTTAGGTTTAGGATTCCACCAGGGTTAGGGTTAGGGTTAGGGTTAGGGACATGGTTAGTTTCTATGGCTAGGGTTATTGTTAGGGTTAGGGTTAGAGTTCCACCAGGGTTAAGGTTAGGGTTAGGGTTAGTTTCTAGGGCTAGGTCTTGAAACAGGAATATGGTCATGGGCAGATCTGTGGTATCAGCATGCTTATGGTTAGATTTAGAGCTAGGGTTATATTTAGCATATCAGCAGGTTTAGGTTAGGGTTAGGGTTAGGTTTAGGGTTAGGGTTAGGTTTAGGATTCCACCAGGGTTAGGGTTAGGGTTAGGGATAGATTCTAGGGCTAGGATTAGAGTTAGTGTTAGGGTTAGGGTTTGGGTTAGGTTTAGGGTTAGGTTTAGGATTCCACCAGGGTTAGGGTTAGGGTTAGGGATAAGCTTAGTTTCTATGGCTAGGGTTATTTTTAGGACTAGGCTTAGTGTTAGTGTTAGTGTCAGGGTTACGGTTAGGGTTAGTTTCTAGGGCTAGGGCTTGAGACAGGATTAGGGGCATGGCCAGAGCTATGGTATCAGCATGCTTATGGTTAGGTTTAGAGCTAGGATTTTATTTTGGATTTCAGCAGGTTTAGGTTGAGGTTGAGGTTGAGACTGAGGTTGATGGTTAGGCTTCAGTTTTTGTCTCGGATTAGGCCAGGGCTAAAAATAGTTTTAGGTTAGGGTTAGGGTTAAGCCCTTCTGACTTGCCACTTAAGAGCCAAAATAATCCTCTCCTTTAAGTTGTCGTTGTCAGGTATTCTGTCTCAGCAACAAGAACGGGACTAATGCGCCATGTCATACCAACCTGCACAGTCTCTGCTGATGCTGTATGGACAGATCACCTGGGGGCTCTGTCTCTGCTCTTCAAGAGGGCAGCCTTCTTACTTCCCCCACCTAGGCACTCACCTTAGCCTCCGCAGAGTATCAGCTCTGTGGAACCAGTGGATATTCTTGTACTGAAGTCAAGCTTACTTCAATATTCTGTGATCATGCCATTTCAGCCACACACCTATAAAAGAGTAGCTCAAGCCACTTTGCATGTTGCTGGAGATAAACCCTGGTGGCCACATGGAAGTGGGAGACTTGACTTTCAGGCATAACAGCTTTTCTTGCTCTAAGGTACTGCCTCAGCACAGGAAGAAGTGAAAAAGAGAGGCTAAAGCTGGTTCCTGTTCCATTCTAGCATTTACCTTTTCCAGGCAGCTACCCAGAGAAGGGGAGGCAGCAGCTTTACTGCAAAGCTAACAGCAAGCCCTGGGTTGATGAGTCCCAGGCACGCAGGCTGAGTAGGGTTAGTGTTAGGGTTAGTGTTAGGGTTAGGGTTAGGGTCCACCAGGGATAGGGTTAGGGTTAGGGTTAGGGTTAGTTTCTAGGGCTAGGGTTAGAGTTCGGGTTAGGGTTTGGGTTAGGTTTAGGATTCCACCAGGGTTAGGGTTAGGGTTAGGGATAGGGTTAGTTTCTAGGGCTAGGGTTATTGTTAGGGTTAGTGTTAGGGTTAGCGTTAGGGTTAGGTTTCCACCAGGGTTAAGGTTAGGGTTAGGGTTAGTTTCTAAGGCTCGGACTTGAAACAGGAATATGGTCATGGCCAGATCTGTGGTATCAGCATTCTTATGGTTAGGTTTAGAGCTACGGTTTTATTTATAATTTCAGCCGGTTTAGGTTAGGGTTAGGCTTAGGGTTAGGGTTAGGGTTAGGGTTAGGGTTCCACCAGGGTTAGGTTTAAGGTTAGGGATAGATTCTAGGGCTAGGATTAGAGTGAGTGTTTGGGTTCGGGTTTGGGTTAGGGTCAGGGTTAAGTTTAGCATTCCACCAGGGTTAGGGTTAGGGTTAGGGATAGGGTTAGTTTCTAGGGCTAGGGTTATTGTTAGGGTTAGTGTTAGGGTTAGGTTTAAGGTTCCACCAGGGCTAAGGTTAGGGTTAGGGTTAGTTTCTAGGGCTAGGGCTTGAAACAGGAATATGGTCATGGCCAGAGCTGTGGTATCAGCATGCTTATGGTTAGGTTTAGAGCTAGGGTTTTATTTAGGATTTCAGCAGGTTTAGGTTAGGGTTAGGGTTAGGGTTAGGGTTCCAACAGGGTTAGGGTTAGGGTTAGGGATAGATTCTAGGGATATGATTAGAGTTAGTGTTAGGGTTAGGGTTTGGGTTAGTGTTAGGGTTAGGTTTAGGGTTAGGGTTAGGTTTAGGGTTCCACCAGGGTTAGGGTTAGGGTTAGGGTTAGGGTTAGGGTTAGGGTTAGGGTTAGAGTTAAGGTTCCACCAGGGTTAGGATTAGGGTTAGGGTTAGGGTTAGGGTTAGTTTTAGGTTTAGGGTTCCACCAGGGTTCGGTTTAGAGTTAGGTTTAGGTTCAGTTTCAAGGGCTAAGGCTTGAAACAGGAATATGGTCATGGCCAGATCTGTGGTATCAGCATGCTTATGGATAGGTTCAGAGCTAGGGTTTTATTTAGGATTTCACCAGTCTTAGGTTAGGGTTAGGCTTAGGGTTAGGGTTAGGGTTAGGGTTAGCGTTAGTTTCTAGGGCTAGGGCTTGAGACAGGATTAGGGGCATGGCCAGAGCTATGGTATCAGCATGCTTATGTTTAGTTTTAGAGCTAGGGTTTTATTTAGGATTTCAGCAGGTTTAGGTTAGGTTTAGGCTTAGGGTTAGGCTTAGGGTTAGGCTTAGGCTTAGGGTTCCACCAGGGTTAGGGTTAGGGTTAGTGATAGATTCTCGGGCTAGGATTAGAGTTAGTGTTAGGGTTAGGGTTTGGGTGAGGGTTAGGATTAGGTTTAGGATTCCACCCGGGTTAGGGTTTGGGTTAGCGATAGGCTTAGTTTCTAGGGCTAGGGTTATTGTTAGGGTTAGTGTTAGGGTTAGGGTTATGGTCAGGTTTCCACCAGGGTTAACGTTAGGGTTAGTGTTAGTTTCTAGGGCTAGGCCTTGAAACAGGAATATGGTCATGGCCAGAGCTGTGGTATCAGCATGCTTATGGTTAGGTTTAGAGCTAGGGTTTTATTTAGCATTTCAGCAGGTTTAGGTTAGGGATAGGCTTATGGTTAGGCTGAGGGTTAGGCTTAGGCTTAGGGTTCCACCAGGGTTAGGGTTAGGGTTATGGATAGATTCTAGGGCTAGGATTAGAGTTAGTGTTAGTGTTAGGGTTTGGGTGAGGGTTAGGGTTAGGTATAGGATTCCACCAGTGTTAGGGTTAGGGTTAGGAATGGGGTTAGTTTCTAGGGCTAGGGTTATTGTTATGGTTAGGGTTAGGGATAGGGTTAGGGTTCCACCAGGGTTAAGGTTAGGGTTAGGCTTAGTTTCTGGGCTAGGGCTTGAACCAGGAATATGGTCATGGCCAGAGGTGTGGTATCAGCATGCTTATGGTTAGGTTTAGTGCTAGGGTTTTATTTAGGATTTCAGCAGGTTTAGGTTAGGGTTAGGGTTACGTTTAGGGTTAGGGTTAGGGTTCCCCCAGGGTTAGGGCTAGGGTTAGGGATAGATTCTAGGGATAGGGTTAGGGTTAGTGTTAGGGTTAGGGTTTGGTTTATGGTTAGGGTTAGGTTTAGGATTCCACCAGGGTTAGGGTTTGGGTTAGGGATAGCCTTAGTTTCTAGGGCTAGGGTTATTGTCAGGGTTAGGGTTAGGGTTAGGGTTAGGGTTAGGTTTCCACCAGGGTTAACGTTAGGGTTAGGGTTAGTTTCTAGGGCTAGGTCTTGAAACAGGAATATGGTCATGGCCAGCGTTGTGGTATCAGCATGCTTATGGTTAGGTTTAGAGCTAGGGTTTTATTTAGGATTTCAACAGGTTTAGGATAGGGATAGGCTTAGGGTTATTGTTAGGGTTAGGGTTACGGTTAGGGTTAGTTTCTAGGGATAGGGCTTGAGACAGGATTAGGGGCATGGCCAGACCTATGGTATCAGCATGCTTATGGTTAGGTTTAGAGCTAGGGTTTTATTTTGGATTTCAGCAGGATTAGGTTTAGGTTGAGGTTGATACTGAGGTTGATGGTTAGGCTTCAGTTTTTGTCTCTGATTAGGCTAGGGCTAGAAATAGTTTCAGTTTAGGGTTAGGGTTAAGCCCTTCTGACTTGCCACTTAAGAGCCAAAATAATCCTCTCCTTTAAGTTGTGGTTGTCAGGTATTCTGTCTCAGCAACAAGAACGGGACTAATGCGCCATGTCATACCAACCTGCACAGTCTCTGCTGATGCTGTATGGACAGATCACCTGGGGGCTCTCTCTCTGCTGTTCAAGAGGGCAGCCTTCTTTCTTCCCCCACCTAGGCACTCACCTTAGCCTCCGCAGAGTATCAGCTCTGTGGAACCAGTGGATATCCTTGTACTGGAGTCAAGCTTACTTCAATATTCTGTGATCATGCCAGTTCAGCCACACACCTATAAAAGAGTAGCTCAAGCCACTTTGCATGTTGCTGGAGATAAACCCTGGTGGCCACATGGAAGTGGGAGACTTGACTTTCAGGCATAACAGCTTTTCTTGCTCTAAGGTACTCCCTCAGCACAGGAAGAAGTGAAAAAGAGAGGCTAAAGCGGAATCCTGTTCCATTCTAGCATTTACCTTTTCCAGGCAGCTACCCAGAGAAGGGGAGGCAGCAGCTTTACTGCAAAGCTAACAGCAAGTCCTGGGTTGCCGAGTCCCTGGCACGCAGGCTGAGTCGGGTTAGTGTTAGGGATAGTATTAGGGTTAGGGTTAGGGTCCACCAGGGATAGGGGTAGGGTTACGGTTAGGGTTAGTTTCTAGGGCTAGGGTTAGAGTTCGGGTTAGGGTTAGTTTTAGGTTTAGGGTTCCACCAGGGTTCGGTTTAGAGTTAGGTTTAGGTTCAGTTTCAAGGGCTAAGGCTTGAAGCAGGAATATGGTCATGGCCAGATCTGTGGTATCAGCATGCTTATGGATAGGTTCAGAGCTAGGGTTTTATTTAGGATTTCACCAGTCTTAGGTTAGGGTTAGGCTTAGGGTTAGGGTTAGGGTTAGGGTTCCCCCAGGGTTAGGGTTAGGGTTAGGGATAGATTCAAGGGCTAGGATTAGAGTTAGTGTTAGGGTTAGCGTTTGGGTTAGGGTTAGAGTTAGATTTAGGATTCCACCAGGGTCAGGGTTAGAGTTAGGGATAGGGTTAGTTTCTAGGGCTAGGGTTATTGTTAGGGTTAGCATTAGGGTTAGGGTTAGAGTTCCACCAGCGTTAACGTTAGGGTTATGATTAGTTTCTAGGGCTAGGGCTTGAAACAGGAATATGGTCATGGCCAGAGCTGTGGTATGAGCATGCTTATGGTTATGTTAAGAGGTAGGGTTTTATTTAGGATTTCAGCCGGTTTAGGTTAGGGTTAGGCTTAGGGTTAGGCTTAGGGTTAGGCTTAGGCTTAGGGTTGCACCAGGGTTAGGCTTAGGGTTAGGGATAAATTCTAGGGCTAGGATTAGTGTTAGTGTTAGGGTTAGGGTTTGGGTGAGGTTTAGGGTTAGATTTAGGATTCCACCAGGTTTAGGGTTATGGTTAGTTACAGGGTTAGTTTCTAGGGCTAGGGTTATTGTTAGGGTTAGGGTTAGGGTTAGGGTTAGGGTTCCACCAGGGTTAAGGTTAGGGTTAGGGTTAGTTTCTAGGGCTAGGGCTTGAAACAGGAATATGGTCATGGCCAGATCTGTGGTATCAGCATGCTTATGGTTAGGTTTAGAGCTAGGGTTTTATTTAGGATTTCAGCAGGTTTAGGTTAGGGTTAGGCTTAGGGTTAGGGTAGGCTTAGGATTAGGCTTAGGGTTAGGGTTAGTGTTAGGGTTCCACCAGGGTTAGGGTTAGGGTTAGGGATGGATTCTGGGGCTAGGATTAGAGTTAGTGTTAGGGTTCGTGTTAGGGTTAGGGTTAGGGTTAGGTTTTGGGTTCCACCAGGGTTAAGGTTAGTGTTAGGGTTAGTTTCTAGGGCTAGGGCTTGAAACAGGAATATGGTCATGGCCAGAGCTGTGGTATCAACATGCTTATGGTTAGGTTTAGAACTAGGGTTTTATTTTGGATTTCAGCAGGTTTAGGTTTAGGTTGAAGTTGAGACTGAGGATGATGGTTAGGCTTTAGGTTTTGTCTCGGATTGGCTAGGGGTAGAAATAGTTTTAGGTTAGGTTTAGGGTTAAGCCATTCTGACTTGCCACTTAAAAGCCAAAATAATCCTCTCCTTTAAGTTGTGGTTGTCAGGTATTCTGTCCAGCAACAAGAACGGGACTAATGCGACATGTCATACAAACCTGGACAGTCTCTGCTGATGCTGTAGGGCCGGATCACCTGGGGGCTCTGTCTCTGCTCTTCAAGAGGGCAGCCTTCTTACTTCCCCCACCTAGGCACTCACCTTAGCCTCCGCAGAGTATCAGCTCTGTGGAACCAGTGGATATTCTTGTACTGGAGTCAAGCTTACTTTAATATTCTCTGATCAGGCCAGTTCAGCCACACACCTATAAAAGAGTAGCTCAAGCCACTTTGCATGTTGCTGGAGATAAACCCTGGTAGCCACATGGAAGTGGGAGACTTCAGTTTCAGGCATAACAGCTTTTCTTGCTCTAAGGTACTGCCTCAGCACAGGAAGAAGTGAAAAAGAGAGGCTAAAGCTGGTTCCTGTTCCATTCTAGCATTTACCTTTTCCAGGCAGCTACCCAGAGAAGGGGAGGCAGTAGCTTTACTGCAAAGCTAACAGCAAGCCCTGGGTTGCCGAGTCCCTGGCACGCAGGCTGAGTAGGGTTAGTGTTAGGGTTAGTGTTAGGGTTAGGGTTAGGGTCCACCAGGGATAGGGTTAGGGTTAGGGTTAGTTTCTAGGGCTAGGGTTAGAGTTCGGGTTATGGTTAGGTTTAGGTTTAGGGTTCCACCAGGGTTCGGGTTAGAGTTAGGTTTAGAGTTAGTTTCTAGGGCTAGGGCTTGAAACAGGAATATGGTCATGGCTAGATCTGTGGTATCAGCATGCTTATGGTTAGGTTTAGAGCTAGGGTTTTATTTAGGATTTCAGCCGGTTTAGGTTAGGGTTAGGCTTAGGGTTAGGGTTAGGGTTATGGTTAGGGTTCCACCAGGGTTAGGTTTAAGGTTAGGGATAGATTCTAGGGCTAGGATTAGAGTTAGTGTTAGGGTTCGGGTTTGGGTTAGGGTTAGGGTTAGGTTTAGGATTCCACCACGGTTAGGGTTAGGGTTAGGGATAGGGTTAGTTTCTAGGGCTAGGGTTATTGTTAGGGTTAGGGTTAGGGTTAGGTTTAAGGTTCCACCAGGGCTAAGGTTAGTGTTAGGGTTAGTTTCTAGGGCTAGGGCTTGAAACAGGAATATGGTCATGGCCAGAGCTGTGGTATCAGCATGCTTATGGTTAGGTTTAGAGCTAGGGTTTTATTTAGGATTTCAGCAGGTTTAGGTTAGGGTTAGGCTTAGGGTTAGGGTTAGGCTTAGGGTTCCACCTGGGTTAGGGTTAGGGTTAGGGATAGATTCTAGGGATATGATTAGAGTTAGTGTTAGGGTTAGGGTTTGGGTGAGGGTTAGGTTTAGGTTTAGGATTCCACCAGGGTTAGGGTTAGGGTTAGGGTTAGGGACAGGGTTAGTTTCTAGGGCTAGGGTTATTGTTAGTGTTAGGGTGAGGGTTCCACCAGGGTTAAGGTTAGGGTTAGGGTTAGTTTCTAGGGCTAGGTCTTGAAACAGGAATATGGTCATGGGCAGATCTGTGGTATCAGCATGCTTATGGTTAGATTTAGAGCTAGGGTTTTATTTAGCATATCAGCAGGTTTAGGTTAGGGTTAGGGTTAGGTTTAGGGTTAGCGTTAGGTTTAAGGTTCCACCAGGGTTAGGGTTAGGGTTAGGGATAGATTCTAGGGATAGGATTAGAGTTAGTGTTAGGGTTAGGGTTTGGGTTAGGTTTAGGGTTAGGTTTAGGATTCCACCAGGGTTAGGGTTAGGG
This sequence comes from Erethizon dorsatum, assembly GCA_028451465.1. Taxonomy (NCBI): domain Eukaryota; kingdom Metazoa; phylum Chordata; class Mammalia; order Rodentia; family Erethizontidae; genus Erethizon; species Erethizon dorsatum. The sequence goes on along the minus strand of JAQMCO010000027.1, from coordinate 329,957 downwards.
TTAGGGATAAGCTTAGTTTCTATGGCTAGGGTTATTTTTAGGACTAGGCTTAGTGTTAGTGTTAGTGTCAGGGTTACGGTTAGGGTTAGTTTCTAGGGCTAGGGCTTGAGACAGGATTAGGGGCATGGCCAGAACTATGGTATCAGCATGCTTATCCTTAGGTTTAGAGCTAGGATTTTATTTTGGATTTCAGCAGGATTAGGTTGAGGTTGAGGTTGAGACTGAGGTTGATGTTTAGGCTTCAGTTTTTGTCTCGGATTAGGCCAGGGCTAAAAATAGTTTTAGGTTAGGGTTAGGCTTAAGCCCTTCTGACTTGCCACTTAAGAGCCAAAATAATCCTCTCCTTTAAGTTGTCGTTGTCAGGTATTCTGTCTCAGCAACAAGAACGGGACTAATGCGCCATGTCATACCAACCTGCACAGTCTCTGCTGATGCTGTATGGACAGATCACCTGGGGGCTCTGTCTCTGCTCTTCAAGAGGGCAGCCTTCTTACTTCCCCCACCTAGGCACTCACCTTAGCCTCCGCAGAGTATCAGCTCTGTGGAACCAGTGGATATTCTTGTACTGAAGTCAAGCTTACTTCAATATTCTGTGATCATGCCATTTCAGCCACACACCTATAAAAGAGTAGCTCAAGCCACTTTGCATGTTGCTGGAGATAAACCCTGGTGGCCACATGGAAGTGGGAGACTTGACTTTCAGGCATAACAGCTTTTCTTGCTCTAAGGTACTGCCTCAGCACAGGAAGAAGTGAAAAAGAGAGGCTAAAGCTGGTTCCTGTTCCATTCTAGCATTTACCTTTTCCAGGCAGCTACCCAGAGAAGGGGAGGCAGCAGCTTTACTGCAAAGCTAACAGCAAGCCCTGGGTTGCCGAGTCCCAGGCACGCAGGCTGAGTAGGGTTAGTGTTAGGGCTAGTGTTAGGGTTAGGTTTAGGATCCACCAGGGATAGGGTTAGGGTTAGGGTTAGGGTTAGTTTCTAGGGCTAGGGTTAGAGTTCGGGTTAGGGTTTTGGTTAGGTTTAGGATTCCACCAGGGTTAGGGTTAGGGTTAGGGATGGGTTTAGTTTCTAGGGCTAGGGTTATTGTTAGGGTTAGTGTTAGGGTTAGCGTTAGGGTTAGGTTTCCACCAGGGTTAAGGTTAGGGTCAGGGTTAGTTTCTAAGGCTAGGGCTTGAAACAGGAATATGGTCATGGCCAGATCTGTGGTATCAGCATTCTTATGGTTAGGTTTAGAGCTAGGGTTTTATTTAGAATTTCAGCCGGTTTAGGTTAGGGTTAGGCTTAGGGTTAGGTTTAGGGTTAGGGTTAGGGTTCCACCAGGGTTAGGTTTAAGGTTAGGGATAGATTCTAGGGCTAGGATTAGAGTGAGTGTTTGGGTTCGGGTTTGGGTTAGGGTCAGGGTTAGGTTTAGGATTCCACCAGGGTTAGGGTTAGGGTTAGGGATAGGGTTAGTTTCTAGGGCTAGGGTTATTGTTAGGGTTAGTGTTAGGGTTAGGTTTAAGGTTCCACCAGGGCTAAGGTTAGGGTTAGGGTTAGTTTCTAGGGCTAGGGCTTGAAACAGGAATATGGTCATGGCCAGAGCTGTGGTATCAGCATGCTTATGGTTAGGTTTAGAGCTAGGGTTTTATTTAGGATTTCAGCAGGTTTAGGTTAGGGTTAGGGTTAGGCTTAGGGTTCCACCAGGGTTAGGGTTAGGGTTAGGGATAGATTCTAGGGCTAGGATTAGAGTTAGTGTTAGGGTTAGGGTTTGGGTTAGTGTTAGGGTTAGGTTTAGGGTTAGGGTTAGGTTTAGGGTTCCACCAGGGTTAGGGTTAGGGTTAGGGTTAGGGTTAGGGTTAGGGTTAAGGTTCCACCAGGGTTACGGTTAGGGTTAGGGTTAGGGTTAGGGTTAGTTTTAGGTTTAGGGTTCCACCAGGGTTCGGTTTAGAGTTAGGTTTAGGTTCAGTTTCAAAGGCTAAGGCTTGAAACAGGAATATGGTCATGGCCAGATCTGTGGTATCAGCATGCTTATGGATAGGTTCAGAGCTAGGGTTTTATTTAGGATTTCACCAGTCTTAGGTTAGGTTTAGGCTTAGGGTTAGGGTTAGGGTTAGGGTTCCCCCAGGGTTAGGGTTAGGGTTAGGGATAGATTCAAGGGCTAGGATTAGAGTTAGTGTTAGGGTTAGCGTTTGGGTTAGGGTTAGAGCTAGATTTAGGATTCCACCAGGGTTAGGTTTAGAGTTAGGGATAGGGTTAGTTTCTAGGGCTAGGGTTATTGTTAGGGTTAGCGTTAGGGTTAGGGTTAGAGTTCCACCAGCGTTAACGTTAGGGTTATGATTAGTTTCTAGGGCTAGGGCTTGAAACAGGAATATGGTCATGGCCAGAGCTCTGGTATGAGCATGCTTATGGTTATGTTAAGAGGTAGGGTTTTATTTAGGATTTCAGCCGGTTTAGGTTAGGGTTAGGGTTAGGGTTAGGCTTAGGGTTAGGCTTAGGCTTAGGGTTGCACCAGGGTTAGGGTTAGGGTTAGGGATAAATTCTAGGGCTAGGATTAGTGTTAGTGTTAGGGTTAGGGTTTGGGTGAGGGTTAGGGTTAGGTTTAGGATTCCACCAGGTTTAGGGTTTCGGTTAGGGACAGGGTTAGTTTCTAGGGCTAGGGTTATTGTTAGGGTTAGGGTTAGGGTTAGGGTTAGGGTTCCACCAGGGTTAAGGTTAGGGTTAGGGTTAGTTTCTAGGGCTAGGTCTTGAAACAGGAATATGGTCATGGCCAGAACTGTGGTATCAGCATGCTTATGGTTAGGTTTAGAGCTAGGGATTTATTTAGCATATCAGCAGGTTTAGGTTAGTGTTAGGATTAGGTTTAGGGTTAGGGTTAGGGTTAAGGTTCCACCAGGGTTAGGGTTATTGTTAGGGATACATTCTAGGGTTAGGATTAGAGTTAGTGTTAGGGTTAGGGTTTGGGTTAGGGTTAGGGTTAGGTTTAGGATTCCACCAGGGTTAGGGTTAGGGTTAGGGTTAGGTATAGGCTTAGTTTCTAGGGCTAGGGTTATTGTCAAGGTTAGGGTTAGGTTTAGGGTTAGGGTTCCACCAGGGTTAACGTTAGGGTTAGGGTTAGTTTCTGGGGCTAGGGCTTGAAAAAGGAATATGGTCATGGCCAGAGCTGTGGTATCAGCATGCTTATGGTTAGGTTTAGAGCTAGGGTTTTATTTATTATTTCAGCAGGTTTAGGTTAGGGTTAGGCTTAGGGTTAGTGTTAGGGTTAGGGTTAGGGTTAGGGTTAGTTTCTAGGGCTAGGGCTTGAGACAGGATTAGGGGCATGGCCAGAGCTATGGTATCAGCATGCTTATGTTTAGTTTTAGAGCTAGGGTTTTATTTAGGATTTCAGCAGGTTTAGGTTAGGTTTAGGGTTAGGGTTACGGTTAGGGTTAGTGTTAGGGTTCCACCAGGGTTAAGGTTAGGGTTGGGGTTAGTTTCTAGGGCTAGGGCTTGAACCAGGAATATGGTCATGGCCATAGCTGTGGTATCAGCATGCTTATGGTTAGGTTTAGTGCTAGGGATTTATTTAGCATATCAGCAGGTTTAGGTTAGGGTTAGGATTAGGTTTAGGGTTAAGGTTAGGGTTCCTCCAGGGTTAGGGTTAGGGTTAGGGATAGATTCTAGGGCTAGGATTAGAGTTTGTGTTAGGGTTAGGGTTTGGGTTAGGGTTAGGTTTAGGTTTAGGATTCCACCAGGGTTAGGGTTTGGGTTAGCGATAGGCTTAGTTTCTAGGGCTAGGGTTATTGTTAGGGTTAGTGTTAGGGTTAGGGTTAGGGTCAGGTTTCCACCAGGGTTAACGTTAGGGTTAGTGTTAGTTTCTAGGGCTAGGCCTTGAAACAGGAATATGGTCATGGCCAGAGCTGTGGTATCAGCATGCTTATGGTTAGGTTTAGAGCTAGGGTTTTATTTAGCATTTCAGCAGGTTTAGGTTAGGGTTAGGCTTAGGGTTAGGCTGAGGGTTAGGCTTAGGCTTAGTGTTCCACCAGGGTTAGGGTTAGGGTTATGGATAGATTCTAGGGCTAGGATTAGAGTTAGTGTTAGTGTTAGGGTTTGGGTGAGGGTTAGGGTTAGGTTTAGGATTCCACCAGGGTTAGGGTTAGGGTTAGGAATGGGGTTAGTTTCTAGGGCTAGGGTTATTGTTAGGGTTAGGGTTAGGGTTAGGGATAGGGTTAGGGTTCCACCAGGGTTAAGGTTAGGGTTAGGCTTAGTTTCTGGGCTAGGGCTTGAACCAGGAATATGGTCATGGCCAGAGGTTTGGTATCAGCATGCTTATGGTTAGGTTTAGTGCTAGGGTTTTATTTAGGATTTCAGCAGGTTTAGGTTAGGGTTAGGGTTACGTTTAGGGTTAGGGTTAGGGTTAGGGTTCCCCCAGGGTTAGGGTTAGGGTTAGGGATAGATTCTAGGGATAGGGTTAGGGTTAGTGTTAGGGTTAGGGTTTGGTTTATGGTTAGGGTTAGGTTTAGCATTCCATCAGGGTTAGGTTTTGGGTTAGGGATAGGCTTAGTTTCTAGGGCTAGGGTTATTGTTAGGGTTAGGGTTAGGGTTAGGGTTAGGGTTAGGTTTAGGTTTAGGTTTCCACCAGGGTTAACGTTAGGGTTAGGGTTAGTTTCTAGGGCTAGGTCTTGAAACAGGAATATGGTCATGGCCAGCGTTGTGGTATCAGCATGCTTATGGTTAGGTTTAGAGCTAGGGTTTTATTTAGGATTTCAACAGGTTTAGGATAGGGATAGGCTTAGGGTTATTGTTAGGGTTAGGGTTACGGTTAGGGTTAGTTTCTAGGGATAGGGCTTGAGACAGGATTAGGGGCATGGCCAGACCTATGGTATCAGCATGCTTATGGTTAGGTTTAGAGCTAGGGTTTTATTTTGGATTTCAGCAGGATTAGGTTTAGGTTGAGGTTGATACTGAGGTTGATGGTTAGGCTTCAGTTTTTGTCTCTGATTAGGCTAGGGCCAGGAATAGTTTCAGTTTAGGGTTAGGGTTAAGCCCTTCTGACTTGCCACTTAAGAGCCAAAATAATCCTCTCCTTTAAGTTGTGGTTGTCAGGTATTCTGTCTCAGCAACAAGAACGGGACTAATGCGCCATGTCATACCAACCTGCACAGTCTCTGCTGATGCTGTATGGACAGATCACCTGGGGGCTCTCTCTCTGCTCTTCAAGAGGGCAGCCTTCTTTCTTCCCCCACCTAGGCACTCACCTTAGCCTCCGCAGAGTATCAGCTCTGTGGAACCAGTGGATATCCTTGTACTGGAGTCAAGCTTACTTCAATATTCTGTGATCATGCCAGTTCAGCCACACACCTATAAAAGAGTAGCTCAAGCCACTTTGCATGTTGCTGGAGATAAACCCTGGTGGCCACATGGAAGTGGGAGACTTGACTTTCAGGCATAACAGCTTTTCTTGCTCTAAGGTACTGCCTCAGCACAGGAAGAAGTGAAAAAGAGAGGCTAAAGCTGAATCCTGTTCCATTCTAGCATTTACCTTTTCCAGGCAGCTACCCAGAGAAGGGGAGGCAGCAGCTTTACTGCAAAGCTAACAGCAAGTCCTGGGTTGCCGAGTCCCTGGCACGCAGGCTGAGTCGGGTTAGTGTTAGGGATAGTATTAGGGTTAGGGTTAGGGTCCACCAGGGATAGGGGTAGGGTTACGGTTAGGGTTAGTTTCTAGGGCTAGGGTTAGAGTTCGGGTTAGGGTTAGTTTTAGGTTTAGGGTTCCACCAGGGTTCGGTTTAGAGTTAGGTTTAGGTTCAGTTTCAAGGGCTAAGGCTTGAAACAGGAATATGGTCATGGCCAGATCTGTGGTATCAGCATGCTTATGGATAGGTTCAGAGCTAGGATTTTATTTAGGATTTCACCAGTCTTAGGTTAGGGTTAGGCTTAGGGTTAGGGTTAGGGTTCCCCCAGGGTTAGGGTTAGGGTTAGGGATAGATTCAAGGGCTAGGATTAGAGTTAGTGTTAGGGTTAGCGTTTGGGTTAGGGTTAGAGTTAGATTTAGGATTCCACCAGGGTTAGGGTTAGAGTTAGGGATAGGGTTAGTTTCTAGGGCTAGGGTTATTGTTAGGGTTAGCGTTAGGGTTAGGGTTAGAGTTCCACCAGCGTTAATGTTAGGGTTATGATTAGTTTCTAGGGCTAGGGCTTGAAACAGGAATATGGTCATGGCCAGAGCTGTGGCATGAGCATGCTTATGGTTATGTTAAGAGGTAGGGTTTTATTAAGGATTTCAGCCGGTTTAGGTTAGGGTTAGGCTTAGGGTTAGGCTTAGGTTTAGGCTTAGGCTTAGGGTTGCACCAGGGTTAGGGTTAGGGTTAGGGATAAATTCTAGGGCTAGGATTAGTGTTAGTGTTAGGGTTAGGGTTTGGGTGAGGGTTAGGGTTAGGTTTCGGATTCCACCAGGTTTAGGGTTAGGGTTAGGGACATGGTTAGTTTCTAAGGCTAGGGTTATTGTTAGGGTGAGGGTTAGGGTTAGGGTTCCACCAGGGTTAAGGTTAGGGTTAGGGTTAGTTTCTAGGGCTAGGTCTTGAAACAGGAATATGGTCATGGCCAGATCTGTGGTATCAGCATGCTTATGGTTAGGTTTAGAGCTAGGGTTTTATTTATGATTTCAGCAGGTTTAGGTTAGGGTTAGGCTTAGGGTTAGGATTGGCTTAGGATTAGGCTTAGGGTTAGGGGTAGTGTTAGGGTTCCACCAGCGTTAGGGTTAGGGTTAGGGATGGATTCTGGGGCTAGGATTAGAGTTAGTGTTAGGGTTCGGGTTCGGGTTAGGGTTAGGGTTAGGTTTAGGATTCCACCAGGGTTAGGGTTAGGGATAGGGTTAGGTTCTGGGGCTAGGGTTGTTGTTAGGGTTAGGGTTAGGTTTTGGGGTCCACCAGGGTTAAGGTTAGTTGTAGGGATAGTTTCTAGGGCTAGGGCTTGAAACAGGAATATGGTCATGGCCAGAGCTGTGGTATCAGCATGCTAATTTTTAGGTTTAGAACTAGCGTTTTATTTTGGATTTCAGCAGGTTTAGGTTTAGGTTGAAGTTGAGACTGAGGATGATGGTTAGGCTTTAGGTTTTGTCTCGGATTGGCTAGAGGTAGAAATAGTTTTAGGTTAGGTTTAGGGTTAAGCCATTCTGACTTGCCACTTAAAAGCCAAAATAATCCTCTCTTTTAAGTTGTGGTTGTCAGGTATTCTGTCCAGCAAAAAGAACGGGACTAAGGCGACATGTCATACAAACCTGCACAGTCTCTGCTGATGCTGTAGGGCCGGATCACCTGGGGGCTCTGTCTCTGCTCTTCAAGAGGGCAGCCTTCTTACTTCCCCCACCTAGGCACTCACCTTAGCCTCCGCAGAGTATCAGCTCTGTGGAACCAGTGGATATTCTTGTACTGAAGTCAAGCTTACTTTAATATTCTGTGATCAGGCCAGTTCAGCCACACACCTATAAAAGAGTAGCTCAAGCCACTTTGCATGTTGCTGGAGATAAACCCTGGTGGCCACATGGAAGTGGGAGACTTCAGTTTCAGGCATAACAGCTTTTCTTGCTCTAAGGTACTGCCTCAGCACAGGAAGAAGTGAAAAAGAGAGGCTAAAGCTGGTTCCTGTTCCATTCTAGCATTTACCTTTTCCAGGCAGCTACCCAGAGAAGGGGAGGCAGTAGCTTTACTTCAAAGCTAACAGCAAGCCCTGGGTTGCCGAGTCCCTGGCACGCAGGCTGAGTAGGGTTAGTGTTAGGGTTAGTGTTAGGGTTAGGGTTAGGGTCCACCAGGGATAGGGTTAAGGTTAGGGTTAGGGTTAGTTTCTAGGGCTAGGGTTAGAGTTCGGGTTATGGTTAGGTTTAGGTTTAGGGTTCCACCAGGGTTCGGGTTAGAGTTAGGTTTAGTGTTAGTTTCTAGGGCTAGGGCTTGAAACAGGAATATGGTCATGGCCAGATCTGTGGTATCAGCAAGCTTATGGTTAGGTTTAGAGCTAGGGTTTTATTTAGGATTTCAGCCGGTTTAGGTTAGGGTTAGGCTTAGGGTTAGGGTTAGGGTTAGGGTTAGGGTTCCACCAGGGTTAGGTTTAAGGTTAGAGATAGATTCTAGGGCTAGGATTAGAGTTAGTGTTAGGGTTCGGGTTTGGGTTAGGGTTAGGGTTAGGGTCCACCAGGGATAGGTTTAGGGTTAGGGTTAGGGTAAGTTTCTAGGGCTAGGGTTAGAGTTCGGGTTAGGGTTTGGGTTAGGTTTAGGATTCCACCAGGGTTAGGGTTAGGGTTAGGGATAGGGTTAGTTTCTAGGGCTAGGGTTATTGTTAGGGTTAGTGTTAGGGTTAGCGTTAGGTTTAGGTTTCCACCAGGGTTAAGGTTAGGTTTAGGGTTAGTTTCTAGGGCATGGGCTTGAAACAGGAATATGGTCATGGCCAGAGCTGTGGTATCAGCATGCTTATGGTTAGGTTTAGAGCTAAGGTTTTATTTAGGATTTCAGCAGGTTTAGGATAGGGTTAGGCTTAGGGTTAGTTTTAGGGTTAGGGATACGGTTAGGGTTAGTTTCTAGGGCTAGGGCTTGAGACAGGATTAGGGCCATGGCCAGAGCTATGGTATCAGCATGCTTATGGTTAGGTTTAGAGCTAGGGTTTTATTTTGGATTTCAGCAGGATTAGGTTTAGTTTGAGGTTGAGACTGAGGTTGATGGTTAGGCTTCAGTTTTTGTCTCTGATTAGGCTAGGGCTAGAAATAGTTTTAGGTTAGGGTTAGGGTTAAGCCCTTCTGACTTGGCACTTAAGAGCCAAAATAATCCTTTCCTTTAAGTTGTGGTTGTCAGGTATTCTGTCTCAGCAACAAGAACGGGACTAATGCGCCATGTCATACCAACCTACACAGTCTCTGCTGATGCTGTAGGGCCGGATCACCTGGGGGCTCTGTCTCTGCTCTTCAAGAGGGCAGCCTTCTTACTTCCCCCACCTAGGCACTCACCTTAGCCTCCGCAGAGTATCAGCTCTGTGGAACCAGTGGATATTCTTGTACTGGAGTCAAGCTTACTTCAATATTCTGTGATCATGCCACTTCAGCCACACACCTATAAAAGAGAAGCTCAAGCCACTTTGCATGTTGCTGGAGATAAACCCTGGTGGCCACATGGAAGTGGGAGACTTCAGTTTCAGGCATAACAGCTTTTCTTGCTCTAAGGTACTGCCTCAGCACAGGAAGAAGTGAAAAAGAGAGGCTAAAGCTGGTTCCTGTTCCATTCTAGCATTTACCTTTTCCAGGCAGCTACCCAGAGAAGGGGAGGCAGTAGCTTTACTGCAAAGCTAACAGCAAGCCCTGGGTTGCCGAGTCCCTGGCACGCAGGCTGAGTAGGGTTAGTGTTAGGGTTAGTGTTAGGGTTAGGGTTAGGGTCCACCAGGGATAGGGTTAGGGTTAGGGTTAGGGTTAGTTTCTAGGGCTAGGGTTAGAGTTCGGGTTAGGGTTAGGTTTAGGTTTAGGGTTCCACCAGGGTTCGGGTTAGAGTTAGGTTTAGTGTTAGTTTCTAGGGCTAGGGCTTGAAACAGGAATATGGTCATGGCCAGATCTGTGGTATCAGCAAGCTTATGGTTAGGTTTAGAGCTAGGGTTTTATTTAGGATTTCAGCCGGTTTAGGTTAGGGTTAGGCTTAGGGTTAGGGTTAGGGTTAGTGTTAGGGTTCCACCAGGGTTAGGTTTAAGGTTAGAGATAGATTCTAGGGCTAGGATTAGAGTTAGTGTTAGGGTTCGGGTTTGGGTTAGGGTTAGGGTTAGGGTCCACCAGGGATAGGTTTAGGGTTAGGGTTAGGGTTAGTTTCTAGGGCTAGGGTTAGAGTTCGGGTTAGGGTTTGGGTTAGGTTTAGGATTCCACCAGGGTTAGGGTTAGGGTTAGGGATAGGGTTAGTTTCTAGGGCTAGGGTTATTGTTAGGGTTAGTGTTAGGGTTAGCGTTAGGGTTAGGTTTCCACCAGGGTTAAGGTTAGGTTTAGGGTTAGTTTCTAGGGCAAGGGCTTGAAACAGGAATATGGTCATGGCCAGAGCTGTGGTATCAGCATGCTTATGGTTAGGTTTAGAGCTAAGGTTTTATTTAGGATTTCAGCAGGTTTAGGATAGGGTTAGGCTTAGGGTTAGTTTTAGGGTTAGGGATACGGTTAGGGTTAGTTTCTAGGGCTAGGGCTTGAGACAGGATTAGGGCCATGGCCAGAGCTATGGTATCAGCATGCTTATGGTTAGGTTTAGAGCTAGGGTTTTATTTTGGATTTCAGCAGGATTAGGTTTAGTTTGAGGTTGAGACTGAGGTTGATGGTTAGGCTTCAGTTTTTGTCTCTGATTAGGCTAGGGCTAGAAATAGTTTTAGGTTAGGGTTAGGGTTAAGCCCTTCTGACTTGGCACTTAAGAGCCAAAATAATCCTTTCCTTTAAGTTGTGGTTGTCAGGTATTCTGTCTCAGCAACAAGAACGGGACTAATGCGCCATGTCATACCAACCTACACAGTCTCTGCTGATGCTGTAGGGCCGGATCACCTGGGGGCTCTGTCTCTGCTCTTCAAGAGGGCAGCCTTCTTACTTCCCCCACCTAGGCACTCACCTTAGCCTCCGCAGAGTATCAGCTCTGTGGAACCAGTGGATATTCTTGTACTGGAGTCAAGCTTACTTCAATATTCTGTGATCATGCCACTTCAGCCACACACCTATAAAAGAGAAGCTCAAGCCACTTTGCATGTTGCTGGAGATAAACCCTGGTGGCCACATGGAAGTGGGAGACTTGAGACAGGATTAGGGCCATGGCCAGAGTTATGGTATCAGCATGCTTATGGTTAGGTTTAGAGCTAGGGTTTTATTTTGGATTTCAGCAGGATTAGGTTTAGTTTGAGGTTGAGACTGAGGTTGATGGTTAGGCTTCAGTTTTTGTCTCTGATTAGGCTAGGGCTAGAAATAGTTTTAGGTTAGGGTTAGGGTTAAGCCCTTCTGACTTGGCACTTAAGAGCCAAAATAATCCTTTCCTTTAAGTTGTGGTTGTCAGGTATTCTGTCTCAGCAACAACAACGGGACTAATGCGCCATGACATACCAACCTGCACAGTCTCTGCTGATGCTGTAGGGCCGGATCACCTGGGGGCTCTGTCTCTGCTCTTCAAGAGGGCAGCCTTCTTACTTCCCCCACCTAGGCACTCACCTTAGCCTCCGCAGAGTATCAGCTCTGTGGAACCAGTGGATATTCTTGTACTGGAGTCAAGCTTACTTCAATATTCTGTGATCATGCCACTTCAGCCACACACCTATAAAAGAGAAGCTCAAGCCACTTTGCATGTTGCTGGAGATAAACCCTGGTGGCCACATGGAAGTGGGAGACTTGACTTTCAGGCATAACAGCTTTTCTTGCTCTAAGGTACTGCCTCAGCACAGGAAGAAGTGAAAAAGAGAGGCTAAAGCTGGTTCCTGTTCCATTCTAGCATTTACCTTTTCCAGGCAGCTACCCAGAGAAGGGGAGGCAGCAGCTTTACTGCAAAGCTAACAGCAAGCCCTGGGTTGCCGAATCCCTGGCACACAGGCTGAGTAGGGTTAGTGTTAGGGATAGTATTAGGGTTAGGGTTAGGGTCCACCAGGGATAGGGTTAGGGTTAGGCTTAGTGTTAGTTTCTAGGGCTAGTTTTAGAGTTCGGGTTATTGTTAGGTTTAGGGTTTCACCAGGGTTCGGGTTAGAGTTAGGTTTAGGGTTAGTTTCTAGGATTAAGGCTTGAAACAGGAATATGGTCATGGCCAGATCTGTGGTATCAGCATGCTTATGGTTAGGTTCAGAGCTAGGGTTTTATTTAGGATTTCAGCCGGTTTAGGTTATGGTTAGGCTTAGGGTTAGGGTTAGGTTTAGGGTTAGGGTTAGGGTTCCACCAGGGTTAGGGTTAGGGTTAGGGATAGATTCTAGGGCTAGGATTAGAGTTAGTGTTAGGGTTAAGGTGTGGGTTATGGTTAGGGTTAGGTTTAGGATTCCACCAGGGTTAGGGTTAGGGTTACGGTTAGGGTTAGGCTTAGGCTTAGGGTTATATAAGGGTTAGGGTTAGGGATGGATTCTAGGGCTAGGATTAGAGTTAGTGTTAGGGTTAGTGTTTGGGTGAGGGTTAGGGTTAGGTTTAGGATTCCACCAGGGTTAGGGTTAGGGTTAGGAATAGGGTTAGTTTCTAGGGATAGGGTTATTGTTATGGTTAGGGTTAAGGTTAGGGATAGGTTTAGGGTTCCACCAGGGTTATGGTTAGGGTTAGGGTTAGTTTCTAGGGGTAGGGCTTGAAACAGGAATATGGTCATGGCCAGAGCTGTGGTATCATCATACTTATGGTTAGGTTTAGAGCTGGGTTTTTATTTAGGATTTCAGGAGGTTTAGGGTAGGGTTAGGCTTAGGGTTAGGGTTAGGCTTAGGGTTAGGCTTAGGCTTAGGCTTAGGGTTAGGGTTCCACCAGGGTTAGGGTTAGGGATGGATTCTGGGGCTAGGATTAGAATTAGTGTTAGGGTTAGCGTTTGGGTTAGGGTTAGGGTTAGGTTTAGGATTCTACCATGGTTAGGATTAGGGTTAGGGATAGGCTTAGTTTCTAAGGCTAGGGTTATTGTTAGGGTTAGGGATAGGGTTAGGGTTAGGGTTCCACCAGGGTTAACGTTAGGGTTAGGTTTAGTTTCTATGGCTAGGGCTTGAAACAGGGATATGGTCATGGCCAGAGCTGTGGTATCAGCATGCTTATGGTTAGGTTTAGAGCTGGGTTTTATTTAGGATTTCAGCAGGTTTAGGTTAGGGTTAGTCTTAGGGTTAGTGTTAGGGTTAGGGTTACGGTTAGGGTTAGTTTCTAGGGCTAGGGCTTGAAACAGGAATATGGTCATGGCCAGAGCTGTAGTATCAGCATACTTATGGTTAGGTTTTGAGCTAGGGATTTATTTAGGATTTCAGCAATTTTAGGGTAGGGTTAGGCTTAGGGTTAGGGTTAGGCTTAGGGTTAGGCTTAGGGTTAGGGTTAGGGTTCCACCAGGGTTAGGGTTAGGGTTAGGGATGGATTCTGGGGCTAGGATTAGAGTTAGTGTTAGGGTTAGGGTTTGGGTTAGGGTTAGGGTTAGGTTTAGGATTCCACCAGGGTTAGGGTTAGGGATAAGGTTAGTTTCTAGTTCTAGGGTTATTGTTAGGGTTAGCCTTAGGGTTAGGGCTCCACCAGTGTTAACGTTAGGGTTAGGGTTAGTTTCTAGGGCTAGGGCTTGAAACAGGAATATGGTGATGGCCAGAGCTGTGGTATCAGCATGCTTATGGTTAGGTTTAGAGCTAGGTTTTTATTTAGGATTTCAGCAGGTTTAGGTTAGGGTTAAGCTTAGGGTTAGGCTTAGGGTTGGGGTTAGGCTTAGGGTTCCACCAGGGTTAGGGTAAGTGTTAGGGATAGATTCTAGGGATAGGATTAGTGTTAGTGTTAGTGTTAGGGTTTGGGTTAGGGTTAGGGTTAGGTTTAGGATTCCACCAGGGTTAGGGTTAGGGTTAGGCCTAGGGTTAGTATTAGTGTTAGGGTTACGGTTAGCGTTAGTTTCTAGGGCTAGGGCTTGAGGCAGGATTGGGGGCATGGCCAGAGCTATGGTATCAGCATGCTTATGGTTAGGTTTAGAGCTAGGATTTTATTTTGGATTTCAGCAGGTTTAGGTTTAGGTTGAGGTTGAGACTGAGTTTGATGGTAGGCTTCAGTTTTTGTCTCAGATTAGGCTAGCTCTAGAAATAGTTTTAGGTTAGGGTTATTGTTAAGCCCTTCTGACTTGCCACTTAAGAGCCAAAATAATTCTCTCCTTTAAGTTGTGGTTGTCAGGTATTTTTCTCAACAACAAGAACGGGAATAATACGCCATGTTATACCAACCTGCACAGTCTCTGCTGATGCTGTAGGGCCGGATCACCTGGGGGCTCTGTCTCTGCTCTTCTAGAGGGCAGCCTTCTTACTTCCCCTACCTAGGCACTCACCTTAGCCTCCGCAGAGTATCAGCTCTGTGGAACCAGTGGATATCCTTGTACTGGAGTCAAGCTTAATTCAATATTCTGTGTTCATGCCAGTTCAGCCACACACCTATAAAGGAGTAGCTCGAGCCACATTGCATGTTGCTGGAGATAAACCCTGTTTGCCACATGGAAGTGGGAGACTTGAATTTCAGGCATAACAGCTTTTCTTGCTCTAAGGTACTGCCTCAGCACAGGAAGAAGTGAAAAAGAGAGGCTAAAGCTGGTTCCTGTTCCATTCTAGCATTTACCTTTTCCAGGCAGCTACCCAGAGAAGGGGAGGCAGCAGCTTTACTGCAAAGCTAACAGCAAGCCCTGGGTTGCCGAGTTCCTGGCACGCAGGCTGAGTAGGGTTAGTGTTACGGTTAGTGATAGGGTTAGGGTTAGGGTCCACCAGGGATAGGGTTAGGGTTAGGGTTAGGGTTAGTGTTAGTTTCTAGGGCTAGGGTGAGAGTTCGGGTTAGGGTTAGGTTTAGGTTTAGGGTTCCACCAAGGTTCCGGTTAGAGTTAGGTTTAGGGTTAGTTTCTAGGGCTAGGGCTTGAAACAGGAATATGGTCATGGCCAGAGCTGTGGTATCAGCATGCTTATGCTTTGGTTTAGAGGTAGGGTTTTATTTAGGATTTCAGCAGGTTTAGGTTAGGGTTAGGCTTAGGGTTAGGGTTAGGGTTAGGGTTCCACCAGGTTTAGGGTTAAGCTTAGGGATAGATTCTAGGGCTAGGATTAGAGTTAGTTTTAGGGTTTGGTATTGGGTTAGGGTTAGGGTTAGGTTTAGGATTCCACCAGGGTTAGGGTTAGGGTTAGGGATAGGGTTAGTTTCTAGGGCTAGGGTTATTGTTAGGGTTAGGGTTAGGGTTAGGTTTAGGGTTCCACCAGGTTTAAGGTTAGGGTTAGGGTTAGTTTCTAGGGCTAGGGCTTGAAACAGGAATATGGTCATGGCCAGAGATTTGGTATCAGCATGCTTATGGTTAGGTTTAGAGCTAGGGTTTTATTTAGGATTTCAGCAGGTTTAGGGTAGGGTTAGGCTTAGGGTTAGGGTTAGGCTTAGGGTTAGGTTTAGGGTTCCACCAGGGTTAGGGATAGATTCTAGGGCTAGGATTAGAGTTAGTGTTACGGTTCGGGTTTGGGTTAGGGTTAGGGTTAGGTTTAGGATTCCACCAGGGTTAGGGTTAGGGTTAGGGATAGGGTTAGTTTCTAGGGCTAGGGTTGTTGTTAGGGTTAGGGTTAGGTTTTGGGTTCCACCAGGGTTAAGGTTAGGGTTAGGGTTAGTTTCTATGGCTAGGCCATGAAACAGGAATATGGTCTTGGCCAGACCTGTGCTATCAGCATGCTTATGGTTAGGTTTAGAGCTAGGGTTTTATTTAGGATTTCAGCAGGTTTAGGGTAGGGTTAGGCTTAGGGTTAGGGTTCGGCTTAGGGTTAGGCTTAGGGTTAGGGTTAGTGTTATGGTTCCACCAGGATTAGGTTTAGGGTTAGGGTTAGGGTCCAACAAGGGTTAGGGTTATTGTTAGGGATAAAATCTAGGGCTAGGATTAGAGTTAGTGTTAGGGTTAGCATTTGGGTTAGGGTTAGGGTTAGGTTTAGGATTCCACCAGGGTTAGGATTAGTGTTAGGTATAGGCTTTTTTCGAGGGCTAGGGTTATTGTTAGTGTTAGTGTTAGGGTTAGCGTTACAGTTAGGGTTAGTTTCTAGGGCTAGGGCTTGAAACAGGAATATGGTCTTGGCCAGAACTGTGGTATCAGCATGCTTATGGTTAGGTTTAGAGCTAGGTTTTTATTTAGGATTTCAGCAGGTTTAGGGTAGGGTTAGGCTTAGGGTTAGGCTTAGGGTTAGGGTTTGGGTTAGGGTTCCACCAGGGTTAGGGTTAGGGTTAGGGATGGATTCTGGGGCTAGGATTAGAGTTAGTGTTAGGGTTAGGGATTGGGTTAGGGTTAGGGTTAGGGTTCCACCAGGGTTAACGTTAGGGTTAGGGTTAGTTTCAAGGGCTAGGGCTTGAAAGAGTAATATGGTCATGGCCGAGCCGTGGTATCAGCATGCTTATGGTTAGGTTTAGAGCTAGGATTTTATTTTGGATTTCAGCAGGGTTAGGTTTAGGTTGAGGTTGAGACTGAGTTTGATGGTAGGCTTCAGTTTTTGTCTCAGATTAGGCTAGCTCTAGAAATAGTTTTAGGTTAGGGTTATTGTTAAGCCCTTCTGACTTGCCACTTAAGAGCCAAAATAATTCTCTCCTTTAAGTTGTGGTTGTCAGGTATTTTTCTCAACAACAAGAACGGGAATAATATGCCATGTTATACCAACCTGCACAGTCTCTGCTGATGCTGTAGGGCCGGATCACCTGGGGGCTCTGTCTCTGCTCTTCTAGAGGGCAGCCTTCTTACTTCCCCTACCTAGGCACTCACCTTAGCCTCCGCAGAGTATCAGCTCTGTGGAACCAGTGGATATCCTTTTACTGGAGTCAAGCTTACTTCAATATTCTGTGTTCATGCCAGTTCAGCCACACACCTATAAAGGAGTAGCTCGAGCCACATTGCATGTTGCTGGAGATAAACCCTGTTTGCCACATGGAAGTGGGAGACTTGAATTTCAGGCATAACAGCTTTTCTTGCTCTAAGGTACTGCCTCAGCACAGGAAGAAGTGAAAAAGAGAGGCTAAAGCTGGTTCCTGTTCCATTCTAGCATTTACCTTTTCCAGGCGGCTACCCAGAGAAGGGGAGGCAGCAGCTTTACTGCAAAGCTAACAGCAAGCCCTGGGTTGCCGAGTTCCTGGCACGCAGGCTGAGTAGGGTTAGTGTTACGGTTAGTGATAGGGTTAGGGTTAGGGTCCACCAGGGATAGGGTTAGGGTTAGGGTTAAGGTTAGGGTTAGTTTCTAGGGCTAGGGTGAGAGTTCGGGTTAGGGTTAGGTTTAGGTTTAGGGTTCCACCAAGGTTCCGGTTAGAGTTAGGTTTAGGGTTAGTTTCTAGGGCTAGGGCTTGAAACAGGAATATGGTCATGGCCAGAGCTGTGGTATCAGCATGCTTATGCTTTGGTTTAGAGGTAGGGTTTTATTTAGGATTTCAGCAGGTTTAGGTTAGGGTTAGGCTTAGGGTTAGGGTTCCACCAGGTTTAGGGTTAAGCTTAGGGATAGATTCTAGGGCTAGGATTAGAGTTAGTTTTAGGGTTTGGTATTGGGTTAGGGTTAGGGTTAGGTTTAGGATTCCACCAGGGTTAGGGTTAGGGTTAGGGATAGGGTTAGTTTCTAGGGCTAGGGTTATTGTTAGGGTTAGGGTTAGGGTTAGGTTTAGGGTTCCACCACGTTTAAGGTTAGGGTTAGGGTTAGTTTCTAGGGCTAGGGCTTGAAACAGGAATATGGTCATGGCCAGAGATTTGGTATCAGCATGCTTATGGTTAGGTTTAGAGCTAGGGTTTTATTTAGGATTTCAGCAGGTTTAGGGTAGGGTTAGGCTTAGGGTTAGGGTTAGGCTTAGGGTTAGGTTTACGGTTCCACCAGGGTTAGGGATAGATTCTAGGGCTAGGATTAGAGTTAGTGTTACGGTTCGGGTTTGGGTTAGGGTTAGGGTTAGGTTTAGGATTCCACCAGGGTTAGGGTTAGGGTTAGGGATAGGGTTAGTTTCTAGGGCTAGGGTTGTTGTTAGGGTTAGGGTTAGGTTTTGGGTTCCACCAGGGTTAAGGTTAGGGTTAGGGTTAGTTTCTATGGCTAGGCCATGAAACAGGAATATGGTCTTGGCCAGACCTGTGCTATCAGCATGCTTATGGTTAGGTTTAGAGCTAGGGTTTTATTTAGGATTTCAGCAGGTTTAGGGTAGGGTTAGGCTTAGGGTTAGGGTTCGGCTTAGGGTTAGGCTTAGGGTTAGGGTTAGTGTTATGGTTCCACCAGGATTAGGTTTAGGGTTAGGGTTATGGTCCAACAAGGGTTAGGGTTATTGTTAGGGATAAAATCTAGGGCTAGGATTAGAGTTAGTGTTAGGGTTAGCATTTGGGTTAGGGTTAGGGTTAGGTTTAGGATTCCACCAGGGTTAGGATTAGTGTTAGGTATAGGCTTTTTTCTAGGGCTAGGGTTATTGCTAGTGTTAGTGTTAGGGTTAGCGTTACGGTTAGGGTTAGTTTCTAGGGCTAGGGCTTAAAACAGGAATATGGTCATGGCCAGAACTGTGGTATTAGCATGCTTATGGTTAGGTTTAGAGCTAGGGTTTTATTTAGGATTTCAGCAGGTTTAGGGTAGGGTTAGGCTTAGGGTTAGGCTTAGGGTTAGGGTTTGGGTTAGGGTTCCACCAGGGTTAGGGTTAGGGTTAGGGATGGATTCTACGGCTAGGATTAGAGTTAGTGTTAGGGTTAGGGTTTGGGTTAGGGTTAGGGTTAGGGTTCCAAAAGGGTTAACGTTAGGGTTAGGGTTAGATTCAAGGGCTAGGGCTTGAAACAGGAATATGGTCATGGCCGAGCCGTGGTATCAGCATGCTTATGGTTAGGTTTAGAGCTAGGGTTTTATTTTGGATTTCAGCAGGTTTAGGTTTAGGTTGAGGTTGAGACTGAGGTTGATGGTTAGGCTTCAGTTTTTGTCTCGGATTAGGCTAGGGCTAGAAATAGTTTTATGTTAGGGTTATTGTTAAGCCCTTCTGACTTGCCACTTAAGAGCCAAAATAATGCTCTCCTTTAAGTTGTGGTTGTCAGGTATTCTGTCTTAGCAACAAGAACGGGACTAATGCGCCATGTCATACCAACCTGCACAGTCTCTGCTGATGCTGTAGGGCCGGATCACCTGGGGGCTCTCTCTCTGCTGTTCAAGAGGGCATACTTCTTACTTCCCCCACTTAGGCACTCACCTTAGCCTCCGCAGAGTATCAGCTCTGTGGAACCAGTGGATAATCCTGTACTGGAGTCCAGCTTACTTCAATATTCTGTGATCATGCCAGTTCATCCACACACCTATAAAAGAGTAGCTCGAGCCACTTTGCATGTTGCTGGAGATAAGCCCTGTTGGCCACATGGAGGTGGGAGACTTGACTTTCAGGCATAACAGCTTTTCTTGCTCTAAGGTACTGCCTCAGCACAGGAAGAAGTGAAAAAGAGAGGCTAAAGCTGGTTCCTGTTCCATTCTAGCATTTACCTTTTCCAGGCAGCTACCCAGAGAAGGGGAGCCAGCAGCATTACTGCAAAGCTAACAGCAAGCCCTGGGTTGCCGAGTCCCTGGCACGCAGGCTGAGTAGGGTTAGTGTTGGGTTTAGTGTTAGGGTTAGGGTTAGGGTCCACCAGGGATAGGTTTAGGGTTAGGGTTATGGTTAGGGTTAGTTTCTAGGGCTAGGGTTAGATTTCGGGTTAGTGTTAGGTTTAGGTTTAGGGTTCCACCAGGGTTCGGGTTAGATTTAGGTTTAGGGTTAGTTTCTAGGGCTAGTGCTGGAAACAGGAATATGGTCAGGGCCAGATCTGTGGTATCAGCATGCTTATGGTTAGGTTTAGAGCTAGGGTTTTATTTAGGATTTCAGCCCTTTTAGGTTATGGTTAGGCTTAGGGTTAGGGTTAGGGTTAGGATTAGGGTTAGGGTTCCACCAGGGTTAGGGTTAGGGATAGGGATAGATTCTAGGGCTAGGATTAGAGTTAGTGTTAGGAATAAGGTGTGGGTTATGGTTAGTGTTAGGTTTAGGTTTCCTCCAGGGTTAGGGTTAGGGTTAGGAATAGGGTTAGTTTCTAGTGCTAGGGTTAATGTTAGGGTTAGGGATAGGGTTAGTGTTAGGGTTAGGGTTCCACCATGGTTAAGGTTAGGGATAGGGTTAGTTTCTAGGGCTAGGGCTTGAAACAGGAATATGGTCATGGCCAGAGCTGTGGTATCAGCATGCTTATGGTTAGGTTTAGAGCTAGGGTTTTATTTAGGATTTCAGCAGGTTTAGGTTAGGGTTAGGCTTAGGGTTAGGGTTAAGGTTAGGGTTCCACCAGGGTTATGGTTAGGGTTAGGGATAGATTCTAGGGTTAGGATTAGAGTTAGTGTTAGAGTTAGGGTTTGGGTTAGGGTTAGGTTTAGGTTTAGGATTCCACCAGGGTTAGGGTTAGGGATAGGGTTAGTTTCTAGGTCTAGTGTTAGAGTTCGGGTTAGGGTTAGGGTTAGGGTTAGGTTTCCACCAGGGTTAAGTTTAGCGTTAGCGTTAGTTTCTAGGTCTAGGCCTTGAAGCAGGAATATGGTCATGGCCAGATCTGTGGTATCAGCATGCTTATGTTTAGCTTAAGAACTAGGGTTTTATTTAGGATTTCAGTCGGTTTAGGTTAGGGTTAGGCTTAGGGTTTGGGTTAGGGTTAGGTTTAGGGTTCCACCAGGCTTAGGGTTAGGGTTAGGGATAGATTCTGGCTCTAGGATTAGAGTTAGTGTTAGGGTTAGAGTTTGGGTTAGGGTTACGTTTAGGTTTATGATTCCACCAGGGTTAGGGTTAGGGTTAGGGATAGGGTTAGTTTCTAGGGCTAGTGTTATTGTTAGGGTTAGGGTTAGGGTTAGGATTAGGGTTAGGGTTAGGGTTCCACCATGGTTAAGTTTAGGGTTAGGGATAGTTTCTTGGGCTAGGGCTTGAAACAGGAATATGGTCATGGCCAGAGCTGTGCTATCACCATGCTTATGGTTAGGTTTAGAGCCAGGGTTTTATTTAGGATTTCAGCAGGGTTAGTTAGGTTTAGGTTGAGGTTGAGACTGAGGTTGATGGTTAGGCTTCAGTTTTTGTCTCGGTTTAGGCTAGGGCTAGAATTAGTTTTAGGTTAGGGTTATTGTTAAGCGCTAATGACTTGCCACTTAAGAGCCAAAATAATTCTCTCCTTTAAGTTGTGGTTGTCAGGTATTCTGTCTCAGCAACAAGAACGGGACTAATGCGCCATGTCATCCCAACCTGCACAGTCTCTGCTGAAGCTGTAGGGCCGGATCACCTGGGGGCTCTGTCTCTGCTCTTCAAGAGGGCAACCTTCTTACTTCCCCCACCTAGGCACTCACCTTAGCCTCCGCAGAGTATCAGCTCTGTGGAACCAGTGGAAATTCTTGTACTGGAGTCAAGCTTACTTCAATATTCTGTGATTATGCCAGTTCAGCCACACATCTATAAAAGAGTAGCTCGAGCCACTTTGCATGTTGCTGGAGATAAACCCTGTTGGCCACATGGAAGTGGGAGACTTGACTTTCAGGCATAACAGCTTTTCTTGCTCTAAGGTACTGCCTCAGCACAGGAAGAAGTGAAAAAGAGAGGCTAAAGCTGGTTCCTGTTCCATTCTAGCATTTACCTTTTCCAGGCAACTACCCAGAGAAGGGGAGGCAGCAGCTTTACTGCAAAGCTAACAGCAAGCCCTGGGTTTCCGAGTCCCTGGCACGCAGGCTGAGTAGGGTTAGTGTTAGTGTTAGGGTTAGGGTTAGGTTTAGGGTTAGGTTTAGGGTTAGGGTTCCACCAGTGTTAGGGTTAGGGTTAGGGATAGATTCTAGGGCTAGGATTAGAGTTAGTGTTAGGCTTAGGGTTTGGGTTAGCGTTAGGCTTAGGTTTAGGATTCCACCAGGGTTAGGGTTAGGGTTAGGGTTAGGGATAGGCTTAGTTTCTAGGGCTAGGGTTATTGTTAGGGTTAGGGTTAGGGTTAGGGTTAGGGTTAGGTTTCCACCAGGGTTAACGTTAGGGTTAGGGTTAGTTTCTAGGGCTAGGGATTGAAACAGGAATATGGTCATGGCCAGAGCTGTGGTATCAGCATGCTTATTTTTAGGTTTAGAGCTAGGGTTTTATTTAGGATTTCAGCAGGTTTAGGGTAGGGTTAGGCTTAGGGTTAGGGTTAGGCTTAGGGTTAGGCTTAGGGTTAGGGTTTGGGTTAGGGTTCCACCAGGGTTAGGGTTAGGGTTAGGGATGGATTGTAGGGCTAGGATTAGAGCTAGTGTTAGGGTTAGGGTTTAGGTTAGGCTTAGGGTTAGTTTTAGGATTCCACCAGGGTTAGGGTTAGGATTAGGGATAGGGTTAGTTTCTAGGGCTAGGGTTATTGTTAGGGTTAGGGTTAGGTTTAGGTTTCCACCAGCGTTAACGTTAAGGTTAGGGTTAGTTTCTAGGGCTAGGGCTTGAAACAGGAATATGGTCATGGCCAGAGCTGTGGTATCAGCATGCTTATGGTTAGGTTTAGAGCTAAGGTTTTATTTAGGATTTCAGCAGGTTTAGGATAGGGTTAGGCTTAGGGTTAGTTTTAGGGTTAGGGTTACGGTTAGGGTTAGTTTCTAGGGCTAGGGCTTGAGACAGGATTAGGGCCATGGCCAGAGCTATGGTATCAGCATGCTTATGGTTAGGTTTAGAGCTAGGGTTTTATTTTGGATTTCAGCAGGATTAGGTTTAGTTTGAGGTTGAGACTGAGGTTGATGGTTAGGCTTCAGTTTTTGTCTCTGATTAGGCTAGGGCTAGAAATAGTTTTAGGTTAGGGTTAGGGTTAAGCCCTTCTGACTTGGCACTTAAGAGCCAAAATAATCCTTTCCTTTAAGTTGTGGTTGTCAGGTATTCTGTCTCAGCAACAAGAACGGGACTAATGCGCCATGTCATACCAACCTACACAGTCTCTGCTGATGCTGTAGGGCCGGATCACCTGGGGGCTCTGTCTCTGCTCTTCAAGAGGGCAGCCTTCTTACTTCCCCCACCTAGGCACTCACCTTAGCCTCCGCAGAGTATCAGCTCTGTGGAACCAGTGGATATTCTTGTACTGGAGTCAAGCTTACTTCAATATTCTGTGATCATGCCACTTCAGCCACACACCTATAAAAGAGAAGCTCAAGCCACTTTGCATGTTGCTGGAGATAAACCCTGGTGGCCACATGGAAGTGGGAGACTTGACTTTCAGGCATAACAGCTTTTCTTGCTCTAAGGTACTGCCTCAGCACAGGAAGAAGTGAAAAAGAGAGGCTAAAGCTGGTTCCTGTTCCATTCTAGCATTTACCTTTTCCAGGCAGCTACCCAGAGAAGGGGAGGCAGCAGCTTTACTGCAAAGCTAACAGCAAGCCCTGGGTTGCCGAGTCCCTGGCACGCAGGCTGAGTAGGTTTAGTGTTAGGGTTAGGGTTAGGGTTAGGGTTAGGTTTAGGGTTAGGTTTAGGGTTAGGGTTCCACCAGTGTTAGGGTTAGGGTTAGGGATAGATTCTAGGGCTAGGATTAGAGTTAGTGTTAGGCTTAGGGTTTGGGTTAGCGTTAGGCTTAGGTTTAGGATTCCACCAGGGTTAGGGTTAGGGATAGGCTTAGTTTCTAGGGCTAGGGTTATTGTTAGGGTTAGGGTTAGGGTTAGGGTTAGGTTTCCACCAGGGTTAACGTTAGGGTTAGGGTTAGTTTCTAGGGCTAGGGCTTGAAACAGGAATATGGTCATGGCCAGAGCTGTGGTATCAGCATGCTTATTTTTAGGTTTAGAGCTAGGGTTTTATTTAGGATTTCAGCAGGTTTAGGGTAGGGTTAGGCTTAGGGTTAGGGTTAGGCTTAGGGTTAGGCTTAGGGTTAGGGTTTGGGTTAGGGTTCCACCAGGGTTAGGGTTAGGGTTAGGGATGGATTCTAGGGCTAGGATTAGAGTTAGTGTTAGGGTTAGGGTTTAGGTTAGGCTTAGGGTTAGTTTTAGGATTCCACCAGGGTTAGGGTTAGGATTAGGGATAGGGTTAGTTTCTAGGGCTAGGGTTATTGTTAGGGTTAGGGTTAGGTTTAGGGTTCCACCAGCGTTAACGTTAGGGTTAGGGTTAGTTTCTAGGGCTAGGGCTTGAAACAGGAATATGGTCATGGCCAGAGCTGTGGTATCAGCATGCTTATGGTTAGGTTTAGAGCTAAGGTTTTATTTAGGATTTCAGCAGGTTTAGGATAGGGTTAGGCTTAGGGTTAGTTTTAGGGTTAGGGTTATGGTTAGGGTTAGTTTCTAGGGCTAGGGCTTGAGACAGGTTTAGGGGCATGGCCAGACCTATGGTATCAGCATGCTTATGGTTAGGTTTAGAGCTAGGGTTTTATTTTGGATTTCAGCAGGATTAGGTTTAGTTTGAGGTTGAGACTGAGGTTGATGGTTAGGCTTCAGTTTTTGTCTCTGATTAGGCTAGGGCTAGAAATAGTTTTAGGTTAGGGTTAGGGTTAAGCCCTTCTGACTTGGCACTTAAGAGCCAAAATAATCCTTTCCTTTAAGTTGTGGTTGTCAGGTATTCTGTCTCAGCAACAAGAACGGGACTAATGCGCCATGTCATACCAACCTGCACAGTCTCTGCTGATGCTGTAGGGCCGGATCACCTGGGGGCTCTGTCTCTGCTCTTCAAGAGGGCAGCCTTCTTACTTCCCCCACCTAGGCACTCACCTTAGCCTCCGCAGAGTATCAGCTCTGTGGAACCAGTGGATATTCTTGTACTGGAGTCAAGCTTACTTCAATATTCTGTGATCATGCCACTTCAGCCACACACCTATAAAAGAGAAGCTCAAGCCACTTTGCATGTTGCTGGAGATAAAGCCTGGTGGCCACATGGAAGTGGGAGACTTGACTTTCAGGCATAACAGCTTTTCTTGCTCTAAGGTACTGCCTCAGCACAGGAAGAAGTGAAAAAGAGAGGCTAAAGCTGGTTCCTGTTCCATTCTAGCATTTACCTTTTCCAGGCAGCTACCCAGAGAAGGGGAGGCAGCAGCTTTACTGCAAAGCTAACAGCAAGCCCTGGGTTGCCGAATCCCTGGCACACAGGCTGAGTAGGGTTAGTGTTAGGGATAGTATTAGGGTTAGGGTTAGGGTCCACCAGGGATAGGGTTAGGGTTAGGCTTAGTGTTAGTTTCTAGGGCTAGTTTTAGAGTTCGGGTTATTGTTAGGTTTAGGGTTCCACCAGGGTTCGGGTTAGAGTTAGGTTTAGGGTTAGTTTCTAGGGTTAAGGCTTGAAACAGGAATATGGTCATGGCCAGATCTGTGGTATCAGCATGCTTATGGTTAGGTTCAGAGCTAGGGTTTTATTTAGGATTTCAGCCGGTTTAGGTTATGGTTAGGCTTAGGGTTAGGGTTAGGTTTAGGGTTAGGGTTAGGGTTCCACCAGGGTTAGGGTTAGGGTTAGGGATAGATTCTAGGGCTAGGATTAGAGTTAGTGTTAGGGTTAAGGTGTGGGTTATGGTTACGGTTAGGTTTAGGATTCCACCAGGGTTAGGGTTAGGGTTAGGGTTAGGGTTAGGGTTAGGCTTAGGCTTAGGGTTATACAAGGGTTAGGGTTAGGGTTAGGGATGGATTCCAGGGCTAGGATTAGAGTTAGTGTTAGGGTTAGTGTTTGGGTGAGGGTTAGGGTTAGGTTTAGGATTCCACCAGGGTTAGGGTTAGGGTTAGGAATAGGGTTAGTTTCTAGGGCTAGGGTTATTGTTATGGTTAGGGTTAGGGTTAGGGATAGGTTTAGGGTTCCACCAGGGTTATGGTTAGGGTTAGGGTTAGTTTCTAGGGGTAGGGCTTGAAACAGGAGTATGGTCATGGCCAGAGCTGTGGTATTAGCATGCTTATGGTTAGGTTTAGAGCTAGGGTTTTATTTAGGATTTCAGCAGGTTTAGTTTAGGGTTAGGCCTAGGGAAAGTGTTAGGTTTAGGGTTACGGTTAGGGTTAGTTTCTAGGGCTAGGGCTTGAGACAGGATTAGGGGCATGGCCAGAGCTATGGTATCAGCATGCTTATGGTTAGGTTTAGAGCTAGGGTTTCATTTTGGATTTCAGCAGGGTTAGGTTTCGGTTGAGGTTGAGACTGAGGTTGATTGTTAGGCTTCAGTTTTTGTCTCGGATTACGCTAGGGCTAGAAATAGTTTTAGGTTAGGGTTATTGTTAAGCCCTTCTGACTTGCCACTTAAGAGCCAAAATAATTCTCTCCTTTAAGATGTGGTTGTCAGGTATTCTGTCTCAGCAACAAGAACGGGACTAATGCACCATGTCATACCAACCTGCACAGTCTCTGCTGATGCTGTAGGACCGGATCACCTGGGGGCTCTGTCTCTGCTCTTCTAGAGGGCAGCCTTCTTACTTCCCCCACCTAGGCACTCACCTTAGCCTCCGCAGAGTATCAGCTCTGTGGAACCAGTGGATATTCTTGTACTGGAGTCAAGCTTACTTCAATATTCTGTGATCATGCCAGTTCAGCCACACACCTATAAAAGAGTAGCTCGAGCCACTTTGCATGTTGCTGGAGATAAACCCTGTTGGCCACATGGAAGTGGGAGACTTGACTTTCAGGCATAACAGCTTTTCTTGCTCTAAGGTACTGCCTCAGCACAGGAAGAAGTGAAAAAGAGAGGCTAAAGCTGGTTCCTGTTCCATTCTAGCATTTACCTATTCCAGGCAACTACCCAGAGAAGGGGAGGCAGCAGCTTTACTGCAAAGCTAACAGCAAGCCCTGGGTTGCCGAGTCCCTGGCACGCAGGCTGAGTAGGGTTAGTGTTAGGGTTAGGGTTAGGGTTAGGGTTAGGTTTAGGGTTAGGTTTAGGGTTAGGGTTCCACCAGTGTTAGGGTTAGGGTTAGGGATAGATTCTAGGGCTAGGATTAGAGTTAGTGTTAGGCTTAGGGTTTGGGTTAGCGTTAGGCTTAGGTTTAGGATTCCACCAGGGTTAGGGTTAGGGTTAGGGTTAGGGATAGGCTTAGTTTCTAGGGCTAGGGTTATTGTTAGGGTTAGGGTTAGGGTTAGGGTTAGGTTTCCACCAGGGTTAACGTTAGGGTTAGGGTTAGTTTCTAGGGCTAGGGCTTGAAACAGGAATATGGTCATGGCCAGAGGTGTGGTATCAGCATGCTTATTTTTAGGTTTAGAGCTAGGGTTTTATTTAGGATTTCAGCAGTTTTAGGTTAGGGTTAGGCTTAGGGTTAGGGTTAGGCTTAGGTTTAGGCTTAGGGTTAGGGTTTGGGTTAGGGTTCCACCAGGGTTAGGGTTAGGGTTAGGGATGGATTCTAGGGCTAGGATTAGAGTTAGTGTTAGGGTTAGGGTTTAGGTTAGGCTTAGGGTTAGTTTTAGGATTCCACCAGGGTTAGGGTTAGGATTAGGGATAGTGTTAGTTTCTAGGGCTAGGGTTATTGTTAGGGTTAGGGTTAGGTTTAGGGTTCCACCAGCGTTAACGTTAGGGTTAGGGTTAGTTTCTAGGGCTAGGGCTTGAAACAGGAATATGGTCATGGCCAGAGCTGTGGTATCAGCATGCTTATGGTTAGGTTTAGAGCTAAGGTTTTATTTAGGATTTCAGCAGGTTTAGGATAGGGTTAGGCTTAGGGTTAGTTTTAGGGTTAGGGTTACGGTTAGGGTTAGTTTCTAGGGCTAGGGCTTGAGACAGGATTAGGGCCATGGCCAGAGCTATGGTATCAGCATGCTTATGGTTAGGTTTAGAGCTAGGGTTTTATTTTGGATTTCAGCAGGATTAGATTTAGTTTGAGGTTGAGACTGAGGTTGATGGTTAGGCTTCAGTTTTTGTCTCTGATTAGGCTAGGGCTAGAAATAGTTTTAGGTTAGGGTTAGGGTTAAGCCCTTCTGACTTGGCACTTAAGAGCCAAAATAATCCTTTCCTTTAAGTTGTGGTTGTCAGGTATTCTGTCTCAGCAACAAGAACGGGACTAATGCGCCATGTCATACCAACCTGCACAGTCTCTGCTGATGCTGTAGGGCCGGATCACCTGGGGGCTCTGTCTCTGCTCTTCAAGAGGGCAGCCTTCTTACTTCCCCCACCTAGGCACTCACCTTAGCCTCCGCAGAGTATCAGCTCTGTGGAACCAGTGGATATTCTTGTACTGGAGTCAAGCTTACTTCAATATTCTGTGATCATGCCACTTCAGCCACACACCTATAAAAGAGAAGCTCAAGCCACTTTGCATGTTGCTGGAGATAAACCCTGGTGGCCACATGGAAGTGGGAGACTTGACTTTCAGGCATAACAGCTTTTCTTGCTCTAAGGTACTGCCTCAGCACAGGAAGAAGTGAAAAAGAGAGGCTAAAGCTGGTTCCTGTTCCATTCTAGCATTTACCTTTTCCAGGCAGCTACCCAGAGAAGGGGAGGCAGCAGCTTTACTGCAAAGCTAACAGCAAGCCCTGGGTTGCCGAGTCCCTGGCACACAGGCTGAGTAGGGTTAGTGTTAGGGATAGTATTAGGGTTAGGGTTAGGGTCCACCAGGGATAGGGTTAGGGTTAGGCTTAGTGTTAGTTTCTAGGGCTAGTTTTAGAGTTCGGGTTATTGTTAGGTTTAGGGTTCCACCAGGGTTCGGGTTAGAGTTAGGTTTAGGGTTAGTTTCTAGGGCTAAGGCTTGAAACAGGAATATGGTCATGGCCAGATCTGTGGTATCAGCATGCTTATGGTTAGGTTCAGAGCTAGGGTTTTATTTAGGATTTCAGCCGGTTTAGGTTATGGTTAGGCTTAGGGTTAGGGTTAGGTTTAGGGTTAGGGTTAGGGTTCCACCAGGGTTAGGGTTAGGGTTAGGGATAGATTCTAGGGCTAGGATTAGAGTTAGTGTTAGGGTTAAGGTGTGGGTTATGGTTAGGGTTAGGTTTAGGATTCTACCAGGGTTAGGGTTAGGGTTAGGGTTAGGGTTAGGGTTAGGGTTAGGGTTACGCTTAGGCTTAGGGTTATACAAGGGTTAGGGTTAGGGTTAGGGATGGATTCCAGGGCTAGGATTAGAGTTAGTGTTAGGGTTAGTGTTTGGGTGAGGGTTAGGGTTAGGTTTAGGATTCCACCAGGGTTAGGGTTAGGGTTAGGAATAGGGTTAGTTTCTAGGGCTAGGGTTATTGTTATGGTTAGGGTTAGGGTTAGGGATAGGTTTAGGGTTCCACCAGGGTTAAGGTTAGGGTTAGGGTTAGTTTCTAGGGGTAGGGCTTGAAACAGGAATATGGTCATGGCCAGAGCTGTGGTATTAGCATGCTTATGGTTAGGTTTAGAGCTAGGGTTTTATTTAGGTTTTCAGCAGGTTTAGTTTAGGGTTAGGCCTAGGGTTAGTGTTAGGTTTAGGGTAACGGTTAGGGTTAGTTTCTAGGGCTAGGGCTTGAGACAGGATTAGGGGCATGGCCAGAGCTATGGTATCAGCATGCTTATGGTTAGGTTTAGAGCTAGGGTTTCATTTTGGATTTCAGCAGGTTTAGGTTTAGGTTGAGGTTGAGACTGAGGTTGATTGTTAGGCTTCAGTTTTTGTCTCGGATTACGCTAGGGCTAGAAATAGTTTTAGGTTAGGGTTATTGTTAAGCCCTTCTGACTTGCCACTTAAGAGCCAAAATAATTCTCTCCTTTAAGATGTGGTTGTCAGGTATTCTGTCTCAGCAACAAGAACGGGACTAATGCGCCATGTCATACCAACCTGCACAGTCTCTGCTGATGCTGTAGGACCGGATCACCTGGGGGCTCTGTCTCTGCTCTTCTAGAGGGCAGCCTTCTTACTTCCCCCACCTAGGCACTCACCTTAGCCTCCGCAGAGTATCAGCTCTGTGGAACCTGTGGATATTCTTGTACTGGATTCAAGCTTACTTCAATATTCTGTGATCATGCCAGTTCAGCCACACACCTATAAAAGAGTAGCTCGAGCCACTTTGCATGTTGGTGGAGATAAACCCTGTTGGCCACATGGAAGTGGGAGACTTGACTTTCAGGCATAACAGCTTTTCTTGCTCTAAGGTACTGCCTCAGCACAGGAAGAAGTGAAAAAGAGAGGCTAAAGCTGGTTCCTGTTCCATTCTAGCATTTACCTTTTCCAGGCAACTACCCAGAGAAGGGGAGGCAGCAGCTTTACTGCAAAGCTAACAGCAAGCCCTGGGTTGCCGAGTCCCTGGCACGCAGGCTGAGTAGGGTTAGTGTTAGGGTTAGGGTTAGGGCTAGGGTTAGGTTTAGGGTTAGGTTTAGGGTTAGGGTTCCACCAGTATTAGGGTTAGGGTTAGGGATAGATTCTAGGGCTAGGATTAGAGTTAGTGTTAGGCTTAGGGTTTGGGTTAGCGTTAGGCTTAGGTTTAGGATTCCACCAGGGTTAGGGTTAGGGTTAGGGTTAGGGATAGGCTTAGTTTCTAGGGCTAGGGTTATTGTTAGGGTTAGGGTTAGGGTTAGGGTTAGGTTTCCACCAGGGTTAACGTTAGGGTTAGGTTTAGTTTCTAGTGCTAGGGCTTGAAACAGGAATATGGTCATGGCCAGAGCTGTGGTATCAGCATGCTGATTTTTAGGTTTAGAGCTAGGGTTTTATTTAGGATTTCAGCAGGTTTAGGGTAGGGTTAGGCTTAGGGTTAGGGTTAGGCTTAGGGTTAGGCTTAGGGTTAGGGTTTGGGTTAGGGTTCCACCAGGGTTAGGGTTAGGGTTAGGGATGGATTCTAGGGCTAGGATTAGAGTTAGTGTTAGGGTTAGGGTTTAGGTTAGGCTTAGGGTTAGTTTTAGGATTCCACCAGGGTTAGGGTTAGGATTAGGGATAGGGTTAGTTTCTAGGGCTAGGGTTATTGTTAGGGTTAGGGTTAGGTTTAGGGTTCCACCAGCGTTAACGTTAGGGTTAGGGTTAGTTTCTAGGGCTAGGGCTTGAAACAGGAATATGGTCATGGCCAGAGCTGTGGTATCAGCATGCTTATGGTTAGGTTTAGAGCTAAGGTTTTATTTAGGATTTCAGCAGGTTTAGGATAGGGTTAGGCTTAGGGTTAGTTTTAGGGTTAGGGTTACGGTTAGGGTTAGTTTCTAGGGCTAGGGCTTGAGACAGGATTAGGGCCATGGCCAGAGCTATGGTATCAGCATGCTTATGGTTAGGTTTAGAGCTAGGGTTTTATTTTGGATTTCAGCAGGATTAGGTTTAGTTTGAGGTTGAGACTGAGGTTGATGGTTAGGCTTCAGTTTTTGTCTCTGATTAGGCTAGGGCTAGAAATAGTTTTAGGTTAGGGTTAGGGTTAAGCCCTTCTGACTTGGCACTTAAGAGCCAAAATAATCCTTTCCTTTAAGTTGTGGTTGTCAGATATTCTGTCTCAGCAACAAGAACGGGACTAATGCGCCATGTCATACCAACCTGCACAGTCTCTGCTGATGCTGTAGGGCCGGATCACCTGGGGGCTCTGTCTCTGCTCTTCAAGAGGGCAGCCTTCTTACTTCCCCCACCTAGGCACTCACCTTAGCCTCCGCAGAGTACCAGATCTGTGGAACCAGTGGATATTCTTGTACTGGAGTCAAGCTTATTTCAATATTCTGTGATCATGCCAGTTCAGCCACACACCTATAAAAGAGTAGCTCAAGCCACTTTGCATGTTGCTGGAGATAATCCCTAGTGGCCACATTGAAGTGGGAGACTTGACTTTCAGGCATAACAGCTTTTCTTGCTCTAAGGTACTGCCTCAGCACAGGAAGAAGTGAAAAAGAGAGGATAAAGCTGGTCCCTGTTCCATTCTAGCATTTACCTTTTCCAGGCAGCTACCCAGAGAAGGGGATGCAGCAGCTTCACTGCAAAGCTAACAGCAAGCCCTGGGTTGCTGAGTCCCTGGCACGCAGGCTGAGTAGGGTTAGTGTTAGGGTTAGTGTTAGGGTTAGGGTTAGTGTCCACCAGGGATAGGGTTAGGGTTAGGGTTAGGTTTAGGGATAGGGTTAGTTTCTAGGGCTAGGGTTAGAGTTCGGGTTAGTGTTTGGTTTAGGTTTAGGGTTCCACCAGGGTTCGGGTTAGAGTTACGTTTATTGTTAGTTTCTAGGGCTAGGGCTTGAAACAGTAATATGGTCATGGCCAGATCTGTGGTATCAGCATGTTTATGGTTAGGTTTAGAGCTAGGGTTTTATTAAGGATTTCAGCCGGTTTGGGTAAGTGTTAGGCTTAGGGTTATGGTTAGGGTTAGGGTTAGGGTTAGGGTTCCACCCGGGTTAGGGTTAAGGTTAGGGACAGATTCTAGGGCTAGGATAAGAGTTAGTGTTAGGGTTCAGGTTTGGGTTGGGGTTAGGGTTAGGCTTAGCATTAGGGTTAGTGTTAGGGTTCCACCAGGGTTAGGGTTAGGGTTAGGGATGGATTCTGGGGCTGGGATTAGAGTTAGTGTTAGGGTTAGGGTTTGGCTTAGGGTTAGGGGTAGGTTTAGGATTCCACCAGGGTTAGTGTTAGGGGTAGGTATAGGGTTAGATTCTAGGGCTAGGGTTATTGTTAGGGCTAGCGTTAGGGTTAGGGTTAGGGTTACACCAGCGTCAACGTTAGGGTTATGGTTAGTTTCTAGGGCTAGGGCTTGAAACAGGAATATGGTCATGGCCAGAGCTGTGGTATCAGCATGCTTATGGTTAGGTTTAGAGCTAGGGTTTTATTTAGGATTTCAGCAGGTTTAGGTTAGGGTTAGGCTTAGGGTTAGGCTTAGGGTTAGGCTTAGGCTTAGGGTTCCACCAGGGTTAGTTTTAGGGTTAGGGATAGATTCTAGGGCTAGGATTAGAGTTAGTGTTAGGGTTAGGGTTTGGGTTAGGGTTAGGGTTAGGTTTAGGATTCCACCAGGGTTAGGGTTAGTGTTAGGGATAGGGTTAGTTTCTAGGGCTAGGGTTGTTGTTAGGGTTAGCAGTAGGGTTAGAGTTAGGGTTCCACCAGCGTTAACGTTAGTGTTATGGTTAGTTTCTAGGGCTAGGGCTTGATACAGGAATATGGTCATGGCCAGAGCTGTGGTATCAGCATGCTTATGGTTAGGTTTAGAGCTAGGGTTTTATTTAGGATTTCAGCAGGTTTAGGTTAGGGTTAGGCTTAGGGTTATGGTAGGCTTAGGGTTAGGCTTAGGGTTAGGGTTAGTGTTAGGGTTCCACCAGGGTTAGGGTTAGGGTTAGGGATGGATTCTGGGGCTAGGATTAGAGTTAGTGTTAGGGTTAAGGTTTGGGTTAGCTTTAGGGTTAGGTTTAGGATTCCACCAGGGATAGGGTTAGGGTTAGGGATAGGGTTAGTTTCTAGGGCTAGGGTTATTGTTAGGGTTAGCGTTAGGGTTAGTGTTAGGGTTCCACCAGCGTTAACGTTAGGGTTATGGTTAGTTTCTAGGGCTAGGGCTTGAAACATGAATATGGTCATGGCCAGAGCTGTGGTATCAGCATGCTTATGGTTAGGTTTAGAGCTAGGGTTTTATATAGGATTTCAGCAGGTTTAGGTTACTGTTAGGCTTAGGGTGAGGCTTAGGGTTAGGCTTAGGCTTAGGGTTCCACCAGGGTTAGGGTTAGGGTTAGGGATAGATTATAGGGCTAAGATTAGAGTTAGTGTTAGGGTTAGGGTTTGGGTGAGGGTTAGTGTTAGGTTTAGGATTCCAAAAGGGTTAGCGTTAGGGTTAGGAATAGCGTTATTTTCTAGGGCTAGGGTTATTGTTAGCGTTAGGGTTAGGGTTAGGGTTATGGTTAGGGTTAGGGTTCCACCAGGGTTAAGGTTAGTGTTAAGGTTAGTTTCTAGGGCTAGGTCTTGAAACAGGAATATGCTCATGGCCAGAGCTGTGGTATCAGCATGCTTATGGTTAAGTATAGAGCTAGGGTTTTATTTAGGATTTCAGCAGGTTTAGGTTAGGGTTAGGCTTAGGGTTAGGGTTGCACCAGGGTTAGGGTTAGGGTTAGGGATAAATTCTAGGGCTAGGATTAGTGTTAGTGTTAGGGTTAGGGTTTGGGTGAGGGTTAGGGTTAGGTTTAGGATTCCACCAGGTTTAGGGTTAGGGTTAGGAATAGGGTTGGTTTCTACGGCTAGGGATATTATTAGAGTTAGGGTTAGGGTTAGGGTTAGGGTTCCACCAGGGTTAAGGTTAGGGTTAGGGTTAGCTTCCAGGGCTAGGGCTTGAAACAGGAATATGGTCATGGCCAGAGCTGTGGTATCAGCATGCTTATGGTTAGGTTTAGAGGTGGGTTTTATTTAGGATTTCAGCAGGTTTAGTTTAGGGTTAGGCCTAGGGTTAGTGTTAGGTTTGGGGTTACGGTTAGGGTTAGTTTCTAAGGCTAGGGCTTGAGACAGGATTAGGGGCATGGCAAGAGCTATGGTATCAGCATGCTTATGGTTAGGTTTAGAGCTAGGGTTTTATTTTGGATTTCAGCAGGTTTAGGTTTAGGTTGAGGTTGCGACTGAGGTTGATGGTTAGGCTTCAGTTTTTGTCTCGGATTAGGCTATGGCTAGAAATAGTTTTAGGTTAGGGTTATTGTTAAGCCCTTACGACTTGCCACTTAAGAGCCAAAATAATTCTCTCCTTTAAGTTGTGGTTGTCAGGTATTCTGTCTCAGCAACAAGAATGGTACTAATGCGCCATGTCATACCAACCTGCACAGTCTCTGCTGATGCTGTAGGGCCAGATCACCTGGGGGCTCTTTCTCTGCTCTTCAAGAGGGCAGCCTTCTTACTTCCCCCACCTAGGCACTCACCTTAGCCTCCGCAGAGTATCAGCTCTGTGGAACCAGTGGATATCCTTGTACTGGAGTCAATCTTACTTCAATATTCTGTGATCATGCCAGTTCAGCCACACACCTATAAAAGAGTAGCTCGAGCCACTTTGCATGCTCCTGGAGATAAAACCTGTAGGCCACATGGAAGTGGGAGACTTGACTTTCAGGCATAACAGCTTTTCTTGCTCTAAGGTACTGCCTCAGCACAGGAAGAAGTGAAAAAGAGAGGCTAAAGCTGGTTCCTGTTCCATTCTAGCATTTACCTTTTCCAGGCAGCTACCCAGGGAAGGGGAGGCAGCAGCTTTACTGCAAAGCTAACAGCAAGCCCTGGGTTGCGGAGTCCCTGGCACGCAGGTTGAGTAGGGTTAGTGTTAGGTTAGTGTTAGGGTAGGGTTATGGTCCACCAGGGATAGGGTTAGGGTTAGGGTTAGGGTTGGTTTCTAGGGCTAGGGTTAGACTTCGGGTTAGGGTTTGGTTTAGGTTTAGGGTTCCACCAGGGTTCGGGTAAGAGTTAGGTTTAGGGTTAGTTACTAGGGCTAGGGCTTGAAACAGGAATATGGTCATGGCCAGATCTGTGGTATCAGCTTCCTTATGGTTAGGTTTAGCGCTAGGGTTTTATTTAGGATTTCAGCCGGTTTAGGTTAGGGTTAGGTTTAGGGTTACGGTTAGGGTTAGGGTTAGGGTTCCACCAGTTTTAGGGTTAAGGTTAGGGACAGATTCTAGGGCTAGGATTAGAGTTAGTGTTAGGGTTCGGGTTTGGGTTAGGGTTAGGGTTAGGTTTAGGATTCCACCAGGGTTAGGGTTAGGGATAGGGTTAGTTTCTAGGGCTAGGGTTATTGTTAGGGTTAGGGTTAGGTTTAGGGTTCCACCAGGGTTGAGGTTAGGGTGAGGGTTAGTTTCTAGTGCTAGGGCTTGAAACAGGAATATGGTCATGGCCAGAGCTGTGGTATCAGCATGCTTAGGGTTAGGTTTAGAGCTAGGGTTTTATTTAGGATTTCAGCAGGTTTAGGTTAGGGTTAGGCTTAGGTTTATGGTTAGGCTTAGGGATAGGCTTAGGGTTAGGGTTAGGGTTAGGGTTCCACCAGGGTCAGGGTTAGGGATAGGGATGGATTCTGGGGCTAGGATTAGAGTTAGTGTTAGGGTTAGGGTTTGGGTTAGGGTTAGGATTGGTTTTAGGATTCCACCAGGGTTAGGGTTAGGGTTAGGAATAGGGTTAGTTTCTATGGCTAGCGTTATTGTTAGGGTTAGCGTTAGGGTTAGGGTTCCACCAGCGTTAACGTTAGGGTTATGGTTAGTTTCTAGGGCTAGGTCTTGAAACAGGAATATGCTCATGGCCAGAACTGTGGTATCAGCATGCTTATGGTTAAGTTTAGAGCTAGGGTTTTATTTACGATTTCAGCAGGTTTAGGTTAGGGTTAGGTTTAGGGTTAGGCTTGGGGTTAGGCTTATGCTTAGGGTTCCACCAGGGTTAGGGTTGGGGTTATGGATAGATTCTAGGGCTAGGATTAGAGTTAGTGTTTGGGTTAGGGTTTGGGTGAGGGTTAGGGTTAGGTTTAGGATTCCACCAGGGTTAGGGTTAGGGTAAGGAATAGGGTTAGTTTAGGGTTAGGGTTAGGGTTAGGGATCCACCAGGGTTAAGGTTAGGGTTAGGATTAGTTTCTAGGGCTAGGACTTGAAATAGGAATATGGTCATGGCCAGAGCTGTGGTATCAGCATGCTTATGGTTAGGTTTAGAGTTAGGGTTTTATTTAGGATTTCATCAGGTTTAATTTAGGGCTAGGCTTAGGGTTAGGGTTAGTCTTAGGTTTAGGCTTAGGGTTAGGGTTAGGGTTAGAGTTCCACAATGGTTAGGGTTAAGGTTAGGGATGGATTCTGGGGCTAGGATTAGAGTTAGTGTTAGGGTTAGTGTTTGGGTTAGGGTTAGGTTTAGGTTTAGGATTACACCAGAGTTAGGGTTAGGGTTAGGGATAGAGTTAGTTTCTAGGACTAGGGTTATTGTTAGGGTTAGCGTTAGGGGTAGTGTTAGGGTCCCACCAGTGTTAATGTTAGGGTTAGGTTTAGTTTCTAGGGCAAGGGCTTGAAACAGGAATATGGTCATGGCCAGAGCTGTGGTATCAGCATGCTTATGTTTAGGTTTAGTGCTAGGGTTTTATTTAGGATTTCAGCAGGTTTAGGTTAGGGTTAGGCTTAGGGTAAGGCTTAGGGTTAGTGTTAGGCTTAGGGTTCCACCAGGGTTAGGGTTAGGATTAGGGATAGATTCTAGGACTAGGATTAGAGTTAGTGTTAGGGTTAGGGTTTGGGTTAGGGTTAGTGTTAGGTGTAGGATTCCACCAGGGTTAGCGTTAGGGTTAGGAATAGGGTTAGTTTCTAGGGCTAGTGTTACTGTTAGGGTTAGGGTTAGGGTTATGGTTAGGGTTAGGGTTCCACCAGGGTTAACGTTAGGGTTAGGTTTAGTTTCTAGGGCTAGGGCTTGAAACAGGAATATGGTCATGGCCAGATCTGTGGTATCTGCATGGTTATGGTTAGTTTTAGAGCTAGGGTTTTATTTAGGATTTCAGCCGGTTTAGGTTAGGGTTAGGCTTAGGGTTAGGGTTAGGGTTAGGGTGCCACCAGGGTTAAGGTTAGGGTTAGGGATAGATTCTTGGGCTAGGATTAGAGTTAGTGTTAAGGTTAAGGTTTGGGTTAGGGTTAGGTTTAGGATTCCACCAGGGTTAGGGTTAAGGTTAGGGATAGGGTTAGTTTCTAGGGCTAGGGTTTTTGTTAGTGGTAGGTTTAGGGTTAGGGTTAGGGTTCCACAAGGGTTAAGGTTAGGGTTAGGGTTAGTTTCTACTGCTAGGCCTTGAAACAGGAATATGGTCATGGCCAGAGCTCTGGTTTCAGCATGCTTATGGTTAGGTTTAGAGGTAGGTTTTCATTTAGGATTTCAGCAGGTTTAGGATAGGGTTAGGCTTAGGGTTAGTGTTAGGTTTAGGGTTACGGTTAGGGTTAGTTTCTAGGGCTAGGGCTTGAGACAGTATTAGGGGCATGGCCAGAGCTATGGTACCAGCATGCTTATGGTTAGGTTTAGAGCTAGGGTTTTATTTAGGATTTCAGCAGGTTTAGGTTAGGGTTAGGGTTAGGTTTAGGGTTAGGGTTAGGGTTAAGGTTCCACCAGGGTTAGGGTTAGGGTTAGGGATAGATTCTAGGGTTAGGATTAGAGTTAGTGTTAGGGTTAGGGCTTGGGTTAGGGTTAGGGTTAGTGTTAGGTTTAGGATTCCACCAGGGTTAGGGTTAGGTTTAGGGATAGGCTTAGTTTCTATGTCTAGGGTTATTGTTAGGACTAGGCTCAGTGTTAGTGTTAGTGTCTGGCTTACGGTTAGGCTTAGTTTCTAGGGCTAGGGCTTGAGACAGTATTATGGGCATAGCCAGAGCTATGGTATCAGCATGCTTATGGTTAGGTTTAGAGCTAGGTTTTTATTTTGGATTTCAGCAGGTTTAGGTTTAGGTTGAAGTTGAGACTGAGTTTGATGGTTAGGCTTCAGTTTTTGTCTCGGATTAGGCCAGGGCTAGAAATAGTTTTAGGTTAGGGTTAGGGTTAAGCCCTTCTGACTTGCCACTTAAGAGCCAAAATAATCCTCTCCTTTAAGTTGTGGTTGTCAGGTATTCTGTCTCAGCAACAAGAACGGGACTAATGCGCCATGTCATACCAACCTGCACAGTCTCTGCTGATGCTGTAGGGCCGGATCACCTGGGGGCTCTGTCTCTGCTCTTCAAGAGGGCAGCCTTCTTACTTCCCCCACCTAGGCACTCACCTTATCCTCCGCAGAGTATCAGCTCTGTGGAACCAGTGGATATCCTTGTA
This sequence comes from Erethizon dorsatum, assembly GCA_028451465.1. Taxonomy (NCBI): domain Eukaryota; kingdom Metazoa; phylum Chordata; class Mammalia; order Rodentia; family Erethizontidae; genus Erethizon; species Erethizon dorsatum. Next base: position 291,905 of record JAQMCO010000027.1, on the reverse strand, counting down.
CTGGAGTCAAGCTTACTTCAATATTCTGTGATCATGCCAGTTCAGCCACACACCTATAAAAGAGTAGCTCGAGCAACATTGCATGTTGCTGGAGATACACCCTGTTTGCCACATGGAAGTGGGACACTTGAATTTCAGGCATAACAGCTTTTCTTGCTCTAAGGTACTGCCTCAGCACAGGAAGAAGTGAAAAAGAGAGGCTAAAGCTGGTTCCTGTTCCATTCTAGCATTTACCTTTTCCAGGCAGCTACCCAGAGAAGGGGAGGCAGCAGCTTTACTGCAAAGCTAACAGCAAGCCCTGGGTTGCCGAGTCCCTGGCACGCAGGCTGAGTAGGGTTAGTGTTAGGGTTAGTGTTAGGGTTAGGGTTAGGGTCCACCAGGGATAGGGTTAGGGTTAGGATTATGGTTAGGGTTAGTTTCCAGGGCTAGGGCTTGAAACATGAATATGGTCATGGCCAGAGCTATGGTATCAGTATGCTTACGGTTAGGTTTAGAGATAGGGTTTTATTTAGGATTTCAGCAGGGTTAGGTTAGGGTTAGGGTTAGGGTTAGGATTAGGGTTAGTTTCTAGGGATAGGGCTTGAGACAGGACTAGGGGCATGGCCAGAGCTATGGTATGAGCATGCTTATGGTTAGGTTTAGAGCTAGGGTTTTATTTTGCATTTCAGAAGGTTTAGGTTTAGGTTGAGTTTGAGGTTGAGACTGAGGTTGAACCTTAGGCTTCAGTATTTTTCTCTGATTAGGCTAGGCCTAGAGATAGTTTTGGGTTAGGTTTAGGGTAAAGCCCTTCTGACTTGCCACTTAAGAGCCAAAATACTCCTCTCTTTATGTTGTGGTTGTCAGGTATTCTGTATCAGCAACAAGAACGGGACTAATGCGCCATGTTCATCCCAACCTGCAGAGTCTCTGCTGATGCTGTAGGGCCAGATCACCTGGGGGCTCTGTCTCTGCCCTTCAAGAGGGCAGCCTTCTTTTTTCCCCCACCTAGGCACTCACCTTAGCCTCGGCAGAGTATCAGCTCTGTGGAACCAGTGGAAAATCTTGTACTGGGGTCAAGTTTACTTCAATATTCTGTGATCATGCCAGTTCAGAAACACACCTATGAAAGAGAAGCTGAAATCACTTCACATGTTGCTGGAGATAAACCCTGTTGGCCACATGGAAGTGGGAGTCTTGACTTTCAGGCATAACAGCTTTTCTTGCTCTAAGGTACTGCCTCAGCACAGGAAGATGTGAAAACTGACGCAAAAGCTGGTTCCTGTTCCATTCTAGAATTTGCCCTTTTCCAGGCAGCTACTCAGAGTAGGGGAGGCACGAGCTTTACTGCAAAGCTAACAGCAAGCCCTGGGTTGCCGAGTCCCTGGCATGCAGGCTGAGTAGGGTTAGGGTTACGGTTAGGGTTAGATTTAGGGTTCCACCAGGGTTAGGGCTTGTGTTATGGTTAGGGTTAGTTTCTAGGGCTAGGGTTAGAGTTAGTGTTGGGGTTAGGGTTAGGGTTAGGGTTGGGGTTAGGGTTAGGTTTAGGATTCCACCAGGGTTAGGTTTAGGGTTAGGGTTAGTTTTTAGGGCTAGTGTGAGTGTTAGGGTTAGTGTTAGGGTTAGGGTTAGTGTTCCACCAGGGTTACTGTTAGGGTTAGGGTTAGTTTCTAGTGCTAGTGCTTGAAAAAGGAATATGGGCATGGGTAGAGCTATGGTATCAGCATGCTTATGGTTAGGTTTAGAGATAGGGTTTTATTTAGGATTTCAGCAGGTTTGAGTTAGGGTTAGGGTTAGTGTTAGTGTTAGGATTAGGGTTCCATCAGGGTTAGTGTTAGGGTTAGGTTTATTGTTAAGTTTATTTTCTAGGGCTAGGGTTAGAGTTAGGGTTAGGGTTAGGGTTAGGGTTACTTTTAGGGTTAGGGTCCAACCAGGGTTAGGGTTAGAGTTAGGGTTAGGGTTAGTTTCTAGGGCTAAGGTTAGAGATAGGTTTAGGGTTAGTGGTATGTTTAGGTTTATGGTTAGGTTTAGGTTTCGACCAAGGTTTGGGTTAGGGTTACTTTCTAGGGCTAGGGTTACAGTTAGGGTTATGGTTAGGGTTAGGTTTAGGGTCCAACCAGGGTTAGGTTTAGAGTTAGGGTTAGGGTTAGTTTCTAGGGCTAGGGATAGAGATAGGGTTAGGGTTAGGGTTAGGGTTAGGCTTAGGGTTAGGTTTCGGGTTAGGTTTAGGGTAAGGGTTCCACCATGTTTAGGGTTAGGGTTAGGGTTAGGGTTAGTTTCTATTCTAGGGTCCGAGTTAGTTTTAGGGTTAGGGTTAGGTTTAGGGTTAGGTTTAGGGTTCGACCAGGGTTAGGGTTAGGGTTAGTGTTATTTTCTAGGGCTAGTGTAAGAGTTAGGGTTATGGTTAGGGTTAGGGTTAGGTTCCAACCTGGGTTAGGTTTACAGATAGGGTTATGGTTAGTTTCTAGGGATAGCGTTAGAGATATGGTTAGGGTTAGGGTTAGGGTTAGGGTTCGAACAGGGTTATTGCTAGAGATAGGGTTAGGGTTAGTTTCCAGGGCTAGGGCTTGAAACAGGAATATGCATTAGGGTTAGGGTTAGGATTAGGGTTAGGGTTAGTTTCTAGGGCTAGGGCTTGAGACAGGACTAGGGGCATGTTCAGAGCTATGGTATGAGCATGCTTATGGTTAGGTTTAGAGCTAGGGTTTTATTTTGCATTTCAGCAGATTTAGGTTTAGGTTGAGTTTGAGGTTGAGACTGAAGTTGAACGTTAGGCTTCAGTATTTGTCTCGGATTAGGCTAGGGCTAGAAATAGTTTTGGGTTAGGTGTAGGGTTAAGCCCTTCTGACTTGCCACTTAAGAGCCAAAATACTCCTCTCTTTAAGTTGTGGTTGTCAGGTATTCTGTCTCAGCAACAAGAACGGGACTAATGCGCCATGTCATCCCAACCTACACAGTCTCTGCTGATGCTGTAGGGCCGGATCACCTGGGGGCTCTGTCTCTGCTTTTCAAGAGGGCAGCCTTCTTACTTCCGCCACCTAGGCACTCACCATAGCCTCCGCAGAGTATCAGCTCTGTGGAACCTGTGGAAATTCTTGTACTGGGATCAAGCTTACTTCAATATTCTGTGATCATGCCAGTTCAGAAACACACCTATGAAAGAGAAGCTGAAGCCACTTCACATGTTGCTTTAGATAAACCCTGGTGGCCACATGGAAGAGGGAGTCTTGACTTTCAGGCATAACAGCTTTTCTTGCTCTAAGGTACTGCCTCAGCACAGGAAGGTGTGAGAACTGACGCAAAAGGTGGTTCCTGTTCCATTCTGGAATTTACCCTTTTCCAGGCAGCTACCCAGAGAAGAGGAGGCAGCAGCTTTACTGCAAAGCTAACAGCAAGCCCTGGGTTGCTGATCCCTGGCACGCAGGCTGAGTAGTGTTAGGGTTAGGGTTACGGTTAGGTTTAGGTTTAGGGTTCCACCAGGATTAGGGCTAGGGTTAGGGTTACGGTTAGTTTCTAGGGCTAGGGTTATAGTTAGTTTTAGGGTTAGGGTTAGGGTTAGGTTTAGGTTTAGGATTCTACCAGGGTTAGGTTTAGCGTTAGGGTTAGTTTCTAGGGCTAGTGTGAGAGTTAGGGTTAGTGTTAGGGTTAGGGTTAGGGTTAGCGTTCTACCAGGGTTACTTTTGGGGTTAGGGTTAGTTTCTACTGCTCGGGCTTGATACACGAATATGGGCAAGGGTAGAGCTATGGTATCAGCATGCTTATGGTTAGGTTTAGAGCTAGGGTTTTATTTAGGATTTCAGCATGGTTGAGTTAGGGTTAGGTTTAGGGTTAGTGTTTGGGTTAGGATTAGCGTTCCATCAGGGTTAGTGTTAGGGTTAGGGTTAGGGTTAAGGTTTTTTTCTAGGGTTAGGGTTACAGTTAGGGTTAGGGTTAGGGTTAGGATTAGAGTTAGTTTCTAGGTCTAGGTTTAGAGTTAGTGTTAGGGTTAGAGTTAGGTTTAGGGTTAGGGTTAAATTTAGGGTTCAAGCAGGGTTAGGGCTAGGGTTAGGGTTAATTTCTAGGGCTAGGGTTAGTGTTAGGGTTAGGGATAGGGTTAAGTTTAGGGTTAGGGTCCAACCAGGGTTAGGGTTAGATTTAGGGTTAGAGTTAGTTTTTAGTGCTAGGTTTAGAGATAGTGTTAGGGTTAGGGTTAGGTTTCCACCAGGGTTATTGTTAGAGTTATTTTTAGGGTTAGGCTTCCACCAGTGTTACTGTTAGGGTTAGGGTTAATTTCTAGGGCTAGGGCTTGAAACAGGAATAGGGGCATGGCCAGAGCTATGGTATCAGCATGCTTATGGTTAGGTTTAGAGCAAGGGTTTTATTTAGGATTTCAGCAGGATTGAGTTAGGGTTAGGGTTAGGGTTAGTGTTAGGGCTAGGATTAGGGTTCCATCAGGGTTAATGTTAGAGTTAGGGTTATTGTTAAGGTTATTTTCCAGGGCTAGTGTTATAGTTAGGGTTAGGGTTAGGGTTTGGGTTACTTTTATGGTTAGGTTCAAACCAGGCTTGGGTTAGAGTTAGAGTTAGGGTTAGTTTCTAGGGCTAGGGTTAGAGATAGTTTTAGGTTTAGGGTTCCACCAGGGTTATTGTTAGAGTTAGGGTTAGGGTTAGTTTCCAGGGCTAGGGCTTGAAACAGGAATATGGGCATGGCCAGAGCTATGGTATCAGCATGCTTATGGTTAGGTTTAGAGCTAGGGTTTTATTTTGCATTTCAGCAGGTTTAGGTTTAGGTTGAGTTTGAGGTTGAGACTGAGGTTGAACGTTAGGCCTCAGTATTTGTCTCGGATTAGGCTAGGCCTAGAAATAGTTTTGGGTTAGGGTTAGAGTAAAGCCCTTCTGACTTGCCACTTAAGAGCCAAAATACTCCTCTCTTTAAGTTGTGGTTGTCAGGTATTCTGTCTCAGCAACAAGAACGGGACTAATGCGCCATGTCATCCCAACCTGCACAGTCTCTGCTGATGCTGTAGGGCCAGATCACCTTGGGGCTCTGTCTCTGCTCTTCAAGAGGGCAGCCTTCTTACTTCCCCCACCTAGGCACTCACCTTAGCCTCCGCAGAGTATCAGCTCTGTGGAACCAGTGGAAATTCTTGTACTGGGGTCAAGCTTACTTCAATATTCTTTGATCATGCCAGTTCAGAAACACACCTATGAAAGAGAAGCTGAAGCCACTTCATATATTGTTGGAGATAAACCCTGGTGGCCACATGGAAGTGGGAGTGTTGACTTTCAGGCATAACAGCTTTTCTTGCTCTAAGGTACTGCCTCAGCACAGGAAGAAGTGAAAGATAGAGGCAAAAGCTTGTTCCTGTTCCATTCTAGCATTTACCTTTTCCAGGCAGCTACCCAGAGAAGGGGAGGCAGCAGCTTTCCTGCAAAGCTCACAGCAAGACATGGTTTGCCGAGTCCCTGGCACGCAGGCTGAGTAGGGTTAGGGTTAGGGTTAGGTTTACGGTTCCACCACGGTTAGGGTTAGGGTTAGGGTTAGGGTTAGTTTCTAGGTCTAGGTTTAGAGTTAGTGTTAGGGTTAGAGTTATGTTTAGGGTTAGGGTTAGGTTTAATGTTCAACCAGGGTTAGGGCTAGGGTTAGGGTTAATTTCTAGGGCTAGGGTTAGTGTTAGGGTTAGGGTTAGGGTTAGGGTTAGTTTTTAGTGCTAGGGTTAGAGATAGTGTTACGGTTAGGGTTCGGTTTCCACCAGGGTTATTGTTAGAGTTATGGTTAGGGTTAGGGTTCCACCAGTGTTACTGTTAGGGTTAGGTTTATTTTCCAGGGCTAGGGCTTGAAACAGGAATATGGGCATGGCCAGAGCTATGGTATCAGCATGCTTATGGTTAGGTTTAGAGCAAGGGTTTTATTTAGGATTTCAGCAGGATTGACTTAGGGTTAGGGTTAGGGTTAGTGTTAGGGTTAGGATTAGGGTTCCATCAGGGTTAATGTTAGAGTTAGGGTTATTGTTAAGGTTATTTTCCAGGGCTAGGGTTATAGTTAGGGTTAGGGTTAGGGTTTGGGTTACTTTATGGTTAGGTTCAAACCAGGCTTAGGGTTAGAGTTAGAGTTAGGGTTAGTTTCTAGGGCTAGGGTTAGAGATAGTGTTAGGTTTAGGGTTCCACCAAGGTTATTAGAGTTAGGGTTAGGGTTAGTTTCCAGGGCTAGGGCTTGAAACAGGAATATGGGCATGGCCAGAGCTATGGTATCAGCATGCTTATGGTTAGGTTTAGAGCTAGGGTTTTATTTTGCATTTCAACAGGTTTAGGTTTAGGTTGAGTTTGAGGTTGAGACTGAGGTTGAACGTTAGGCCTCAGTATTTGTCTCGGATTAGGCTAGGCCTAGAAATAGTTTTGAGTTAGGGTTAGAGTAAAGCCCTTCTGACTTGCCACTTAAGAGCCAAAATACTCCTCTCTTTAAGTTGTGGTTGTCAGGTATTCTGTCTCAGCAACAAGAACGGGACTAATGCGCCATGTCATCCCAACCTGCACAGTCTCTGCTGATGCTGTAGGGCCAGATCACCTTGGGGCTCTGTCTCTGCTCTTCAAGAGGGCAGCCTTCTTACTTCCCCCACCTAGGCATTCACCTTAGCCTCCGCAGAGTATCAGCTCTGTGGAACCAGAAGAAATTCTTGTACTGGGGTCTAGCTTACTTCAATATTCTGTGATCATGCCAGTTCAGCCAGACACCTAAGAAAGAGTAGCTCAAGCCACTTCACATGTTGCTGGTGATAAACCCTGGTGGCAACATGGAAGTGGGAGTCTTGACTTTCAGGCATAACAGCTTTTCTTGCTCTAAGGTACTGCCTCAGCACAGGAAGAAGTGAAAAAGAGACGCAAAAGCTGGTTCCTGTTCCATTCAAGTACTTCCCCTCTTCCAGGCAGCTACACATAGAAGGGGAGGGAGCAGGTTTACTGCAAAGCTAACAGCAAGCCCTGGGTTGCCGAGTCCGTGGCATGCAGGCTGAGTAGGGTTACGTTTAGGGTTAGGGTTATGGTTAGGGTAATTGTTCCACCAGGTTTAGTGTTAGGGTTAGTTTTAGGGTTATATTCTATGGCTAGGGCTTGAGACAGGACTATGGGCATGGCCAGAGCTATGGTAAAAGCATGCTTATGGTTAGGTTTAGACCTAGGGTTTTATTTTGGATTTCAGCAGGTTTATTTTTAGGTTGAGATTGAGGTTGAGACTGAGGTTGAGGGTTAGGCTTCAGTTTTTGTCTCCGATTAGGCTAGGGCTAGAAAAAGGTTTGGATTAGGTTTAGGTTTAAGCCCTTCTGACCTGCCACATAAGAGCGAAAAATTAATCCTCTCCTTTAAGTTGTGGTTGTCAGGTATTCTGTCTCAGCCATATAAACGGGACTAATGCGCCATGTCATCCCAACCTGCACAGTCTCTGATGATGCTGTAGCGCCGGATCACCTGGGGGCTCTGTCTCTGCTCTTCAAGAGGGCAGCCTTCTTACTTCCCCCACCTAGGCACTCACCTTAGCCTCCGCAGAGTATCAGCTCTGCGGAACAAGTGGAAATTCTTGTACTGGGGTCAAGCTTACTTCAATATTCTGTGATCATGCCAGTTCAGGCACACACCTATGAAAGAGTATCTCAAGCCACTTCACATGATGCAGGAGATAAACCCTGGTGGCCACATGGAAGAGGGAGTCTTGACTTTCAGGCATAACAGCTTTTCTTGCTCTAAGGTACTGCCTCTGCACAGAAAGACGTGATAAATAGAGGCAAAAGCTGGTTCCTGTTCCATTCTAGCATTTACCCTTTTCCAGGCTGCTACCCAGAGAAGGGGAGGCAGCAGCTTTACTGCAAACCTAAGAGGAAGCCCTGGGTTGCTGAGTAACTGGCACACAGGCTGAATAGGGTTAGGGTTAGGGTTAGGGTTTAGGTTTAGGTCTCCTCCAGGGTTAGGGCTAGGTTTAGGGTTAGGGTTAGTTTCTTGGGCTATGGTTAGAGTTAGTGTTAGGGTTAGGGCTGGGGTTAGGGTTAGGGTTCCACCAGGGATAGGGTTAGGGTTAGGGTTAGGGCTAGGGTTAGTTTCTAGGGCTATGCTGAGATTTAGGGTTAGGGTTAGGGTTAGGGTTAGGGTTAGGGTTAGGGTTAGAGTTAGGGTCAGGTTTAGTTTCTAGGGCTAGGGTGTGAAACAGGAATATGGTCATGGCCAGAGCTATGGTATCAGCATGCTTATGGTTAGCTTTAGAGCTAGGGTTTTATTTTGGATTTCAGCAGGTTTAGGTTTAGGTTGAGGTTGAGGTTGAGACTGAGGTTGAAAGTTTGACTTCAGTATTTGTCTCGGATTAGGCTAGGTCTAAAAACGTTTTGGGTTAGGGTGAGGTGTAAGACATTCTGACTTGCCACATAAAAGCCAAAATACTCTTCTCCTTTAAGATGTGGTTGTCAGGTATTCAGTCTCATCAACAAGAACGGGACTAATGCGCCATGTCATCCCAACCTGCACAGTCTCTGCTGATGCTGTAAGCCCAGATCACCTGGGGGCTCTGTCTCTGCCCTTCAAGAGGGCAGCCTTCCTACTTCCCCCTCCTAGGCACTCACCTTAGCCTCCGCAGAGTATCTGCTCTGTGGAACCAGTGAAAATTCTTGTACTGGGATCAAGCTTACTTCAATATTCTGTGATCATGCCAGTTCAGCCACACACCTATGAAAGAGTAGCTGAAGTCACTTCACATGTTGCTGGAGATAAACCCTGGTGGACACATGGAAGTGGGAGTCTTGACTTTCAGGCATAACAGCTTTTCTTACTCTAAGGTACCGCCTCAGCACAGGAGGAAGTGAAAAAGAGAGGCAAAAGCTGGTTTCTGTTCCATTCTAGCATTTACCCTTTTCCAGGCAGCTAACCAGAGAAGGGGAGGCAGCAGCTTTACTGCAAAGGTAACAGCAAGCCCTGGGTTGCCGAGTCCCTGGCACGCAGGCTGAGTAGGGTTAGGTTTAGGGTTAGGGTTACGGTTAGGGTTCCACCAGGTTTAGGGCTAGGGTTAGGTTTAGGGTTAGTTTCTAGGGGTAGGGTTAGAGTTAGTTTTATGGTTAGTTCTAGGGATAGTGTTAGGGTTAGGTTTAGGATTCCTCCAGGGTTAGGGTTAGGGTTAGGTTTAGGGTTAGTTTCTAGGGCTAGGGTTAGAGATAGGGTTAGTGTTAGGGTTAGGGTTAGCGTTAGTTTCCAGGGCTAGGCCTTGCAACAGTAATATTGGCATGGCCAGGGCTATGGTATCAGCATTCTTATGGTTACGTTTAGAGATAGGGTTTTATTTAGGATTTCAGCAGGAATGGGTTAGGGTTAGGGTTAGGGTTAGGTTTCGGGTTAGGTTTAGGGTAATTTTTTAGGGCTAGGGCTTGAGACAGGACTAGGGGCATGGACAGAGCTATGGTATGAGCATGCTTATGGTTAGGTTTAGACCTAGGGTTTTATTTTGCATTTCAGCAGGGTTAGGTTTAGGTTGAGTTTGAGGTTGAGACTGAGGTTGAACGTTAGGCTTCAGTATTTGTCTCAATTAGGCTAGGGCTAGAAATAGTTTTGGGTTAGGGTTAGGGTTAAGCCCTTCTGACTTGCCACTTAAGAGCCAAAATACTCCTCTCTTTAATTTGTGGTTGTCAGGTATTCTGTCTCTGCAACAAGAACGGGACTAATGCGCCATGTCATCCCAACCTGCACAGTCTCTGCTGATGCCTGAGGGCCGGATCAACTGGGGGCTCCGTCTCTGCTCTTCAAGAGGGTAGCCTTCTTACTTCCCCCATCGTAGGCACTCACCTTCGCCTCCGCAGAGTATCAGCTCTGTGGAACCAGTGGAAATTCTTGTACTGGGGTCAAGCTTACTTCAAAATTGTGTGATCATTCCAGTTCAGCCACACACCTATGAAAGAGTAGCTCAAGCCACTTCACATGTTGCTGGAGATAAACCCTGGTGGCCACATTTAAGTGGGAGTCTTGACTTTCAGGCATAACAGCATTTCTTGCTCTAAGGTACTGCCTCAGCACAGGAAGAAGTGAAAAAGAGACGAAAAAGATCGTTGTTGTTCCATTCTAGTATTTACCCTTTTCCAGGCAGCTACCCAGAGAAGGGGAGGCAGGAGCTTTACTGCAAAGCTAACAGCAAGCCCTGGGTTGCCAAGTCCCTGGCACGCAGGCTGAGTAGGTTTAGGCCTAGGGTTAGGGTTAGGTTTAGGGTTCCACCAGGGTTAGGGTTAGGGATAGGGTTAGAGTAATTTTCTAGTGCTTCGGCTTCAGACAGGAATAGGAGCATGGCCAGAGCTCTGGTATCAGTATGCTTATGGTTAGGTTTAGAGCTAGGGTTTTATTTAGGGTTTCAGCAGGTTTAGGTTAGGGTTAGGGTTAGGGTTAGGGTTAGGGTTAGGGTTAGTGTTATTTTCTAGGGCTAGGGCTTCAGACAACACTAGGGGCATGGCCAGAGCTATGGTATCAGGATGCTTATGGTTAGGTTTAGAGCTAGGGTTTTATTTTGGATTTCAGCTTTGTTAGGTTTCGGTTGAGGTTTCGGTTGAGACTGAGGATGAGAGTTAGGCTTCAGGTTTTGTCTCGGATTAGGTTAGGGCTAGAAATAGTTTTGGGTTAGGGTTAGGACCTTCTGACTTGCCACTTAAGAGCCAAAATAATAATCTCCTTTAAGTTGTGGTTGTCAGGTATTCTGTCTCAGCAAAAAGAACGGGACTAATGCTCCTTGTCATCCCAACATGCACAGTCTCTGCTGATGCTGTAGGGCCGGATCACCTGGGGGCTCTGTCTCTGCTCTTCAAGAGGGCAGCCTTCTTACTTCCCCCTCCTAGGCACTCACTTTAGCCTCCGCAGAGTATCAGCTCGGTGGAACCAGTGGAAATTCTTGTACTGGTGTCAAGCTTACCTCAATATTCTGTGATCATGCCAGTTCAGCCACACACCTATGAAAGAGAAGCTCAAGCCACTTCTCATGTTGCTGGAAATAAACCCTAGTGGCCCCATGGAAGTGGGAGTCTTGACTTTCAGGCATAACAGCTTTGCTTGCTCTAAGGTACTGCCTCAGCAAAGGAAGAAGTGAGAAAGAGAGGCAAAAGGTGGATCCTGTTCCATTCTAGCATTTACCCTTTTCCAGGCAGCTACCCAGAGAAGGGGAGGCAGCAGCTTTACTGCAATGCTAACAGCAAGCCGTGGGTTGCCGAGTCCCTGGAACGCAGGCGGAGTAGGGTTAGGGTTAGGGTTATGGTTAGGGTTATTGTTGGGTTCCACCAGGGTTAGGGCTAGGGTTAGGGTTAGGGTTAGTTTCTAGGGCTAGGGATAGAGTTAGTGTTAGGTTTAGGGTTAGGGTTAGGGTTAGGGTTAGGTTTAGGATTACACCAGGGATAGGGATAGGGTCAGGGTTAGGTTAGTTTCTAGTGCTAGGTCTTGAGACAGGACTAGGGGCATGGCCAGAGCTATGGTATCAGCATGCTTATGGTTAGGTTTAGAGCTAGGGTTTTATTTTGGATTTCAACAGGTTTAGGTTTAGGTTGAGGTTGAGGTGGAGACTCAGGTTGAGGGTTAGGCTTCAGTTTTTGTCTCGGATTAGGCTAGGGCTAGAAACAGTTTTGGGTTAGGGTTAGGGTTAAGCCCTTCTGACTTGCCACTTAAGAGCCAAAATAATCCTCTCTTTTAAGTTGTGGTTGTCACATATTCTGTCTCAGCAACAAGAACGGGACTAATTCGCCATGTGATCCCAACCTGCACAGTCTCTGCTGATGCTGTAGTGCCGGTTCACCTGGGGGCTCTGTCTGTGCTCTTCAAGAGGGCAGAATTCTTACTTCCCCCACCTAGGCACTCACCTTAACCTCCGCAGAGTATCCGCTCTGTGGAACCAGTGGAAATTCTTGTACTGGCGTCAAGCTTACTTCAATATTCTGTGATCATGCCAGTTCAGCCACACACCTATGAAAGAGTAGCTCTAGCCACTACACATGTTGCTGGAGATAAACCCTGTTGGCCACATGGAAGTGGAAGTCTTGACTTTCAGGCATAACAGCTTTTGTTGCTCTAAGGTACTGCCTCAGCACTGGAGAAAGTGAAAATGAGAGGTAAAAGCTCGTTCCTGTTCCATTCTAGCATTTAACCTTTTCCAGGTAGCTACCCAAAAAAGGGGAGGCAGCAGCATTACTGCAAAGCTAACAGCAATCCCTGGGTTGCCGAATACCTGGCGAGCAGGCTGAGTAGGGTTAGGTTTAGGGTTCGGGTTAAGGTTAGGGTTAGGTTTAGGGTTCCACCAGGGTTAGGGCCACGGTCAGTGTTAGGGTTAGTTTCTAGGGCTAGGGTTAGTGTTAGTGTTAGAATTAGGTTTAGGGTTAGGGTTAGGCTTCCACCAGGGCTATTGTTCGAGATAGGGTTAGGGTTAGTTTCCAGGGCTAGGGCTTGAAACAGGAATATGGGCATGGCCAGAGCTATGGTATCAACATGCTTATGGTTAGGTTTAGATCTAGGGTTTTATTTTGGATTTCAGCAGGTTTAGGTTAGGGTTAGGGTTAGGGTTAGGGTTAGTTTCTAGGGCTAGTGCTTGAGACAGGAGTAGGGGCATGGCCAGTGCTATGTTATGAGCATGCTTATGGTTAGGTTTAGAGCTAGGTTTTTATTTTGCATTTCAGCAGGCTTAGGTTTAGGTTGAGTTTGAGGTTGAGACTTAGGTTGAACGTTAGGCTTCAGTATTTGTCTCAATTAGGCTAGGGCTAGAAATAGTTTTGGGTTAGGGTTAGGGTTAAGCCCTTCTGACTTGCCACTTAAGAGCCGAAATACTCCTCTCTTTAAGTTGTGGTTGTCAGGTGTTCTGTCTCAGCAACAAGAACGGGACTAATGCGCCATGTCATGCCAACCTGCGCAGTCTCTGCTGATGCTGTAGGGCCGGATCACATGGGGGCTCTGTCTCTGCTCATCAAGAGGGCAGCCTTCTTACTTCCCCCAGCTAGGCACTCACCTTAGCCTCCGCAGAGTATCAGCTCTCTGGAACGAGTGGAAATTCTTGTGCTGGGGTCAAGCTTACTTCAAAATTCTGTGATCATTCCAGTTCAGCCACACACCTATGAAAGAGTAGCTCAAGCCACTTCACATGTTGCTGGAGATAAACCCTGGTGGCCACATGGAAGTGGGAGTCTTGACTTTCAGGCATAACAGCTTTTCTTGCTCTAAGGTACTGCCTCAGCACAGGAAGAAGTGAAAAAGAGACGAAAAAGATCGTTGTTGTTCCATTCTAGTATTTACCCTTTTCCAGGCAGCTACCCAGAGAAGGGGAGGCAGGAGATTTACTGCAAAGCTAACAGCAAGCCCTGGGTTGCCGAGTCCCTGGCACGCAGGCTGAGTAGGTTTAGGCTTAGGGTTAGGGTTAGGTTTAGTGTTCCACCAGGGTTAGGGTTAGGGATAGGGTTCCACCAGGGTTATTTTTAGAGTTAGGGTTAGGGTTATTTTCCAGGGCTAGGGCTTGAAACAGGAATATGGGCATGGCCAGAGCTATGGTATCAGCATGCTTATGATTAGATTTAGAGCTAGGGTATTATTTAGGATTTCAGCAGCTTTAGGTTAGGGTTAGGGTTAGGGTTAGGTTCTAGGGCTGGGGCTTGAGACAGGAGTAGGGGCATGGCCAGAGTTAAGGTATGAGCATGCTTATGGTTAGGTGTAGAGCTAGGGTTTTATTTTGCATTTCAGCAGGGTTAGGTTTAGGTTGAGTTTGAGGTTGAGACTGAGGTTGAACGTTAGGCTTCAGTATTTGTCTCGGATTAGGCCAGGGCTAGAAATAGTTTTGGGTTAGAGTTAGGGTAAAGCCCTTCTGAATGGCCACTTAAGAGCAAAATACTCCTCTCCTTAAGTTGTGGTTGTCAGGTATTCGGTCTCATCAACAAGAACTTGACTAATGCGCCATGTCATCCCAACCTACACTGTCTCTGCTTATGCTGTAGGGCCGGATCACATGGGGGCTCTGTCTCTGCTCATCAAGAGGGCAGCCTTCTTACTTCCCCCAGCTAGGCACTCACCTTAGCCTCCGCAGAGTATCAGCTCTGTGGAACCAGTGGAAATTCTTGTACTGGGGTCAAGCTTACTTCAATATACTGTGATCATGCCAGTTCAGCCACACACCTAAGAAAGAGTAGCTCAAGCCACTTCACATGTTGCTGGAGATAAACCCTGGTGGCCACATGGAAGTGGGAGTCTTGACTTTCAGGCATAACAGCTTTTCTTGCTCTAAGGTACTGCCTCAGCACAGGAAGAAGTGAAAAAGAGACGCAAAAGCTGGTTCCTGTTCCATTCAAGTACTTCCCCTCTTCCAGGCAGCTACACATAGAAGGGGAGGGAGCAGGTTTACTGCAAAGCTAACAGCAAGCCCTGGGTTGCCAAGTCCCTGGCACGCAGGCTGAGTAGGGTTAGGTTTAGGGTTAGGGTTATGGTTAGGGTAATTGTTCCACCAGGTTTAGTGTTAGGGTTAGTTTTAGGGTTATATTCTATGGCTAGGGCTTGAGACAGGACTAGGTGCATGGCCAGAGCTATGGTATCAGCATGCTTATGGTTAGGTTTAGAGCTAGGGTTTTATTTTGGATTTCAGCAGGTTTAGGTTGAGATTGAGGTTGAGACCGGGGTTGCTGTTTAGGCTTCAGTTTTTGTCTCAGATTAGGCTAGGGCTAGAAATAGTTTTGGGTTAGGGTTAGGGTTAAGCCCTTCTGACTTGCCACTTAAGAGCGAAAAATTAATCCTCTCCTTTAAGTTGTGGTTGTCAGGTATTCTGTCTCAGCAAAATAAACGGGACTAATGCGCCATGTCATCCCAACCTGCACAGTCTCTGATGATGCTGTAGGCCCGGATCACCTGGGGGCTCTGTCTCTGCTCTTCAAGAGGGCAGCCTTCTTACTTCCCCCACCTAGGCACTCACCTTAGCCTCCGCAGAGTATCAGCTCTGTGGAACCAGTGGAAATTCTTGTACTGGTGTCAAGCTTACTTCAATATTCTGTGATCATGCCAGTTCAGCCACACACCTATGAAAGAGTAGCTCAAGCCACTTCACATGTTGCTGGAGATAAACCCTAGTGGCCACATGGAAGTGGGAGTCTTGACTTTCAGGCATAACAGCTTTTCTTGCTCTAAGGTACTGCCTCAGCACAGGAAGAAGTGAAAAAGAGAGGCAAAAGCTGGTTCCTGTTCCATTCTAGCATTTACCCTTTTCCAGGCTGCTACCCAGAGAAGGGGAGGCAGCAGCTTTACTGCAAACCTAAGAGGAAGCCCTGGGTTGCTGAGTAACTGGCACGCAGGCTGAATAGGGTTAGGGTTAGGGTTAGGGTTAGGGTTAGGGTTCCACCAGGGTTAGGGTTAGGGTTAGGGTTAGGGTTAGTTTCTAGGGCTAGGATTAGAGTTAGTGTTAGGGTTAGGGTTCCACCAGGGTTAGGGTTAGGGTTAGGGTTAGGGTTAGTTTCTAGGGCTACGCTTAGAATTAGGGTTAGGGTTAGGGTTAGGGTTAGGGTCAGGGTTAGGGTTAGTTTCTAGTGCTAGGTCTTGAGACAGGAATAGGGTCATGGCCAGAGCTATGGTATCAGCATGCTTATGGTGAGGTTTAGAGCTAGGGTTTTATTTTGGATTTCAGCAGGTTTAGGTTTAGGTTGAGGTTGAGGTTGAGGCTGAGGTTGAGGGTTAGGCTTCAGTATTTGTCTCGGATTAGGCTAGGGCTAGAAATAGTTTTGGGTTAGGGTTAGGGTTAAGACCTTCTGACTTGCCACTTAAGAGCCAAAATAATCCTCTCCTTTAAGTTGTGGTTGTCAGGTATTCTGTCTCAGCAACAAGAACGGGACTAATGCGCCATGTCATCCCAACCTGCACAGTCTCTGCTGATGCTGTAGTGCCGGATCACCTGGGGGCTCTGTCTCTGCTCTTCAAGAGGGCAGCCTTCTTACTTCCCCCACCTAGGCACTCACCTTAGCCTCCGCAGAGTATCAGCTCTGTGGAACCAGTGGAAATTCTTGTACTGGGATCAAGCTTACTTCAATATTCTGTGATCATGCCAGTTCAGCCACACACCTATGAAAGAGTAGCTCAAGCCACTTCACATGTTGCTGGAGATAAACCCTGGTGGCCACATGGAAGTGGGAGTCTTGACTTTCAGGCATAACAGCTTTTCTTGCTCTAAGGTACTGCCTCAGCACAGGAGAAGTGAAAAAGAGAGGCAAAAGCTCGTTCCTGTTCCATTCTAGCATTTACCCTTTTCCAGGCAGCTACCCAGAGAATGGGAGGCAGCAGCTTTACTGCAAAGCTAACAGCAAACCCTGGGTTGCTGATTCCCTATCATGCAGGCTGAGTAGGGTTAGGGTTAAGGTTTGGGTTAGGGTTAGGTTTAGGGTTCCACCAGGGTTAGGGCTAGGGTTAGGGTTAGGGTTAGTTTCTAGGGCTAGGGTTAGAGTTAGTGTTAGAATTAGGTTTAGGGTTAGGGTTAGGCTTCCACCAGGGCTATTGTTCAAGATAGGGTTAGGGTTAGTTTCCAGGGCTAGGGCTTGAAACAGGAATATGGGCATGGCCAGAGCTATGGTATCAACATGCTTATGGTTAGGTTTAGATCTAGGGTTTTATTTTGGATTTCAGCAGGTTTAGGTTAGGGTTAGGGTTAGGGTTAGGGTTAGTTTCTAGGGCTAGTGCTTGAGACAGGAGTAGGGGCATGGCCAGTGCTATGTTATGAGCATGCTTATGGTTAGGTTTAGAGCTAGGTTTTTATTTTGCATTTCAGCAGGCTTAGGTTTAGGTTGAGTTTGAGGTTGAGACTTAGGTTGAACGTTAGGCTTCAGTATTTGTCTCAATTAGGCTAGGGCTAGAAATAGTTTTGGGTTAGGGTTAGGGTTAAGCCCTTCTGACTTGCCACTTAAGAGCCGAAATACTCCTCTCTTTAAGTTGTGGTTGTCAGGTGTTCTGTCTCAGCAACAAGAACGGGACTAATGCGCCATGTCATCCCAACCTGCACAGTCTCTGCTGATGCTGTAGGGCCGGATCAACTGGGGGCTCTGTCTCTGCTCTTCAAGAGGGCAGCCTTCTTACTTCCCCCAGCTAGGCACTCACCTTAGCCTCCGCAGAGTATCAGCTCTGTGGAACCAGTGGAAATTCTTGTACTGGGGTCAAGCTTACTTCAAAATTGTGTGATCATTCCAGTTCAGCCACACACCTATGAAACAGTAGCTCAAGCCACTTCACATGTTGCTGGAGATAAACCCTGGTGGCCACATTTAAGTGGGAGTCTTGACTTTCAGGCATAACAGCATTTCTTGCTCTAAGGTACTGCCTCAGCACAGGAAGAAGTGAAAAAGAGACGAAAAAGATCGTTGTTGTTCCATTCTAGTATTTACCCTTTTCCAGGCAGCTACCCAGAGAAGGGGAGGCAGGAGATTTACTGCAAAGCTAACAGCAAGCCCTGGGTTGCCGAGTCCCTGGCACGCAGGCTGAGTAGGTTTAGGCTTAGGGTTAGGGTTAGGTTTAGGGTTCCACCAGGGTTAGGGTTAGGGATAGGGTTAGAGTAATTTTCTAGTGCTTCGGCTTCAGACAGGAATAGGAGCATGGCCAGAGCTCTGGTATCAGTATGCTTATGGTTAGGTTTAGAGCTAGGGTTTTATTTAGGGTTTCAGCAGGTTTAGGTTTAGGTTAGGGTTAGGGTTAGGGTTAGGGTTAGTGTTATTTTCTAGGGCTAGGGCTTCAGACAACACTAGGGGCATGGCCAGAGCTATGGTATCAGGATGCTTATGGTTAGGTTTAGAGCTAGGGTTTTATTTTGGATTTCAGCTTTGTTAGGTTTCGGTTGAGGTTTCGGTTGAGACTGAGGATGAGAGTTAGGCTTCAGGTTTTGTCTCGGATTAGGTTAGGGCTAGAAATAGTTTTGGGTTAGGGTTAGGACCTTCTGACTTGCCACTTAAGAGCCAAAATAATAATCTCCTTTAAGTTGTGGTTGTCAGGTATTCTGTCTCAGCAAAAAGAACGGGACTAATGCTCCTTGTCATCCCAACATGCACAGTCTCTGCTGATGCTGTAGGGCCGGATCACCTGGGGGCTCTGTCTCTGCTCTTCAAGAGGGCAGCCTTCTTACTTCCCCCTCCTAGGCACTCACTTTAGCCTCCGCAGAGTATCAGCTCGGTGGAACCAGTGGAAATTCTTGTACTGGTGTCAAGCTTACCTCAATATTCTGTGATCATGCCAGTTCAGCCACACACCTATGAAAGAGAAGCTCAAGCCACTTCTCATGTTGCTGGAAATAAACCCTAGTGGCCCCATGGAAGTGGGAGTCTTGACTTTCAGGCATAACAGCTTTGCTTGCTCTAAGGTACTGCCTCAGCAAAGGAAGAAGTGAGAAAGAGAGGCAAAAGGTGGATCCTGTTCCATTCTAGCATTTACCCTTTTCCAGGCAGCTACCCAGAGAAGGGGAGGCAGCAGCTTTACTGCAATGCTAACAGCAAGCCGTGGGTTGCCGAGTCCCTGGAACGCAGGCGGAGTAGGGTTAGGGTTAGGGTTATGGTTAGGGTTATTGTTGGGTTCCACCAGGGTTAGGGCTAGGGTTAGGGTTAGGGTTAGTTTCTAGGGCTAGGGATAGAGTTAGTGTTAGGTTTAGGGTTAGGGTTAGGGTTAGGGTTAGGTTTAGGATTACACCAGGGATAGGGATAGGGTCAGGGTTAGGTTAGTTTCTAGTGCTAGGTCTTGAGACAGGACTAGGGGCATGGCCAGAGCTATGGTATCAGCATGCTTATGGTTAGGTTTAGAGCTAGGGTTTTATTTTGGATTTCAACAGGTTTAGGTTTAGGTTGAGGTTGAGGTGGAGACTCAGGTTGAGGGTTAGGCTTCAGTTTTTGTCTCGGATTAGGCTAGGGCTAGAAACAGTTTTGGGTTAGGGTTAGGGTTAAGCCCTTCTGACTTGCCACTTAAGAGCCAAAATAATCCTCTCTTTTAAGTTGTGGTTGTCACATATTCTGTCTCAGCAACAAGAACGGGACTAATTCGCCATGTGATCCCAACCTGCACAGTCTCTGCTGATGCTGTAGTGCCGGTTCACCTGGGGGCTCTGTCTGTGCTCTTCAAGAGGGCAGAATTCTTACTTCCCCCACCTAGGCACTCACCTTAACCTCCGCAGAGTATCCGCTCTGTGGAACCAGTGGAAATTCTTGTACTGGCGTCAAGCTTACTTCAATATTCTGTGATCATGCCAGTTCAGCCACACACCTATGAAAGAGTAGCTCTAGCCACTACACATGTTGCTGGAGATAAACCCTTGTGGCCACATGGAAGTGGAAGTCTTGACTTTCAGGCATAACAGCTTTTGTTGCTCTAAGGTACTGCCTCAGCACTGGAGAAAGTGAAAATGAGAGGTAAAAGCTCGTTCCTGTTCCATTCTAGCATTTAACCTTTTCCAGGTAGCTACCCAAAAAAGGGGAGGCAGCAGCATTACTGCAAAGCTAACAGCAATCCCTGGGTTGCCGAGTACCTGGCGAGCAGGCTGAGTAGGGTTAGGTTTAGGGTTCGGGTTAAGGTTAGGGTTAGGTTTAGGGTTCCACCAGGGTTAGGGCCACGGTCAGTGTTAGGGTTAGTTTCTAGGGCTAGGGTTAGTGTTAGTGTTAGAATTAGGTTTAGGGTTAGGGTTAGGCTTCCACCAGGGCTATTGTTCGAGATAGGGTTAGGGTTAGTTTCCAGGGCTAGGGCTTGAAACAGGAATATGGGCATGGCCAGAGCTATGGTATCAACATGCTTATGGTTAGGTTTAGATCTAGGGTTTTATTTTGGATTTCAGCAGGTTTAGGTTAGGGTTAGGGTTAGGGTTAGGGTTAGTTTCTAGGGCTAGTGCTTGAGACAGGAGTAGGGGCATGGCCAGTGCTATGTTATGAGCATGCTTATGGTTAGGTTTAGAGCTAGGTTTTTATTTTGCATTTCAGCAGGCTTAGGTTTAGGTTGAGTTTGAGGTTGAGACTTAGGTTGAACGTTAGGCTTCAGTATTTGTCTCAATTAGGCTAGGGCTAGAAATAGTTTTGGGTTAGGGTTAGGGTTAAGCCCTTCTGACTTGCCACTTAAGAGCCGAAATACTCCTCTCTTTAAGTTGTGGTTGTCAGGTGTTCTGTCTCAGCAACAAGAACGGGACTAATGCGCCATGTCATGCCAACCTGCGCAGTCTCTGCTGATGCTTTAGGGCCGGATCACATGGGGGCTCTGTCTCTGCTCATCAAGAGGGCAGCCTTCTTACTTCCCCCAGCTAGGCACTCACCTTAGCCTCCGCAGAGTATCAGCTCTCTGGAACCAGTGGAAATTCTTGTACTGGGGTCAAGCTTACTTCAATATTCTGTGATCATGCCAGTGCAGAAACACACCTATGAAAGAGAAGCTGAACCCTCTTCACATGTGGCTTTAGATAAACCCTGGTGGCCACATGGAAGTGGGAGTCTTGACTTTCAGGCATAACAGCTTTTCTGGCTCTAAGGTACTGCCTCAGCACAGGAAGATGTGAAAACTGACGCAAAAGATGGTTCCTGTTCCATTCTAGAATTTACCTTTCTCCAGGCAGCTACCCAGAGAAAGGGAGGCAGCAGCTTTACTTCAAAGCTAACAGCAAGCCCTGGGTTGCCGAGTCCCTGGCACGCAGGCTGAATAGGGTTAGGGTTAGGGTTACGGTTAGGGTTAGTTTTATGGTTCCACCAGTGTTAGGGCTAGTTTTAGGGTTAGGGTTAGGGTAGGGTTTAGGGTTAGGGTTAGGGTTAGGTTTAGGGTTAGGTTTAGGGGTAGGGTTAGGGTTAGGGTTGGGGTTATTTTCTAGGGCTTGGGTTAGAGTTAGGGTTAGGGTTAGGGTTAGGGTTAGGGTTAGGGTTAGGGTCCAACCAGGGTTAGGGTTAGAGATAGGGTTAGGGATAGTTTCTAGGGCTAGCATTAGAGATAGGGTTAGTGTTAGGTTTAGAGTTAGGGTTCCACCAGGGTTATTTTTAGAGTTAGGGTTAGGGTTATTTTCCAGGGCTAGGGCTTGAAACAGGAATATGGGCATGGCCAGAGCTATGGTATCAGCATGCTTATGATTAGATTTAGAGCTAGGGTATTATTTAGGATTTCAGCAGCTTTAGGTTAGGGTTAGGGTTAGGGTTAGGTTCTAGGGCTGGGGCTTGAGACAGGAGTAGGGGCATGGCCAGAGTTAAGGTATGAGCATGCTTATGGTTAGGTGTAGAGCTAGGGTTTTATTTTGCATTTCAGCAGGGTTAGGTTTAGGTTGAGTTTGAGGTTGAGACTGAGGTTGAACGTTAGGCTTCAGTATTTGTCTCGGATTAGGCCAGGGCTAGAAATAGTTTTGGGTTAGAGTTAGGGTAAAGCCCTTCTGACTGGCCACTTAAGAGCAAAATACTCCTCTCCTTAAGTTGTGGTTGTCAGGTATTCGGTCTCATCAACAAGAACTTGACTAATGCGCCATGTCATCCCAACCTGCACAGTCTCTGCTTATGCTGTAGGGCCGGATCACCTGGGGGCTCTGTCTCTGCTCATCAAGAGGGCAGCCTTCTTACTTCCCCCAGCTAGGCACTCACCTTAGCCTCCGCAGAGTATCAGCTCTCTGGAACCAGTGGAAATTCTTGTACTGGGGTCAAGCTTACTTCAATATTCTGTGATCATGCCAGTGCAGAAACACACCTATGAAAGAGAAGCTGAAGCCACTTCACATGTGGCTTTAGATAAACCCTGGTGGCCACATGGAAGTGGGAGTCTTGACTTTCAGGCATAACAGCTTTTCTGGCTCTAAGGTACTGCCTCAGCACAGGAAGATGTGAAAACTGACGCAAAAGATGGTTCCTGTTCCATTCTAGAATTTACCTTTCTCCAGGCAGCTACCCAGAGAAAGGGAGGCAGCAGCTTTACTTCAAAGCTAACAGCAAGCCCTGGGTTGCCGAGTCCCTGGCACGCAGGCTGAATAGGGTTAGGGTTAGGGTTACGGTTAGGGTTAGTTTTATGGTTCCACCAGTGTTAGGGCTAGTTTTAGGGTTAGGGTTAGTTTCTAGGGCTATGGTTAGAGTTAGTGTTAGGGTTAGGGTTCGGGTTAGGTTTAGGGTTAGGTTTAGGGTTCGACCAGGGTTAGGGTTAGGGTTGGGGTTATTTTCTAGGGCTTGGGTTAGAGTTAGGGTTAGGGTTAGGGTTAGGGTTAGGGTTAGGGTTAGGGTCCAACCAGGGTTAGGGTTAGAGATAGGGTTAGGGATAGTTTCTAGGGCTAGCATTAGAGATAGGGTTAGTGTTAGGTTTAGAGTTAGGGTTCCACCAGGGTTATTTTTAGAGTTAGGGTTAGGGTTATTTTCCAGGGCTAGGGCTTGAAACAGGAATATGGGCATGGCCAGAGCTATGGTATCAGCATGCTTATGATTAGATTTAGAGCTAGGGTATTATTTAGGATTTCAGCAGCTTTAGGTTAGGGTTAGGGTTAGGGTTAGGTTCTAGGGCTGGGGCTTGAGACAGGAGTAGGGGCATGGCCAGAGTTAAGGTATGAGCATGCTTATGGTTAGGTGTAGAGCTAGGGTTTTATTTTGCATTTCAGCAGGGTTAGGTTTAGGTTGAGTTTGAGGTTGAGACTGAGGTTGAACGTTAGGCTTCAGTATTTGTCTCGGATTAGGCCAGGGCTAGAAATAGTTTTGGGTTAGAGTTAGGGTAAAGCCCTTCTGACTGGCCACTTAAGAGCAAAATACTCCTCTCCTTAAGTTGTGGTTGTCAGGTATTCGGTCTCATCAACAAGAACTTGACTAATGCGCCATGTCATCCCAACCTGCACAGTCTCTGCTTATGCTGTAGGGCCGGATCACCTGGGGGCTCTGTCTCTGCTCATCAAGAGGGCAGCCTTCTTACTTCCCCCAGCTAGGCACTCAACCTTAGCCTCAGCAGAGTATCAGCTCTGTGGAACCAGTGGAAATTCTTGTACTGGGGTCAAGCTTACTTCAATATACTGTGATCATGGCAGTTCAGCCACACACCTAAGAAAGAGTAGCTCAAGCCACTTCACATGTTGCTGGAGATAAACCCTGGTGGCCACATGGAAGTGGGAGTCTTGACTTTCAGGCATAACAGCTTTTCTTGCTCTAAGGTACTGCCTCAGCACAGGAAGAAGTGAAAAAGAGACGCAAAAGCTGGTTCCTGTTCCATTCAAGTACTTCCCCTCTTCCAGGCAGCTACACATAGAAGGGGAGGGAGCAGGTTTACTGCAAAGCTAACAGCAAGCCCTGGGTTGCCAAGTCCCTGGCACGCAGGCTGAGTAGGGTTAGGTTTAGGGTTAGGGTTATGGTTAGGGTAATTGTTCCACCAGGTTTAGTGTTAGGGTTAGTTTTAGGGTTATATTCTATGGCTAGGGCTTGAGACAGGACTATGGGCATGGCCAGAGCTATGGTAAAAGCATGCTTATGGTTAGGTTTAGACCTAGGGTTTTATTTTGGATTTCAGCAGGTTTATTTTTAGGTTGAGATTGAGGTTGAGACTGAGGTTGAGGGTTAGGCTTCAGTTTTTGTCTCAGATTAGGCTAGGGCTAGAAATAGTTTTGGATTAGGTTTAGGTTTAAGCCCTTCTGACTTGCCACATAAGAGCGAAAAATTAATCCTCTCCTTTAAGTTGTGGTTGTCAGGTATTCTGTCTCAGCAAAATAAACGGGACTAATGCGCCATGTCATCCCAACCTGCACAGTCTCTGATGATGCTGTAGCGCCGGATCACCTGGGGGCTCTGTCTCTGCTCTTCAAGAGGGCAGCCTTCTTACTTCCCCCACCTAGGCACTCACCTTAGCCTCCGCAGAGTATCAGCTCTGCGGAACCAGTGGAAATTCTTGTACTGGGGTCAAGCTTACTTCAATATTCTGTGATCATGCCAGTTCAGGCACACACCTATGAAAGAGTATCTCAAGCCACTTCACATGATGCAGGAGATAAACCCTGGTGGCCACATGGAAGAGGGAGTCTTGACTTTCAGGCATAACAGCTTTTCTTGCTCTAAGGTACTGCCTCTGCACAGAAAGACGTGATAAATAGAGGCAAAAGCTGGTTCCTGTTCCATTCTAGCATTTACCCTTTTCCAGGCTGCTACCCAGAGAAGGGGAGGCAGCAGCTTTACTGCAAACCTAAGAGGAACCCCTGGGTTGCTGAGTAACTGGCACGCAGGCTGAATAGGGTTAGGGTTAGGGTTAGGGTTTAGGTTTAGGTCTCCTCCAGGGTTAGGGCTAGGTTTAGGGTTAGGGTTAGTTTCTTGGGCTATGGTTAGAGTTAGTGTTAGGGTTAGGGCTGGGGTTAGGGTTAGGGTTCCACCAGGGATAGGGTTAGGGTTAGGGCTAGGGTTAGTTTCTAGGGCTATGCTGAGATTTAGGGTTAGGGTTAGGGTTAGGGTTCCACCAGGGTTAGGGTTAGAGTTAGGGTCATGTTTAGTTTCTAGGGCTAGGGCTTGAAACAGGAATATGGTCATGGCCAGAGCTATGGTATCAGCAGGCTTATGGTAGCTTTAGAGCTAGGGTTTTATTTAGCATTTCAGCAGGTTTAATTTAGGGATAGGCTTAGGGCTAGGGTTAGGTTTATTGTTAGGTTTAGGGTTAGTTTCCCGAGCTAGGGCTTGAGACAGTACTAGGAGCATGGCCAGAGCTATGCTATCAGCATGCTTATGGTTTGGTTTAGAGCTAGGGTTTTATTTTGGATTTCAGCAGGTTTAGGTTTAGGTTGAGGTTGAGGTTGAGACTGAGGTTGAACGTTTGCCTTCAGTATTTGTCTCGGATTAGGCTAGGTCTAGAAAAAGATTTGGGTTAGGTTTAGGGTTAAGACCTTCTGACTTGCCACATTAGAGCCAAAATACTCTTCTCCTTTAAGTTGTGGTTGTCAGGTATTCAGTCTCATCAACAAGAACGGGACTAATGCGCCATGTCATCCCAACCTGCACAGTCTGTGCTGATGCTGTAAGCCCGGATCACCTGGGTGCTCCGTCTCTGCCCTTCAAGAGGGCAGCCTTCCTACTTCCCCGACCTAGGCACTCACCTTAGCCTCCGCAGAGTATCAGCTCTGTGGAACCAGTGGAAATTCTTGTACTGGGGTCAAGCTTACTTCAATATTCTGTGATCATGCCAGTTCAGCCACACACATATGAAAGAGTAGCTGAAGCCACTTCACATGTTGCTGGAGACAAACCCTGGTGGACACATGGAAGTGGGAGTCTTGACTTTCAGGCATAACAGCTTTTCTTACTCTAAGGTACTGCCTCAGCACAGTAAGAAGTGAAAACGAGAGGCAAAAGCTGGTTCCTGTTCCATTCTAGCATTTACCCTTTTCCAGGCAGCTACCCAGAGAAGGGGAGGCAGCAGCTTTACTGCAAAGCTAACAGCAAGCCCTGGATGGCCGAGTCCCTGGCACACAGGCTGAGTAGAGTTAGGGTTAGGGTTACGGTTAGGGTTCCACCAGGGTTAGGTCTAGGGTTAGGGTTAGTTTCTAGGGCTAGGGTAAGAGATAGGGTTAGGGTTAGGGTTAGCGTTAGTTTCCAGGGCTAGGCCTTGCAACAGTAATATTGGCATGCCCAGAGCTATGGTATCAGCATTCTTATGGTTACGTTTAGAGATAGGGTTTTATTTAGGATTTCAGGAGGAATAGGTTAGGGTTAGGGTTAGGGTTAGGTTTTGGGTTAGGTTTAGGGTAAATTTTTAGGGCTAGGGCTTGAGACAGGACTAGGGGCATGGACAGAGCTATGGTATGAGCATGCTTATGGTTAGGTTTAGACCTAGGGTTTTATTTTGCATTTCAGCAGGGTTAGGTTTAGGTTGAGTTTGAGGTTCAGACTGAGGTTGAACGTTAGGCTTCAGTATTTGTCTCGGTTTAGGCTAGGGCTAGAAATAGTTTTGGGTTAGGGTTAGGGTTAAGCCCTTCTGACTTGCCACTTAAGAGCCAAAATACTCCTCTCTTTAATTTGTGGTTGTCAGGTATTCTGTCTCTGCAACAAGAACGGGACTAATGCGCCATGTCATCCCAACCTGCACAGTCTCTGCTGATGCCTGAGGGCCGGATCAACTGGGGGCTCCGTCTCTGCTCTTCAAGAGGGCAGCCTTCTTACTTCCCCCACCTAGGCACTCACCTTCGCCTCCGCAGAGTATCTGCTCTGTGGAACCAGTGGAAATTCTTGTACTGGGGTCAAGCTTACTTCAAAATTGTGTGATCATTCCAGTTCAGCCACACACCTATGAAAGAGTAGCTCAAGCCACTTCACATGTTGCTGGAGATAAACCCTGGTGGCCACATTTAAGTGGGAGTCTTGACTTTCAGGCATAACAGCATTTCTTGCTCTAAGGTACTGCCTCAGCACAGGAAGAAGTGAAAAAGAGACGAAAAAGATCGTTGTTGTTCCATTCTAGTATTTACCCTTTTCCAGGCAGCTACCCAGAGAAGGGGAGGCAGGAGCTTTACTGCAAAGCTAACAGCAAGCCCTGGGTTGCCGAGTCCCTGGCACGCAGGCTGAGTAGGGTTAGGCTTAGGGTTAGGGTTAGGTTTAGGTTTAGGGTTCCACCAGGGTTAGGGTTAGGGATAGGGTTAGAGTAATTTTCTAGGGCTTCGGCTTCAGACAGGAAAAGGAGCATGGCCAGAGCTCTGGTATCAGTATGCTTATGGTTAGGTTTAGAGCTAGGGTTTTATTTAGGGTTTCAGCAGGTTTAGGTTAGGGTTAGGGTTAGGGTTAGTGTTATTTTCTAAGGCTAGGGCTTCAGACAACACTAGGGGCATGGCCAGAGCTATGGTATCAGGATGCTTATGGTTAGGTTTAGAGCTAGGGTTTTATTTTGGATTTCAGCTTTGTTAGGTTTCGGTTGAGGTTGGGGTTGAGACTGAGGATGAGAGTTAGGCTTCAGTTTTTGTCTCGGATTAGGTTAGGGCTAGAAATAGTTTTGGGTTAGGGTTAGGACCTTCTGACTTGCCACTTAAGAGCCAAAATAATAATCTCCTTTAAGTTGTGGTTGTCAGGTATTCTGTCTCAGCAAAAAGAACGGGACTAATGCTCCTTGTCATCCCAACATGCACAGTCTCTGCTGATGCTGTAGGGCCGGATCACCTGGGGGCTCTGTCTCTGCTCTTCAAGAGGGCAGCCTTCTTACTTCCCCCTCCTAGGCACTCACCTTAGCCTCCGCAGAGTATCAGCTCGGTGGAACCAGTGGAAATTCTTGTACTGGTGTCAAGCTTACCTCAATATTCTGTGATCATGCCAGTTCAGCCACACACCTATGAAAGAGAAGCTCAAGCCACTTCTCATGTTGCTGGAAATAAACCCTAGTGGCCCCATGGAAGTGGGAGTCTTGACTTTCAGGCATAACAGCTTTGCTTGCTCTAAGGTACTGCCTCAGCACAGGAAGAAGTGAGAAAGAGAGGCAAAAGGTGGATCCTGTTCCATTCTAGCATTTACCCTTTTCCAGGCAGCTACCCAGAGAAGGGGAGGCAGCAGCTTTACTGCAATGCTAACAGCAAGCCGTGGGTTGCCGAGTCCCTGGAACGCAGGCGGAGTAGGGTTAGGGTTATGGTTAGGGTTATTGTTGGTTTCCACCAGGGTTAGGGCTAGGGTTAGGGTTAGGGTTAGTTTCTAGGGCTAGGGATAGAGTTAGTGTTAGGTTTAGGGTTAGGGTTAGGGTTAGGGTTAGGTTTAGGATTACACCAGGGATAGGGATAGGGTCAGAGTTAGGTTAGTTTCTAGTGCTAGGTCTTGAGACAGGACTAGGGGCATGGCCAGAGCTATGGTATCAGCATGCTTATGGTTAGGTTTAGAGCTAGGGTTTTATTTTGGATTTCAACAGGTTTAGGTTAAGTTGAGGTTGAGGTGGAGACTCAGGTTGAGGGTTAGGCTTCAGTTTTTGTCTCGGATTAGGCTAGGGCTAGAAACAGTTTTGGGTTAGGGTTAGGGTTAAGCCCTTCTGACTTGCCACTTAAGAGCCAAAATAATCCTCTCTTTTAAGTTGTGGTTGTCACATATTCTGTCTCAGCAACAAGAACGGGACTAATTCGCCATGTGATCCCAACCTGCACAGTCTCTGCTGATGCTGTAGTGCCGGATCACCTGGGGGCTCTGTCTGTGCTCTTCAAGAGGGCAGAATTCTTACTTCCCCCACCTAGGCACTCACCTTAACCTCCGTAGAGTATCCGCTCTGTGGAACCAGTGGAAATTCTTGTACTGGCGTCAAGCTTACTTCAATATTCTGTGATCATGCCAGTTCAGCCACACACCTATGAAAGAGTAGCTCTAGCCACTACACATGTTGCTGGAGATAAACCCTTGTGGCCACATGGAAGTGGAAGTCTTGACTTTCAGGCATAACAGCTTTTGTTGCTCTAAGGTACTGCCTCAGCACTGGAGAAAGTGAAAATGAGAGGTAAAAGCTCATTCCTGTTCCATTCTAGCATTTAAACTTTTCCAGGTAGCTACCCAAAAAAGGGGAGGCAGCAGCATTACTGCAAAGCTAACAGCAATCCCTGGGTTGCCGAGTACCTGGCGAGCAGGCTGAGTAGGGTTAGGTTTAGGGTTCGGGTTAAGGTTAGGGTTAGGTTTAGGGTTCCACCAGGGTTAGGGCCACGGTCAGGGTTAGGGTTAGTTTCTAGGGCTAGGGTTAGTGTTAGTGTTAGAAATAGGTTTAGGGTTAGGGTTAGGCTTCCACCAGGGCTATTGTTAGAGATAGGGTTAGGGTTAGTTTCCAGGGCTAGGGCTTGAAACATTAATATGGGCATGGCCAGAGCTATGGTATCAACATGCTTATGGTTAGGTTTAGAGCTAGGGTTTTATTTTGGATTTCAGCAGGTTTAGGTTAGGGTTAGGGTTAGGGTTAGGGTTAGTTTCTAGGGCTAGGGCTTGAGACAGGAGTAGGGGCATGGCCAGTGCTATGTTATGAGCATGCTTATGGTTAGGTTTAGAGCTAGGTTTTTATTTTGCATTTCAGCAGGCTTAGGTTTAGGTTGAGTTTGAGGTTGAGACTGAGGTTGAACGTTAGGCTTCAGTATTTGTCTCAATTAGGCTAGGGCTAGAAATAGTTTTGGGTTAGGGTTAGGGTTAAGCCCTTCTGACTTGCCACTTAAGAGCCGAAATACTCCTCTCTTTAAGTTGTGGTTGTCAGGTGTTCTGTCTCAGCAACAAGAACGGGACTAATGCGCCATGTCATGCCAACCTGCACAGTCTCTGCTGATGCTGTAGGGCCGGATCACCTGGGGGCTCTGTCTCTGCTCATCAAGAGGGCAGCCTTCTTACTTCCCCCAGCTAGGCACTCACCTTAGCCTCCGCAGAGTATCAGCTCTGTGGAACCAGTGGAAATTCTTGTACTGTGGTCAAGCTTACTTCAATATTCTGTGATCATGCCAGTTCAGCCACACACCTATGAAAGAGTAGCTCAAGCCAATTCACATGTTGCTTTAGATAAACCCTGGTGGCCACATGGAAGTGGGAGTCTTGACTTTCAGGCATAACAGCTTTTCTGGCTCTAAGGTACTGCCTCAGCACAGGAAGAGGTGAAAACTGACGCAAAAGCTGGTTCCTGTTCCATTCCGGAATTTACCCTTTTCAAGGCACCTACCCAGAGAAGGGTAGGCAGCAGCTTTACTTCAAAGCTAACACCAAGCCCTGGGTTGCCGAGTCCCTGGCATGCAGGCTGTGTAGGGTTAGGGTTAGGGTTACGGTTAGGGTTAGGTTTAGTGTTCCACCAGGGTTAGGGCTAGGGTTAGGGCTAGGGTTAGTTTGTAGGGCTAGGGTTGGTGTTAGTGTTAGTATTGTGGTAAGGGTTAGGGTTAGGCTTCCACCACGGTTATTTTTAGAGTTAGGGTTAGGGTTAGTTTCCAGGGCTAGGGCTTGAAACAGGAATATGGGCATGGCCAGATCTATGGTATCAACATGCTTATGGTTAGGTTTAGAGCTAGGGTTTTATTTAGGATTTCAGCAGGTTTAGGTTAGGATTAGGGTTAGGGTTAGGTTTAGGGTAAGCGTTAGTTTCTAGGGCTAGGGCTTGACACAGGGGTCATGGCCAGAGCTATTGTATGAGCATGCTTATGGTTAGGTTTTAAGCTAGTGTTTTATTTTGCATTTCAGCAGGTTTAGGTTTAGGTTGAGTTTGAGGTTGAGACTGAGGTTGAACGTTAGGCTTAAGTATTTGTCTAGGATTAGGCTCGGTCTAGAAATAGTTTTGGGTTAGGGTTAGGGTAAAGCCCTTCTGACTGGGCAGTTAAGAGCCAAAATACTCCTCCCTTTAAGTTGTGGTTGTCAGGTATTCGGTCTCATCAACAAGAACTTGACTAATGCGATATGTCATCATAACCTGCACAGTCTCCACTGATGCTGTAGGGCCAGATCACCTGGGGGCTCTGTCTCTGCTCTTCAAGAGGGCAGCCTTCTTACTTCCCCCACCTAGGCACTCACCTTAGCCTCCGCAGAATATCAGCTCTGTGGAACCAGTGGAAATTCTTGTACTGGGGTCAAGCTTACTTCAATATTCTGTGATCACGCCAGTTCAGAAACACACCTATGAAAGAGAAGCTGAAGCCACTTCACATGTTGCTGGAGATAAACCCTGGTGGCCACATGGAAGTGGGAGTGTTGACTTTCAGGCATAACAGCTTTTCTTGCTCTAAGGTACTGCCTCAGCACAGGAAGATCTGAAAACTGACGAAAAAGCTGGTTCCTGTTCCATTCTAGAATTTACCTTTCTCCAGGCAGCTACCCAGAGAAGGGGAGGCAGCAGCTTTACTGCAAAGCTAACAGCAAGCCCTGGGTTGCCGAGTCCCTGGCAAGCAGGCTGTGTAGGGTTAGGGTTAGGGTTACGGTTAGGGATAGTTTTAGGGTTCCACCAGAGTTAGGGCTGGGGTTAGCGTTAGGGTTAGTTTCTAGGGCTATGGTTAGAGTTACTGTTAGGGTTAGTGTTCGGGGTAGGTTTAGGGTTAGGTTTAGGGTTCGACCAGGGTTAGGGTTAGGGTTTGGGTTATTTTCTAGGGCTAGGGTTAGAGTTAGGATTAGGGATAGGGTTAGGGTTAGGTTTAGGGTCCAACCAGGGTTAGGGTTAGAGATAGGGTTAGGGATAGTTTCTAGGGCTAGCGTTAGAGATAGGGTTAGTGTTAGGTTTAGAGTTAGGGTTCCACCATGGTTATTTTTAGAGTTAGGGTTAGGGTTATTTTCCAGGGCTAGGGCTTGAAACAGGAATATGGGCATGGCCAGAGCTATGGTATCAGCATGCTTATGATTAGGTTTAGAGCTAGGGTATTATTTAGGATTTCAGCAGGTTTAGGTTAGGGTTAGGGTTAGGGTTAGGTTTAGGTTTAGGTTCTAGGGCTAGGGCTTGAGACAGGAGTAGGGGCATGGCCAGAGCTATGGTATGAGCATGCTTATGGTTAGGTTTAGTGCTAGGGTTTTATTTTGCATTTCAGCAGAGTTAGGTTTAGGTTGAGTTTGAGGTTGAGACTGAGGTTGAAC
Organism: Erethizon dorsatum; assembly: GCA_028451465.1. NCBI lineage: Eukaryota > Metazoa > Chordata > Mammalia > Rodentia > Erethizontidae > Erethizon > Erethizon dorsatum. The sequence goes on along the minus strand of JAQMCO010000027.1, from coordinate 260,512 downwards.
ATTAGGCTTCAGTATTTGTCTCAATTAGGCTAGGGCTAGAAATAGTTTTGGGTTAGGGTTAGGGTTAAGCCCTTCTGTCTTGCCACTTAAGAGCCAAAATACTACTCTCTTTAAGTTGTGGTTGTCAGGTATTCTGTCTCAGCAACAAGAACGGGACTAATGCGCCATGTCATGCCAACCTGCACAGTCTCTGCTGATGCTGTAGGGCCGGATCACCTGGGGCTTCTGTCTCTGCTCTTCAAGAGGGCAGCTTTGTACTTCCCCCACCTAGGCACTCACCTTAGCCTCCGCAGAGTATCAGCTCTGTGGAACCAGTGGAAATTCTTGTACTGTGGTCAAGCTTACTTCAATATTCTGTGATCATGCCAGTTCAGCCACACACCTATGAAAGAGTAGCTCAAGCCAATTCACATGTTGCTGGAGATAAACCCTGGTGGCCACATGGAAGTGGGAGTCTTGACTTTCAGGCATAACAGCTTTTCTTGCTCTAAGGTAGTGCCTCAGTACAGGAAGAAGTGAAAGATAGAGGCAAAAGCTTGTTCCTGTTCCATTCTAGCATTTACCTTTTCCAGGCAGCTACCCAGAGAAGGGGAGGCAGCAGCTTTCCTGCAAAGCTAACAGCAAGACATGGTTTGCCGAGTCCCTGGCACGCAGGCTGAGTAGGGTTATGGTTAGGGTTAGGATTAGGTTTAGGGTTCCACCAGGGTTAATGTTAGAGTTAGGGTTATGGATAGGGTTAGGGTTATGGTTCCACCAGGGTTACTGTTAGGGTTACGGATAGTTTCTAGGGCTAGGGCTTGAAACAGGAATATGGGCAATGCCATAGCTATGGCATCAGCATGCTTATGGTTAGGTTAAGAGCTAGGGTTTTATTTTGCATTTCAGCAGGTTGAGGTTTAGGTTGAGTTTGAGGTTGACACTGAGTTTGAACGTTAGACTTCAGTATTTGTCTCGGATTAGGCTAGGCCTAGAGATAGTTTTGGGTTAGGGTTAGGGTAAAGCCCTTCTGACTTGCCAATTAAGAGCCAAAATACTCCTCTCTTTAAGTTGTGGTTGTCAGTTATTCTGTCTCAGCAACAAGAACGGGTCTAATGCACCATGTCATAACAACCTGCACAGTCTCTGCTGATGCTGTAGGGCCGGATCACAGGGGGCTCTGTCTCTGCTCTTCAAGAGAGCAGCCTTCTTACTTCCCCCACCTAGGCACTCACCTTAGCCTCCGCAGAGTATCAGCTCCGTGGATCCAGTGGTAATTCTTGTACTGGCTCAAGCTTACTTCAATATTCTCTGATCATGCCAGTTCAGGCAGACACCTATGAAAGAGTAGCTGAAGCCACTTCACATGTTGCTGGAGATAAACCCTGGTTGCCACATGGAAGTGGGAGTCTTGACTTTCAGGCATAACAGCTTTTCTTGCTCTGAGGTACTGCCTCAGCACAGGAAGAAGTGAAAAAGAGAGGCAAAAGCTGGTTCCTGTTCCATTCTAGTATTTACCCTTTTCCAGGCAGCTACCCAGAGAAGGGGAGGCAGCAGCTTTCTTGCAAAGCTAACAGCAAGACCTGGTTTGCCGAGTCCCTGGCACGCAGGCTGAGTAGGGTTAGGGTTAGGGTTAGGTTTACGGTTCCACCACGGTTAGCGTTAGGGTTACGGTAAGGTTTAGTTTCTAGGTCTAGGTTTAGAGTTAGTGTTAGGGTTAGAGTTAGGTTTAGGGTTAGGGTTAGGTTTAATGTTCAACCAGGGTTAGGGCTAGGGTTAGGGTTAATTTCTAGGGCTAGGGTTAGGGTTAGGGTTAGGGTTAGGGTTAAGTTTAGGGTTAGGGTCCAACCAGGGTTAGGGTTAGAGTTAGGGTTAGGGTTAGTGTTTAGTGCTAGGGTTAGAGATAGTGTTAGGGTTAGGGTTCGGTTTCCACCAGGGTTATTGTTAGAGTTATGGTTAGGGTTAGGGTTCCACCAGTGTTACTGTTAGGGTTAGGGTTATTTTCCAGGGCTAGGGCTTGAAACAGGAATATGGGCATGGCCAGAGCTATGGTATCAGCATGCTTATGGTTAGGTTTAGAGCAAGGGTTTTATTTAGGATTTCAGCAGGATTGAGTTAGGGTTAGGGTTAGGGTTAGTGTTAGGGTTAGGATTAGGGTTCCATCAGGGTTAATGTTAGAGTTAGGGTTATTGTTAAGGTTATTTTCCAGGGCTAGGGTTATAGTTACGGTTAGGGTTAGGGTTTGGGTTACTTTTATGGTTAGGTTCAAACCAGGCTTAGGGTTAGAGTTAGAGTTAGGGTTAGTTTCTAGGGCTAGGGTTAGAGATAGTGTTAGGTTTAGGGTTCCACCAAGGTTATTAGAGTTAGGGTTAGGGTTAGTTTCCAGGGCTAGGGCTTGAAACAGGAATATGGGCATGGCCAGAGCTATGGTATCAGCATGCTTATGGTTAGGTTTAGAGCTAGGGTTTTATTTTGCATTTCAGCAGGTTTAGGTTTAGGTTGAGTTTGAGGTTGAGACTGAGGTTGAACGTTAGGCCTCAGTATTTGTCTCGGATTAGGCTAGGCCTAGAAATAGTTTTGGGTTAGGGTTAGAGTAAATCCCTTCTGACTTGCCACTTAAGAGCCAAAATACTCCTCTCTTTAAGTTGTGGTTGTCAGGTATTCTGTCTCAGCAACAAGAACGGGACTAATGCGCCATGTCATCCCAACCTGCACGGTCTCTACTGATGCTGTAGGGCCAGATCACCTTGGGGCTCTGTCTCTGCTCTTCAAGAGGGCAGCCTTCTTACTTCCCCCACCTAGGCACTCACCTTAGCCTCCGCAGAGTATCAGCTCTGTGGAACCAGAAGAAATTATTGTACTGATGTCTAGCTTACTTCAATATTCTGTGATCATGCCAGTTCAGCCAGACACCTATGAAAGAGTAGCTGAAGCCACTTCACATGTTGTTGGAGATAAACCCTGGTGGCCACATGGAAGTGGGAGTGTTGACTTTCAGGCATAACAGCTTTTCTTGCTCTAAGGTAGTGCCTCAACACAGGAAGAAGTGAAAGATAGAGGCAAAAGCTTGTTCCTGTTCCATTCCAGCATTTACCTTTTCCAGTCAGGTACCCAGAGAAGGGGAGGCAGCAGCTTTCCTGCAAAGCTAACAGCAAGACATGGTTTGCCAAGCCCCTGGCACGCAGGCTGAGTAGGGCTAGGGTTAGGGTTAGGATTAGGGATAGGGTTCCACCAGGGTTAATGTTAGAGTTAGGGTTATGGTTAGGGTTAGGGTTATGGTTCCACCAGGGTTACTGTTAGGGTTACGGATAGTTTCTAGGGCTAGGGCTTGAAACAGGAATATGGGCAATGCCATAGCTATGGCATCAGCATGCTTATGGTTAGGTTAAGAGCTAGGGTTTTATTTTGCATTTCAGCAGGTTTAGGTTTAGGTTGAGTTTGAGGTTGACACTGAGGTTGAACGTTAGGCTTCAGTATTTGTCTCGGATTAGGCTAGGCCTAGAGATAGTTTTGGGTTAGGGTTAGGGTAAAGCCCTTCTGACTTGCCAATTAAGAGCCAAAATACTCCTCTCTTTAAGTTGTGGTTGTCAGTTATTCTGTCTCAGCAACAAGAACGGGACTAATGCGCCATGTCATAACAACCTGCACAGTCTCTGCTGATGCTGTAGGGCCGGATCACAGGGGGCTCTGTCTCTGCTCTTCAAGAGGGCAGCCTTCTTACTTCCCCCACCTAGGCACTCACCTTAGCCTCCGCAGAGTATCAGCTCCGTGGATGCAGTGGAAATTCTTGTACTGGCTCAAGCTTACTTCAATATTCTCTGATCATGCCAGTTCAGGCAGACACCTATGAAAGAGTAGCTGAAGCCACTTCACATGTTGCTGGAGATAAACCCTGGTTGCCACATGGAAGTGGGAGTCTTGACTTTCAGCCATAACAGCTTTTCTTGCTCTGAGGTACTGCCTCAGCACAGGAAGAAGTGAAAAAGACAGGCAAAAGCTGGTTCCTGTTCCATTCTAGCATTTACCCTTTTCCAGGCAGCTACCCAGAGAAGGGGAGGCAGCAGCTTTCCTGCAAAGCTTACAGCAAGCCCTGGGTTGCCGAGTCCCTTGCACGCAGACTCAGTAGGGTTAGGGTTAGCGTTAGGGTTACGGTTAGGTTTAGCGTTAGGGTTCCACCAGGGTTAGGGCTAGGGTTAGGATTAGGTTTAGTTTCTAGGGCTAGGGTTAGAGTTAGTGTTAGGGTTAGTATTAGGGTTCCATCAAGGTTAGTGTTAGGGATAGGGTTAGGGTTAAGGTTATTTTCTAGGGCTAGGTTTAGAGTTAGGGTTAGGGTTAGGGTTAGGGTTACTTTTAGGTTTAGGGTCCAACCAGGGTTAGGGTTAGAGTTAGGGTTAGGGTTAGTTTCTGGGTCTGGGGTTAGAGATAGGTTTAGGGTTAGGGTAAGGGTTAGCCTTCCACCAGGGATTATTGTTAGAGTTAGGGTTATGGTTAGTTTCCAGGGCTAGTACTTGAAAAAGGAATATGGGCATAGCCAGAGCTATGGTATCAGCATGCTTATGGTTAGGTTTAGAGCTAGGGTTTTATTTAGGATTTCAGAAGGTTTAGGTTAGGGTTAGGGTTAGGGTTAGGGTTAGTTTCTAGGGCTAGGGATTGAGACACACTAGGGGAATGGCCAGAGCTATGGTATGAGCATGCTTATGGTTAGGTTTAGAGCTAGGGTTTTATTTTGCGTTTCAGCAGGTTTAGGTTTAGGTTGAGTTTGAGGTTGATACTGAGGTTGAACGTTAGGCTTCAGTATTTCTCTCGGATTAGGCTAGGCCTAGAGATAGTTTTGGGTTAGGTTTAGGGTAAAGCCCTTCTGACTTGCCACTTAAGAGCCAAAATACTCCTCTCTTTAAGTTGTGGTTGTGAGTTATTCTGTCTCAGCAACAAGAACGGGACTAATGCGCCATGTCATCCCAACCTGCACAGTCTCTGCTGACGCTCTAGCGCCGGATCACAGGGGGCTCTGTCTCTGCTTTTCAAGAGGGCAGCCTTCTTACTTCCCCCACCTAGGCACTCACCTTAGCCTCCGCAGAGTATCAGCTCTGTGGATCCAGTGGAAATTCTTGTACTGGCTCAAGCTTACTTTAATATTCTGTGATCATGCCAGTTCAGCCAGACACCTATGAAAGTGTAGCTGAAGCCACTTCACATGTTGCTGGAGATAAACCCAGGTTGCCACAAGGAAGTGGGAGTCTTGACTTTCAGGCATAACAGCTTTTCTTGCTCTAAGGTACTGCCTCAGCACAGGAAGAAGTGACAAATAGAGGCAAAAGCTGGTTCCTGTTCCATTCTAGCATTTACCCTTTTCCAGGCAGCTACCCAGAGAAGGGGAGGCAGCAGCTTTCTTGCAAAGCTAACAGCAAGACCTGGTTTGCCGAGTCCCTGGCACGCAGGCTGAGTAGGGTTAGGGTTAGGGTTAGGTTTACGGTTCCACCACGGTTAGCGTTAGGGTTAGGGTTAGGTTTAGTTTCTAGGTCTAGGTTTAGAGTTAGTGTTAGGGTTAGAGTTAGGTTTAGGGTTAGGTTTAGGGTTCAACCAGGGTTAGGGCTAGGGTTAGGGTTAATTTCTAGGGCTAGGGTTAGTGTTAGGTTTAGGGTTAGGGTTAAGTTTAGGGTTAGGGTCCAACCAGGGTTAGGGTTAGAGTTAGGGTTAGGGTTAGTGTTTAGTGCTAGGGTTAGAGATAGTGTTAGGGTTAGGGTTCGGTTTCCACCAGGGTTATTGTTAGAGTTATGGTTAGGGTTAGGGTTCCACCAGTGTTACTGTTAGGGTTAGGGTTATTTTCCAGGGCTAGGGCTTGAAACAGGAATATGGGCATGGCCAGAGCTATGGTATCAGCATGCTTATGGTTAGGTTTAGAGCAAGGGTTTTATTTAGGATTTCAGCAGGATTGAGTTAGGGTTAGGGTTAGGGTTAGTGTTAGGGTTAGGATTAGGGTTCCATCAGGGTTAATGTTAGAGTTAGGTTTATTGTTAAGGTTATTTTCCAGGGCTAGGGTTATAGTTAGGGTCAGGGTTAGGGTTTGGGTTACTTTTATGGTTAGGTTCAAACCAGGCTTAGGGTTAGAGTTAGAGTTAGGGTTAGTTTCTAGGGCTAGGGTTAGAGATAGTGTTAGGTTTAGGGTTCCACCAAGGTTATTAGAGTTAGGGTTAGGGTTAGTTTCCAGGGCTAGGGCTTGAAACAGGAATATGGGCATGGCCAGAGCTATGGTATCAGCATGCTTATGGTTAGGTTTAGAGCTAGGGTTTTATTTTGCATTTCAGCAGGTTTAGGTTTAGGTTGAGTTTGAGGTTGAGACTGAGGTTGAACGTTAGGCCTCAGTATTTGTCTCGGATTAGGCTAGGCCTAGAAATAGTTTTGGGTTAGGGTTAGAGTAAATCCCTTCTGACTTGCCACTTAAGAGCCAAAATACTCCTCTCTTTAAGTTGTGGTTGTCAGGTATTCTGTCTCAGCAACAAGAACGGGACTAATGCGCCATGTCATCCCAACCTGCACGGTCTCTACTGATGCTGTAGGGCCAGATCACCTTGGGGCTCTGTCTCTGCTCTTCAAGAGGGCAGCCTTCTTACTTCCCCCACCTAGGCACTCACCTTAGCCTCCGCAGAGTATCAGCTCTGTGGAACCAGAAGAAATTCTTGTACTGATGTCTAGCTTACTTCAATATTCTGTGATCATGCCAGTTCAGCCAGACACCTATGAAAGAGTAGCTGAAGCCACTTCACATGTTGTTGGAGATAAACCCTGGTGGCCACATGGAAGTGGGAGTGTTGACTTTCAGGCATAACAGCTTTTCTTGCTCTAAGGTAGTGCCTCAACACAGGAAGAAGTGAAAGATAGAGGCAAAAGCTTGTTCCTGTTCCATTCTAGCATTTACCTTTTCCAGTCAGGTACCCAGAGAAGGGGAGGCAGCAGCTTTCCTGCAAAGCTAACAGCAAGACATGGTTTGCCAAGTCCCTGGCACGCAGGCTGAGTAGGGCTAGGGTTAGGGTTAGGATTAGGGTTAGGGTTCCACCAGGGTTAATGTTAGAGTTAGGGTTATGGTTAGGGTTAGGGTTATGGTTCCACCAGGGTTACTGTTAGGGTTACGGATAGTTTCTAGGGCTAGGGCTTGAAACAGGAATATGGGCAATGCCATAGCTATGGCATCAGCATGCTTATGGTTAGGTTAAGAGCTAGGGTTTTATTTTGCATTTCAGCAGGTTTAGGTTTAGGTTGAGTTTGAGGTTGACACTGAGGTTGAACGTTAGGCTTCAGTATTTGTCTCGGATTAGGCTAGGCCTAGAGATAGTTTTGGGTTAGGGTTAGGGTAAAGCCCTTCTGACTTGCCAATTAAGAGCCAAAATACTCCTCTCTTTAAGTTGTGGTTTTCAGTTATTCTGTCTCAGCAACAAGAACGGGACTAATGCGCCATGTCATAACAACCTGCACAGTCTCTGCTGATGCTGTAGGGCCGGATCACAGGGGGCTCTGTCTCTGCTCTTCAAGAGGGCAGCCTTCTTACTTCCCCCACCTAGGCACTCACCTTAGCCTCCGCAGAGTATCAGCTCCGTGGATGCAGTGGAAATTCTTGTACTGGCTCAAGCTTACTTCAATATTCTCTGATCATGCCAGTTCAGGCAGACACCTATGAAAGAGTACCTGAAGCCACTTCACATGTTGCTGGAGATAAACCCTGGTTGCCACATGGAAGTGGGAGTCTTGACTTTCAGCCATAACAGCTTTTCTTGCTCTGAGGTACTGCCTCAGCACAGGAAGAAGTGAAAAAGACAGGCAAAAGCTGGTTCCTGTTCCATTCTAGCATTTACCCTTTTCCAGGCAGCTACCCAGAGAAGGGGAGGCAGCAGCTTTCCTGCAAAGCTTACAGCAAGCCCTGGGTTGCCGAGTCCCTTGCACGCAGACTCAGTAGAGTTAGGGTTAGCGTTAGGGTTACGGTTAGGTTTAGCGTTAGGGTTCCACCAGGGTTAGGGCTAGGGTTAGGATTAGGTTTAGTTTCTAGGGCTAGGGTTAGAGTTAGTGTTAGGGTTAGTATTAGGGTTCCATCAAGGTTAGTGTTAGGGATAGGGTTAGGGTTAAGGTTATTTTCTAGGGCTAGGTTTAGAGTTAGGGTTAGGGTTAGGGTTAGGGTTACTTTTAGGTTTAGGGTCCAACCAGGGTTAGGGTTAGAGTTAGGGTTAGGGTTAGTTTCTGGGTCTGGGGTTAGAGATAGGTTTAGGGTTAGGGTAAGGGTTAGCCTTCCACCAGGGTTATTGTTAGAGTTAGGGTTATGGTTAGTTTCCAGGGCTAGTACTTGAAAAAGGAATATGGGCATAGCCAGAGCTATGGTATCAGCATGCTTATGGTTAGGTTTAGAGCTAGGGTTTTATTTAGGATTTCAGAAGGTTTAGGTTAGGGTTAGGGTTAGGGTTAGGGTTAGTTTCTAGGGCTAGGGATTGAGACACACTAGGGGAATGGCCAGAGCTATGGTATGAGCATGCTTATGGTTAGGTTTAGAGCTAGGGTTTTATTTTGCGTTTCAGCAGGTTTAGGTTTAGGTTGAGTTTGAGGTTGATACTGAGGTTGAACGTTAGGCTTCAGTATTTCTCTCGGATTAGGCTAGGCCTAGAGATAGTTTTGGGTTAGGTTTAGGGTAAAGCCCTTCTGACTTGCCACTTAAGAGCCAAAATACTCCTCTCTTTAAGTTGTGGTTGTGAGTTATTCTGTCTCAGCAACAAGAACGGGACTAATGCGCCATGTCATCCCAACCTGCACAGTCTCTGCTGACGCTCTAGCGCCGGATCACAGGGGGCTCTGTCTCTGCTTTTCAAGAGGGCAGCCTTCTTACTTCCCCCACCTAGGCACTCACCTTAGCCTCCGCAGAGTATCAGCTCTGTGGATCCAGTGGAAATTCTTGTACTGGCTCAAGCTTACTTTAATATTCTGTGATCATGCCAGTTCAGCCAGACACCTATGAAAGTGTAGCTGAAGCCACTTCACATGTTGCTGGAGATAAACCCAGGTTGCCACAAGGAAGTGGGAGTCTTGACTTTCAGGCATAACAGCTTTTCTTGCTCTAAGGTACTGCCTCAGCACAGGAAGAAGTGACAAATAGAGGCAAAAGCTGGTTCCTGTTCCATTCTAGCATTTACCCTTTTCCAGGCAGCTACCCAGAGAAGGGGAGGCAGCAGCTTTCTTGCAAAGCTAACAGCAAGACCTGGTTTGCCGAGTCCCTGGCATGCAGGCTGAGTAGGGTTAGGGTTAGGGTTAGGTTTACGGTTCCACCACGGTTAGCGTTAGGGTTAGGGTTAGGTTTAGTTTCTAGGTCTAGGTTTAGAGTTAGTGTTAGGGTTAGAGTTAGGTTTAGGGTTAGGTTTAGGGTTCAACCAGGGTTAGGGCTAGGGTTAGGGTTAATTTCTAGGGCTAGGGTTAGTGTTAGGTTTAGGGTTAGGGTTAAGTTTAGGGTTAGGGTCCAACCAGGGTTAGGGTTAGAGTTAGGGTTAGGGTTAGTGTTTAGTGCTAGGGTTAGAGATAGTGTTAGGGTTAGGGTTCGGTTTCCACCAGGGTTATTGTTAGAGTTATGGTTAGGGTTAGGGTTCCACCAGTGTTACTGTTAGGGTTAGGGTTATTTTCCAGGGCTAGGGCTTGAAACAGGAATATGGGCATGGCCAGAGCTATGGTATCAGCATGCTTATGGTTAGGTTTAGAGCAAGGGTTTTATTTAGGATTTCAGCAGGATTGAGTTAGGGTTAGGGTTAGGGTTAGTGTTAGGGTTAGGATTAGGGTTCCATCAGGGTTAATGTTAGAGTTAGGGTTATTGTTAAGGTTATTTTCCAGGGCTAGGGTTATAGTTAGGGTTAGGGTTAGGGTTTGGGTTACTTTTATGGTTAGGTTCAAACCAGGCTTAGGGTTAGAGTTAGAGTTAGGGTTAGTTTCTAGGGCTAGGGTTAGAGATAGTGTTAGGTTTAGGGTTCCACCAAGGTTATTAGAGTTAGGGTTAGGGTTAGTTTCCAGGGCTAGGGCTTGAAACAGGAATATGGGCATGGCCAGAGCTATGGTATCAGCATGCTTATGGTTAGGTTTAGAGCTAGGGTTTTATTTTGCATTTCAGCAGGTTTAGGTTTAGGTTGAGTTTGAGGTTGAGACTGAGTTTGAACGTTAGGCCTCAGTATTTGTCTCGGATTAGGCTAGGCCTAGAAATAGTTTTGGGTTAGGGTTAGAGTAAATCCCTTCTGACTTGCCACTTAAGAGCCAAAATACTCCTCTCTTTAAGTTGTGGTTGTCAGGTATTCTGTCTCAGCAACAAGAACGGGACTAATGCGCCATGTCATCCCAACCTGCACGGTCTCTACTGATGCTGTAGGGCCAGATCACCTTGGGGCTCTGTCTCTGCTCTTCAAGAGGGCAGCCTTCTTACTTCCCCCACCTAGGCACTCACCTTAGCCTCCGCAGAGTATCAGCTCTGTGGAACCAGAAGAAATTCTTGTACTGATGTCTAGCTTACTTCAATATTCTGTGATCATGCCAGTTCAGCCAGACACCTATGAAAGAGTAGCTGAAGCCACTTCACATGTTGTTGGAGATAAACCCTGGTGGCCACATGGAAGTGGGAGTGTTGACTTTCAGGCATAACAGCTTTTCTTGCTCTAAGGTAGTGCCTCAACACAGGAAGAAGTGAAAGATAGAGGCAAAAGCTTGTTCCTGTTCCATTCTAGCATTTACCTTTTCCAGTCAGGTACCCAGAGAAGGGGAGGCAGCAGCTTTCCTGCAAAGCTAACAGCAAGACATGGTTTGCCAAGTCCCTGGCACGCAGGCTGAGTAGGGCTAGGGTTAGGGTTAGGATTAGGGTTAGGGTTCCACCAGGGTTAATGTTAGAGTTAGGGTTATGGTTAGGGTTAGGGTTATGGTTCCACCAGGGTTACTGTTAGGGTTACGGATAGTTTCTAGGGCTAGGGCTTGAAACAGGAATATGGGCAATGCCATAGCTATGGCATCAGCATGCTTATGGTTAGGTTAAGAGCTAGGGTTTTATTTTGCATTTCAGCAGGTTTAGGTTTAGGTTGAGTTTGAGGTTGACACTGAGGTTGAACGTTAGGCTTCAGTATTTGTCTCGGATTAGGCTAGGCCTAGAGATAGTTTTGGGTTAGGGTTAGGGTAAAGCCCTTCTGACTTGCCAATTAAGAGCCAAAATACTCCTCTCTTTAAGTTGTGGTTGTCAGTTATTCTGTCTCAGCAACAAGAACGGGACTAATGCGCCATGTCATAACAACCTGCACAGTCTCTGCTGATGCTGTAGGGCCGGATCACAGGGGGCTCTGTCTCTGCTCTTCAAGAGGGCAGCCTTCTTACTTCCCCCACCTAGGCACTCACCTTAGCCTCCGCAGAGTATCAGCTCCGTGGATGCAGTGGAAATTCTTGTACTGGCTCAAGCTTACTTCAATATTCTCTGATCATGCCAGTTCAGGCAGACACCTATGAAAGAGTAGCTGAAGCCACTTCACATGTTGCTGGAGATAAACCCTGGTTGCCACATGGAAGTGGGAGTCTTGACTTTCAGCCATAACAGCTTTTCTTGCTCTGAGGTACTGCCTCAGCACAGGAAGAAGTGAAAAAGACAGGCAAAAGCTGGTTCCTGTTCCATTCTAGCATTTACCCTTTTCCAGGCAGCTACCCAGAGAAGGGGAGGCAGCAGCTTTCCTGCAAAGCTTACAGCAAGCCCTGGTTTGCCGAGTCCCTGGCACGCAGGCTCTGTAGGGTTAGGGTTAGGGTTTAGGGTTATGGTTAGGGTTAGGGTTATGGTTCCACCAGGGTTAGGGCTAGGGTTAGGGTTAGGTTTAGTTTCTAGGGCTAGGGTTAGAGTTAGTGTTAGGGTTAGGATTAGGGTTCCATCAGGGTTAGTGTAAGGGTTAGGGTTAGGGTTAGGGTTATTTTCTAGGGCTCGGCTTAGAGTTAGGTTTAGGGTTAGGGTTAGGGTTACTTTTAGGGTTAGGGTCCAACCAGGGTTAGGGTTAGAGTTAGGGTTAGGTTTAGTTTCTAGGTCTAGGGTTAGAGATAGGTTTAGGGTTAGGGTTAGCCTTCCACCAGGGTTATTGTTAGAATTAGGGTTATGGTTAGTTTCCAGGGCTAGTACTTGAAAATGGAATATGGGCATAGCCAGAGTTATGGTATCAGCATGCTTATGGTTAGGTTTAGAGCTAGGGTTTTATTTAGGATTTCAGAAGGTTTAGGTTAGGCTTAGGGTTAGGGTTAGGGTTAGGGTTACTTTCTAGGGCTAGGGATTGAGACAGGACTAGGGGAATGGCCAGAGCTATGGTATGAGCATGCTTATGGTTAGGTTTAGAGCTAGGGTTTTATTTTGCGTTTCAGCAGGTTTAGGTTTAGGTTGAGTTTTAGGTTGATACTGAGGTTGAACGTTAGGCTTCAGTATTTGTCTCGGATTAGGCTAGGCCTAGAGATAGTTTTGGGTTAGGGTTAGGGTAAAGCCCTTCTGACTTGCCAATTAAGAGCCAAAATACTCCTCTCTTTAAGTTGTGGTTGTCAGTTATTCTGTCTCAGCAACAAGAACGGGACTAATGCGCCATGTCATAACAACCTGCACAGTCTCTGCTGATGCTGTAGGGCCGGATCACAGGGGGCTCTGTCTCTGCTCTTCAAGAGGGCAGCCTTCTTACTTCCCCCACCTAGGCACTCACCTTAGCCTCCGCAGAGTATCAGCTCCGTGGATGCAGTGGAAATTCTTGTACTGGCTCAAGCTTACTTCAATATTCTCTGATCATGCCAGTTCAGGCAGACACCTATGAAAGAGTAGCTGAAGCCACTTCACATGTTGCTGGAGATAAACCCTGGTTGCCACATGGAAGTGGGAGTCTTGACTTTCAGCCATAACAGCTTTTCTTGCTCTGAGGTACTGCCTCAGCACAGGAAGAAGTGAAAAAGACAGGCAAAAGCTGGTTCCTGTTCCATTCTAGCATTTACCCTTTTCCAGGCAGCTACCCAGAGAAGGGGAGGCAGCAGCTTTCCTGCAAAGCTTACAGCAAGCCCTGGTTTGCCGAGTCCCTGGCACGCAGGCTCTGTAGGGTTAGGGTTAGGGTTTAGGGTTATGGTTAGGGTTAGGGTTATGGTTCCACCAGGGTTAGGGCTAGGGTTAGGGTTAGGTTTAGTTTCTAGGGCTAGGGTTAGAGTTAGTGTTAGGGTTAGGATTAGGGTTCCATCAGGGTTAGTGTAAGGGTTAGGGTTAGGGTTAGGGTTATTTTCTAGGGCTCGGCTTAGAGTTAGGTTTAGGGTTAGGGTTAGGGTTACTTTTAGGGTTAGGGTCCAACCAGGGTTAGGGTTAGAGTTAGGGTTAGGTTTAGTTTCTAGGTCTAGGGTTAGAGATAGGTTTAGGGTTAGGGTTAGCCTTCCACCAGGGTTATTGTTAGAATTAGGGTTATGGTTATTTTCCAGGGCTAGTGCTTGAAAATGGAATATGGGCGTAGCCAGAGTTATGGTATCAGCATGCTTATGGTTAGGTTTAGAGCTAGGGTTTTATTTAGGATTTCAGAAGGTTTAGGTTAGGCTTAGGGTTAGGGTTAGGGTTAGGGTTACTTTCTAGGGCTAGGGATTGAGACAGGACTAGGGGAATGGCCAGAGCTATGGTATGAGCATGCTTATGGTTAGGTTTAGAGCTAGGGTTTTATTTTGCGTTTCAGCAGGTTTAGGTTTAGGTTGAGTTTTAGGTTGATACTGAGGTTGAACGTTAGGCTTCAGTATTTCTCTCGGATTAGGCTAGGCCTAGAGATAGTTTTGGGTTAGGGTTAGGGTAAAGCCCTTCTGACTTGACACTTAAGAGCCAAAATACTCCTCTCTTTAAGTTGTGGTTGTCAGTTATTCTGTCTCAGCAACAAGAACGGGACTAATGCGCCATGTCATAACAACCTGCACAGTCTCTGCTGATGCTGTAGGGCCGGATCACAGGGGGCTCTGTCTCTGCTCTTCAAGAGGGCAGCGTTCTTACTTCCCCCACCTAGGCACTCACCTTAGCCTCCGCAGAGTATCAGCTCTTTTGAAAAAGTGGATATTCTTGTACTGGCTCAAGCTTACTTCAATATTCTGTGATCATGCAAGTTCAGCCACACACCTATGAAAGAGAAGCTGAAGCCACTTCACATGTTGCTGGAGATAAACCCTGGTTGCCACATGGAAGTGGGAGTCTTGAGTTTCAGGCATAACAGCTTTTCTTGCTCTAATGTACTGCCTAAGCACAGGAAGAAGTGAAAAAGAGACGCAAAAGCTGGTTCCTGTTCCATTCTAGGATTTACCCTTTTCCAGGCAGCTACCCAGAGTAGGGGAGGCAGCAGCTTTACTGCAAAGGTAACAGCAAGCCCTGGGTTGCCGAGTCCCTGGCACGCAGGCTGAGTAGGGTTAGGGTTAGGGTTAGGGTTAGGGTTAGGGTTCCACCACGGTTAGGGTTAGTTTTAGTGTTAGGGTTAGGGTTAGTTTCTAGGTCTAGGGTTAGAGTTAGTGTTAGAGTTACTGTTCGTTTTAGGGTTATGTTTAGGGTTCGACCAGGGTTCAGGTTTGGGTTAGGGTTATTTTCTAGGGCTAGGTTTAGAGTTAGGGTTAGGGATAGGGTTAGGGTTAGGGTTAAGTGTAGGGTTAGGGTCCAAACAGAGTTAGGGTTAGCGTTAGGGTTAGGGTTACTTTCTAGGGCTAGGGTTAGAGATAGGGTTAGGGATAGGGTTAGGGTTAGGGTTCAACCAGGGTTATTGTTAGAGTTAGGGTTAGGGTTAGGGTTAGGTTTAGGGTTATGGTTCGGGTTCCACCATTGTTACTGTCAGGGTTAGGGTTAGTTTCTAGGGCTAGGGCTTGAAGCAGGAATATGGGCATGGCCAGAGCTATGGTGTCAGCATGCTTATGGTTAGGTTTAGAGCTAGGGTTTTATTTAGGATTTTAGCAGGTTTGAGTTAGGGTTAGGGCTGGGTTAGTGTTAGGGTTAGGTTTAGGGTTCCATCAGGGTTAGTGTTAGGGTTAGGTTTAGGGTTAAGGTTATTTTCTAGGGCTAGGGTTAGAGTTAGGGTTAGGGTTAGGGTTAGGGTTAGGGTTCCACCAGGGTTATTGTTAGAGTTAGGGTGAGGGTTAGTTTCCAGGGCTAGGGCTTGAAACAGGAATATGGGCATGGGTAGAGCTATGGTATCAGCATGCTTATGGTTAGGTTTAGAGATAGGGTTTTATTTAGGATTTCAGCAGGGTTAGGTTAGGGTTAGTGTTAGGGTTACGGTTAGGGTTAGGATTAGGGTTAGTTTCTAGGGCTAGGGCTTGAGACAGGACTAGGGGCATGGCCAGAACTATGGTATGAGCATGCTTATGCTAGTTTCAGAGCTAGGGTTTTATTTTGCATTTCAGCAGGTTTAGGTTTAGGTTGAGTTTGAGGTTGAGACTGAGGTTGCACATTAGGCTTCAGTATTTTTCTCGGATTAGGCTAGGCCTAGAGATAGTTTTGGGTTAGGGTTAGGGTAAACCCCTTCTGACTTGCCACTTAAGAGCCAAAATACTCCTCTCTTTAAGTTGTGGTTGTGAGTTATTCTGTCTGAGCAACAAGAATGGGACTAATGCGCCATGTCATCCCAACCTGCACAGTCTCTGCTGATGCTGTAGGGCCGGATCACAGGCGGCTCTGTCTCTGCTCTTCAAGAGGGCATCCTTCTTACTTCCCCCACCTAGGCACTCACCTTAGCCTCCGCAGAGTATCAGCTCTGTGGATCCAGTGGAAATTCTTGTACTGGCTCAAGCTTACTTCAATATTCTGTGATCATGCCAGTTCAGGCAGACACCTATGAAAGAGTAGCTGAAGCCACTTCACATGTTGCTGGAGATGAACCCTGGTTGACACATTTAAGTGGGAGTCTTTACTTTCAGGCATAACAGATTTTCTTGCTCTAAGGTACTGCCTCAGCACAGGAAGAAGTGAAAAAGAGAGGCAAAAGCTGGTTCCTGTTCCATTCTAGCATTTACCCTTTTCCAGGCAGCTACCCAGAGAAGGGGAGTCAGCAGCTTTCCTGCAAAGCTTACAGCAAGACCTGGGTTGCCGAGTCCCTGGCACGGAGGCTGAGTAGGGTTAGGGTTAGGGTTCCACCTGGGTTAGGGCTAGGGTTAGGGTTAGGGTTAGTTTCTAGACCTAGGTTTAGAGTTACTGTCAGGGTTAGGATTAGGTTTAGGGTTAGGTTTAGGGTTCCAGCAGGGTAAGGGTTAGGGTTAGGTTTATTTTCTATGGCTAGGGTTAGAGTTAGGGTTAGGGTCCAACCAGGTTTAGGGTTAGAGTTTGGGTTACGGTTAGTCTCTAGGGCTGGGGTTAGAGATAGTGTTATGGTTATGGTTAGGGTTAGGGTTCCACCAGGTTTATTGTTAGAGTTAGGCTGAGGGTTAGTTTCCAGGTCTAGGGCTTGAAACATCAATATGGGCATGGCCAGATCTGTGGTATCAGCATGATTATGGTTAGGTTTAGAGCTAGGGTTTTATTTAGGATTTCAGCAGGGTTAGGTTAGGGTTAGGGTTAGGTTTAGTTTCTAGTGCTAGGGCTTGAGACAGTTCTAGGGGCATGGCCAGAGTTATGGGATGAGCATGCTTTTGGTTAGGTTTAGAGCTAGGGTTTTACTTTGCATTTCAGAAGTGTTATGTTTAGGTTGAGTTTGAGGTTGAGACTGAGGTTGAACATGAGGCTTTAGTGTTTGTCTCGGATTAGGCTAGGGCTAGAAATAGATTTGGGTTAGGATTAGGGTAAACCACTTCTGACTTGCCACATAAGAGCCAAAATACTCCTCTCTTTAAGTTGTGGTTGTGAGTTATTCTGTCTCAGCAACAAGAACGGGACTAATGCGCCATGTCATCCCAACCTGCACAGTCTCTGCAGATGCTGTAGGGCCGGATCACAGGGGGCTCTGTCTCTGCTCTTCAAGAGGGCAGCCTTCTTACTTCCGCCACCTAGGCACTCACCTTAGCCTCCGCAGAGTATCAGCTCTGTGGAACCAGTGGAAATTCTTGTACTGGCTCAAACTTACTTCAGTACTCTGTGATCATGCAAGTTCAGCCACACACCTATGAAAGAGAAGCTGAAGCCACTTCACATGTTGCTGGAGATAAACCCTGGTTGCCACATGGAAGTGGGAGTCTTGAGTTTCAGGCATAACAGCTTTTCTTGCTCTAAGGTACTGCCTCAGCACAGGAAGAAGTGAAAAAGAGACGCAAAAGCTGGTTCCTGTTCCATTCTATGATTTACCCTTTTCCAGGCAGCTACCCAGAGAAGGGGAGGCAGCAGCTTTACTGCAAAGGTAACAGCAAGCCCTGGGTTGCCGAGTCCCTGGCACGCAGGCTGAGTAGGGTTAGGGTTAGGGTTATGGTTACTGTTCCACCATGGTTAGGGTTAGTTTTAGGGTTAAGGTTAGGGTTAGTTTCTAGGTCTAGGGTTAGAGTTAGTGTTAGGGTTAGTGTTAGGTTTAGGTTTATGTTTAGGGTTCGACCAGGGTTCGGGTTAGGGTTAGGGTTATTTTCTAGGGCTAGGGTTAGAGTTATGGTTAGGGATAGGGTTAGGGTTAGGGTTAGGTGTAGGTTTAGGGTCCAAACAGAGTTAGGGTTAGCGTTAAGGTTAGGGTTAGTTTCTAGGGCTAGGGTTAGAGATAGGGTTAGAAATAGGGTTAGGGTTAGGGTTCAACCAGGGTTATTGTTAGAGTTAGGGTTAGGGTTTGGGTTAGGTTTAGGGTTATGGTTAGGGTTCCACCATTGTTACTGTTAGGGTTAGGGTTAGTTTCTGGGGCTAGGGCTTGAAACAGGAATATGGGCAATGCCAGAGCTATGGTGTCAGCATGCTTATGGTTAGGTTTAGAGCTAGGGTTTTATTTAGGATTAGGGTTAGAGTTAGGGGTTAGGGTTAGGGTTAGTTTCTAGTGCTAGTGCTTGAGACAGGACTAGGGACATGGCCAGAGCTATGGGATGAGCATGCTTATGGTTAGGTTTAGAGCTAGGTTTTTATTTTGCATTTCAACAGTGTTAGGTTTAGGTTGAGTTTGAGGTTGAGACTGAGGTTGAACGTGAGGCTTTAGTATTTGTCTCGGATTAGGCTAGGGCTAGAAATAGTTTTGGGTTAGGGTTAGGGTAAACCCCTTCTGATTTGCCACATAAGAGCCAAAATACTCCTCTCTTTAAGTTGTGGTTGTGAGTTATTCTGTCTCAGCAACAAGAACGGGACTAATGCGCCATGTCATACCAACCTGCACAGTCTCTGCTGATGCTGTAGGGCCGGATCGCCTGGGGGCTCTGTCTCTGGTCTTCAAGAGGGCAGCCTTCTTACTTCCCACCTAGGCACTCACCTTAGCCTCCGCAGAGTATCAGCTCTGTTGAACCAGTGGATATTCTTGTACTGGCTCTAGCTTATTTCAATATTCTGTGATCATGCAAGTTCAGCCACACACCTATGAAAGAGAAGCTGAAGCCACTTCACATGTTGCTGGAGATAAACCCTGGTGGCCACATGGAAGTGGGAGTCTTGAGTTTCAGGCATAACAGCTTTTCTTGCTCTAAGGTACTGCCTCAGCACAGGAAGAAGTGAAAAAGAGGCGCAAAAGCTGGTTCCTGTTAAATTCTAGGATTTACCCTTTTCCAGGCAGCTACCCAGAGAAGGGGAGGCAGCAGTTTTACTGCAAAGGTAACAGCAAGCACTGGGTTGCCGAGTCCCTGGCACGCAGGCTGAGTAGGGTTAGGGTTAGGGTTAGGGTTAGGGTTCCACCACGATTAGGGTTAGGTTTAGGGTTAGGGTTAGGGTTAGTTTCTAGGTCTAGGGTTAGAGTTAGTGTTAGGGTTAGTGTTAGGTTTATGGTTATGTTTAGGGTTCGACCAGGGTTCGGGTTAGGGTTAGGGTTATTTTCTAGAGCTAGGGTTAGAGTTAGGGTTAGGGATAGTGTTAGGGTTAGGGTTAGGTGTAGGGTTAGGGTCGAAACAGAGTTAGGGTTAGCGTTAGGTTTAGGTTTAGTTTCTAGGGCTAGGGTTACAGATATCGTTAGGGATAGGGACAGGGTTAGGGTTCAACCAGGGTTATTGTTAGAGTTAGGGTTAGGGTTCGGTTTAGGGTTATGTTTCGGGTTCCACCATTGTTACTGTTAGGGTTAGGGTTAGTTTCTAGGGCTGGGGCTTGAAACAGGAATATGGGCATGGCCAGAGCTATGGTGTCAGCATGCTTATGGTTAGGTTTAGAGCTAGGGTTTTATTTAGGATTTCAGCAGGTTTGAGTTAGGGTTAGGGCTGGGTTAGTGTTAGGGTTAGGTTTAGGGTTCCATCAGGGTTAGTGTTAGGGTTCGGGTTAGGGTTAAGGTTATTTTCTAGGGCTAGGATTAGAGTTAGGTTTAGGGTTAGGGTTAGGGTTCGGGTTCCACCAGGGTTATTGTTAGAGTTAGGGTTAGGGTTAGTTTCCAGGTCTAGGGCTTGAAACAGGAATATGGGCATGGCCAGAGCTATGGTATCAGCATGCTTATGATTAGGTTTAGAGCTAGGGTTTTATTTAGGATTTCAGTAGGTTTAGGTTAGGGTTAGGGTTAGGGTTAGGATTAGGGTTAGTTTCTAGGGCTAGGGCTTGAGACAGGACTAGGGGCATGGCCAGAGCTATGGTATGAGCATGCTTATGGTTAGGTTTAGAGCTAGGGATTTATTTAGGATTTCAGCAGGGTTAGGTTTAGGTTGAGTTTGAGGTTGAGACTGAGGTTGAACCTTAGGCTTCATTATTTGTCTCGGATTAGGCTAGGGTTAGAAATCGTTTTGGGTTAGGTTTAGGGTGAAGCCCTTCTGACTTGCCACTTAAGAGCCAAAATACTCCTCTCTTTAAGTTGTGGTTGTCAGGTATTCTGTCTCAGCAACAAGAACGGGACTAATGCGCCATGTCATACCAACTTGCACAGTCTCTGCTGATGCCGTAGGGCCGGATCACCTGGGGGCTCTGTCTCTGCTCTTCAAGAGGGCAGCTTTCTTACTTCCCCCACCTAGGCACTCACCTTAGCCTCCGCAGAGTATCAGCTCTGTGGAACCAGTGGAAATTCTTGTACTGGGGTCAAGCTTACTTTAATATTATGTGATCATGCCAGTTCAGCCACACACCTGTGAAAGAGAAGTTGAAGCCACTTCACATGTTGCTGGAGATAAACCCAGGTGGCCACATGGAAGTGGGAGTCTTGACTTTCAGGCATAACAGTTTTTCTTGCTCTAAGGTACTGCCTCAGCACAGGAAGAGGTGAAAAAGAGAGGCAAAAGCTGGTTCCTGTTAAATTCTAGGATTTACCTTTTTCCAGGCAGCTACAAAAAGAAGGGGAGGCAGCAGCTTTACTGCAAATCTAACAGCAAGCCACGGGTTGCCGAGTCCCTGGCAAGCATGCTGAGTAGGGTTAGGGTTAGGGTTACTGTTAGGGTTAGGGTTCCACCAGGTTTAGGGCCAGGGTTAGAGTTAGTTTCTAGGGCTAGTTTTAGATTTAGGGTTAGTGTTAGGGTTAGGTTTAGTGTTAGGGTGCCACCAGGTTTATTGTTAGAGTTAGGCTATGGGTTTGTTTCCAGGGCTAGGGCTTGAAACAGGAATATGGGCATGGCCAGAGCTATGGTATCAGCATGCTTATGGTTAGATTTAGAGATAGGGTTTTATTTAGGATTTCAGCAGGGTTGAGTTAGTGTTAGGGTTAGGGTTAGGGTAATGGTTAGGATTAGGTTGACATCAGGGTTAGTGTTAGTGTTAGGGTTGGGATTAGGGTTAATTTCTAGGGCTAGGGTTAGAGACAGCGTTAGGTTTAGGGTTAGGGTTATGTTCCACCAGGGTTAGGGTTAGAGTTAAGGTTAGGGTTAGTTTCCAGGGCTAGCGCTTGAAAAATAAATATGGGCATGGCCAGAGCTATGGTATCAGCATGCTTATTGTTAGGTTTAGACCTAGGGTTTTATTTAGGATTTCAGCAGGGTTAAGTTAGGGTTAGGGTTAGGGTTAGGGTTAGTTTCTAGGGCTAGGGCTTGAGACAGGACTAGGGGCATGGCCAGAGCTATGGTATGAGCATGCTTATGGTTAGGTTTAGAGCTAGGGTTTTATGTTGCATTTCAGCAGTGTTAGGTTTAGGTTGAGTTTGAGGTTGATACTGAGGTTGAACGTTAGGCTTCAGTATTTCTCTCGGATTAGGCTAGGCCTAGAGATAATTTTGGGTTAGGGTTAGGGTAAAGCCCTTCTCACTTGCCACTTAAGAGCCAAAATACTCCTCTCTTTAAGTTGTGGTTGTGAGTTATTCTGTCTCAGCAACAAGAACGGGACTAATGCGCCATGTCATCCCAACCTGCACAGTCTCTGCTGATGCTGTAGCGCCAGATCACAGGGGGCTCTGTCTCTGCTCTTCAAGAGGGCAGCCTTCTTACTTCCCCCACCTAGGCACTCACCTTAGCCTCCGCAGAGTATCAGCTCTGTGGATCCAGTAAAAATTCTTGTACTGGCTCAAGCTTACCTCAACATTCTGTGATCATGCCAGTTCAGGCAGACACCTATGAAAGAGTAGCTGAAGCCACTTCAAATGTTGCTGGAGATAAACCCTGGTTGCCACATGGAAGTGGGAGTCTTGACTTTCAGGCATAACAGCTTTTCTTGCTCTAAGGTACTGCCTCAGCACAGGAAGAAGTGAAAAATAGAGGCAAAAGCTGGTTCCTGTTCCATTCTAGCATTTACCCTTTTCCAGGCAGCTACCCAGAGAAGGGGAGGCAGCAGCTTTCCTGCAAAGCTAACAGCAAGACATGGTTTGCCGAGTCCCTGGCACGCAGGCTGAGTATGGTTAGGTTTAGGGTTAGTGTTAGGGTTAGGGTTAGGGTTCCACCAGGGTTATTGTTAGGGTTAGGGTTAGGGTAAATGTTAGGGTTAGGGTTAGGGTTCCACCAAGGTTACTGTTAGGGTTACGGTTAGTTTCTAGGGCTAGGGCTTGAAACAGGAATATGGGCATGGCCAGAGCTATTTTGTCAGCATGCTTATGGTTAGATTAAGAGCTAGGGTTTTATTTAGGATTTCAGCAGGGTTGAGTTAGGGTTAGGGTTAGGGTTAGTGTTAGGTTTAGGATTAGGTTTCCATCAGGGTTAGTGTTAGGGTTAGGGTTAAGGTTATTTTCTAGGGCTAGGGTTAGAGTTAGGTTTAGGGTTAGTTTTATTTTAGGGTTAGGGTCCAACCAGTGTTAGGGTTAGAGTTAGAGTTAGGGTTAGTTTCTAGGGCTAGGGTTAGAGATAGGGTTAGGGTTAGGGTTTGGGTTAGTTTCCAGGCCTAGGTCTTGATACAGGAATATGGGTATTGCCAGAGGTATGGTATCAGCACGCTTATGGTTAGGTTTATAGATAGGGTTTTATTTAGGATTTCAGCAGGGATAGGTTAGGGTTAGGGTTAGGGTTAAGGTTGGGGTTAGGATTAGGGTTAGTTTCTCAGGCTAGGGCTTGAGACAGGTCTAGGGGCATGACCAGAGTTATGGTATGAGCATGCTTATGGTTAGGTTCAGAGCTAGGGTTTTATTTTGCATTTCAGCAGGTTTAGGTTTAGGTTGAGTTTGAGGTTGAGACTGAGTTTGAACGTTAGGCTTCAGTATTTGTCTCGGATTAGGCTAGGCCTAGAGATAGTTTTGGGTTAGGGTTAGGGTAAAGCCCTTCTGACTTGCCAATCAAGAGCCAAAATACTCCTCTCTTTAAGTTGTGGTTGTGAGTTATTCTGTCTCAGCAACAAGAACGGGACTAATGCGCCATGACATCCCAACCTGTACAGTCTCTGCTGATGCTGTAGGGCCGGATCACAGGGGGCTCTGTCTCTGCTCTTCAAGAGGGCAGCCTTCTTACTTCCCCCACCTAGGCATTCACCTTAGCCTCCGCAGAGTATCAGCTCTGTGGATCCAGTGGAAATTCTTGTACTGGCTCAAGCTTACTTCCATATTCTGTGATCATGCCAGTTCAGGCAGACACCTATGAAAGAGTAGCTGAAGCCACTTCACATGTTGCTGGAGATAAACCCTGGTTGCCACATGGAAGTGGGAGTTTTGACTTTCAGGCATAATAGCTTTTCTTGCTCTAAGGTACTGCCTCAGCACAGGAAGAAGTGAAAAAGAGAGGCAAAAGCTGTCTCCTCTTCCATTCTAGCATTTACCCTTTTCCAGTCAGCTACCCAGAGAAGAGGAGGCAGCAGCTTTACTGCAAAGGTAACAGCAAGCCCTAGGTTGTCGAGTCCCTAGCACGCAGGCCGAGTAGGGTTAGGGTTAGGGTTAGGGCTAGGGTTAGGTTTAGGGTTAGGGTTCCACCTGGGTTATTGCTAGCGTTAGGGTTAGGGTTAGTTTCTAGGCCTAGGGTTAGAGTTAGTGTCAGGGTTAGGATTAGGTTTAGGGTTAGGTTTAGCCTTCCAGCAGGGTAAGGCTTAGGGTTAGGGTTATTTTCTATGGCTAGGGTTAGAGTTAGGGTTAGGGTTAGTGTTACAGTTAGGGTTAGGGTCCAACCAGGTTTAGGGTTAGAGTTAGGGTTAAGGTTAGTCTCTAGGGCTAGGGTTAGAGATAGGGTTATGGTTAGGGTTAGGGTTAGGTTTCCACCGGGTTTATTGTTAGAGTTAGGCTTAGGGTTAGTTTCCAGGTCTAGGGCTTGAAACAGGAATATGGAAATGGCCAGAGCTATGGTATCAGAATGCTTATGGTTAGGTTTAGAGCTATTGTTTTATTTAGGATTTCAGCAGGGTTAGGTTAGGTTTAGGGTTAGGGTTAGGGTTAGGGTTAGTTTCTAGTGCTAGGGCTTGAGACTGGACTAGGGGCATGGCCAGAACTATGGGATGAGCATGCTTATGGTTAGGTTTAGACTAGGTTTTTATGATGCATTTCAGCAGTGTTAGCTTTAGGTTGAGTTTGAGGTTGAGACTGAGGTTGAACGTGAGGCTTTAGTGTTTGTCTCGGATTAGGCTAGCGCTAGAAATAGTTTTGGGTTAGGGTTAGGGTAAACCCCTTCTGACTTGCCACATAAGAGCCAAAATACTCCTCTCTTTAAGTTGTGGTTGTGAGTTATTCTGTCTCAGCAACAAGAACGGGACTAATGCGCCATGTCATCCCAACCTGCACAGTCTCTGCAGATGCTGTAGGGCCGGATCACAGGGGGCTCTGTCTCTGCTCTTCAAGATTGCAGCCTTCTTACTTCCGCCACCTAGGCACTCACCTTAGCCTCCGCAGAGTATCAGCTCTGTGGAACCAGTGGAAATTCTTGTACTGTGGTCAAGCTTACTTCAATATTCTGTGATCATGCCAGTTCAGCCACACACCTATGAGAGAGTAGATCAAGGCACTTCACATGTTGCTGGAGATAAACCCTGGTGGGCACATGGAAGTGGGAGTCTTGGCTTTCAGGCATAGCAGCTTTCCTTGCTCTAAGGTACTGCCTCAGCACAGGAAGAAGTTAAAAAGAGACGCAAAATGTGGGTCCTGTTGCATTCTAGGATTTACCCTTTTCCAGGCAGCTACCCAGAGAAGGGGAGGCAGCAGCTTCACTGCAAAGCTAACAGCAAGCCCTGGGTTGCCGAGTCCCTGGCACGTAGGCTGAGTAGGTTTAGGTTTAGGGTGAGGGTTAGGGTTAGGGTTAGTTTTAGGGTTAGCGTTAGGGTTAGGTTTCCACCAGGGTTACGGTTAGGTTTAGGGTTAGGGTTAGGGTTAGGGTTCCAAGAGTGTTAGGGTTAGGGTTAGGGTTAGGGTTAGTTTCTAGGGCTAGGGTTAGAGTTAGTGTTAGTGTTATGGTTAGGGTTAGGTTTAGGTTTAGGGTTCCACCAGGGTTAGGGTTAGGTTTAGGTTTAGGGTTAGTTTCTAGGGCTAGGCTTAGAGTTAGTGTTAGGGTTAGGGTTAGGCTTAGGTTTCCACCAGGGTTAGGGTTAGGGTTTGGGTTAGGGTTAGGGTTAGTGCTCCACCCGGGTTAGGGCTAGGGTTAGGGATAGCGTTAATTTCTAGGGCTAGGGTTAGAGTTAGTGTTAGGGTTAGGGTTATGTTTAGAGTTAGGTTTAGGATTCCACCAGGGTTAGGGGTACTTATAGGTTCAGTGTTATTTTCTAGGGCTAGGGTTAGATTCAGGGTTAGGGTTAGGGTTAGGGTTAGGCTTAGCGTAAGGGTTCCACCAGGGTTAGGGTTAGTGTCAGGGTTAGGGTTAGGTTTAGGGTTAGGTTTAGGGTTAGGGTTAGGTTTCCACCAGGGTAAGAGTTAGGGTTAGGGTTAGTGTTATTTTCAAGGGCTAGGCCTTCTGACAGGACTAGGGGCATCGCCAGTGCTATGGTATCAGCATGCTTATGGTTCTGTTTAGAGCTACGGTTTTATTTTGCCTTTCAGCAGGTTTAGGTTTAGGTTGAGGTTGAGGTTGAGACTGAGGTTGAGTGTTAGGCTTCAGTTTTTGTCTCGGATTAGGCTAGGGCTAGAAATAGTTTTGGGTTAGGGTTAGGGTTAAGCCCTTCTGACTTGCCACTTAAGAGCCAAAATATTCCTCTCCTTTAAGTTGTGGTTGTCAGGTATTCTGTCTCAGCAACAAGAACGGGACTAATGCGCCATGTCATCCCAACCTGCACAGTCTCTGCTGATGCTATAGGGCCAGATCACCTGGGGGCTCTGTCTCTGCTCTTCAAGAGGGCAGCCTTCTTACTTCCCCGACCTAGGCACTCACCTTAGCCTCCACAGAGTATCAGCTCTGTGGAACCAGTGGAAATTCTTGTATTGGGGTCAGCCTTACTTCAATATTCTGTGATCATGCCAGTTCAGCCACACACCTAAGAAAGAGTAGCTGAAGCCACTTCACGTGTTGCTGGAGATAAACCCTGGTGGCCCCATGGAAGTGGGCTTCTTGACTTTGAGGCATAACAGCTTTTATTGCTCTAAGGTGCTGCCTAAGCACAGGAAGAAGTGAAAAAGAGAGGCAAAACCTGGTTAATGTTCCATTCTTGCATTTACCCTTTTCCAGGCAGCTACCCAGAGAAAGGGAGGCAGCAGCTTTCCTGCAAAGCTAACAGCAAGACCTGGGTTGCCGAGTCCATGGCAGGCAGGCTGAGTAGGGTTAGGGTTACGGTTAGGTTTAGGGTTAGGGTTCCACCAGGTTTAGGGTTAAGGTTAGGTTTAGTGTTATTTTCTAGGCCTAGGGCGTGAGACAGGACTAGGGGCATGGCCAGAGCTATGGTATCAGCATGCTTATGGTTAGGTTTAGTGCTAGGGTTTTATTTTGGATTTCAGCAGGGTTAGGTTTAGGTTGAGGTTGAGACTGAGGTTGAGGGTTAGGCTTCAGTATTTGTCTCGGATTAGGCTAGGGCTGGAAATAGTTTTGGGTTAGGGTTAGGGTTAACACTTCTGACTTGCCACTTAAGAGCCAAAATAATCCTCTCCTTTAAGTTGTGGTTGTCAGGTATTCTGTCTCAGCAGCAAAAACGGGTCTAATGCGCCATGTCATCCCAACCTGCACAGTCTCTGCAGATGCTGTAGGCCCGGATCACCTGTGGGCTCTGTCTCTGCTCTTCAAGAGGGCAGCCTTCTTACTTCCCCCACCTAGGCACTCAAATTAGCCTCCGCAGAGTTTCAGCTCTGTGGAAAGAGTGGAAATTTTTGTACTGGGGTCAAGCTTACTTCAATATTCTGTGATCATGCCAGTTCAGCCACACACCTATGAGAGAGTAGATCAAGGCACTTCACATGTTGCTGGAGATAAACCTTGGTGGGCACATGGAAGTGGGAGTCTTGGCTTTCAGGCATAGCAGCTTTCCTTGCTCTAAGGTACTGCCTCAGCACAGGAAGAAGTGAAAAAGAGACGCAAAATGTGGGTCCTGTTGCATTCTAGGATTTACCCTTTTCCAGGCAGCTACCCAGAGAAGGGGAGGCAGCAGCTTCACTGCAAAGCTAACAGCAAGCCCTGGGTGCCGAGTCCCTGGCACGCAGGCTGAGTAGGGTTAGGGTTAGGGTTAGGGTTAGGGTTAGGTTTAGTTTTAGGGTTAGCGTTAGGGTTAGGTTTCCACCAGGGTTAGGGTTAGGTTTAGGTTTAGGGTTAGGGTTAGGGTTCCAAGAGTGTTGGGGTTAGGGTTAGGGTTAGGGTTAGTTTCTAGGACTAGGGTTAGAGTTAGTATTAGTGTTATGGTTAGGGTTAGGGTTAGGTTTAGGTTTAGGTTTGCACCAGGGTTACTGTTAGGTTTAGGGTTAGGGTTAGTTTCTAGGGCTAGGCTTAGAGTTAGGGTTAGGGTTAGGGTTAGGCTTAGGTTTCCACCAGGGTTAGGGTTAGGGTTTGGGTTAGTGTTAGGGTTAGTGCTCCACCCGGGTTAGGGCTAGGTTTAGGGATAGGGTTAATTTCTAGGGCTAGGTTTAGAGTTAGTGTTAGGGTTAGGGTTATGTTTAGAGTTAGGTTTAGGATTCCACCAGGTTTAGGGGTACTTATAGGTTTAGGGTTATTTTCTAGGGCTAGGGTTAGATTTAGGGTTAGGGTTAGGCTTAGGCTAAGGGTTCCACCAGGGTTAGGGTTAGGGTCAGGGTTAGGGTTAGGTTTAGGGTTAGGTTTAGGGTTAGGGTTAGGTTTCCACCAGGGTAAGAGTTAGGGTTAGGGTTAGAGTTATTTTCAAGGGCTAGGGCTTCTGACAGGACTAGGGGCATCGCCAGTGCTATGGTATCAGCATGCTTATGGTTATGTTTAGAGCTACGGTTTTATTTTGCCTTTCAGCATGTTTAGGTTTACGTTGAGGTTGAGGTTGAGACTGAGGTTGAGGGTTAGGCTTCAGTTTTTGTCTCGGATTAGGCTAGGGCTAGAAATAGTTTTGGGTTAAGGTTAGGGTTAAGCCCTTCTGACTTGCCACTTAAGAGCCAAAATAATCCTCTCCTTTAAGTTGTGGTTGTCAGGTATTCTGTCTCAGCAACAAGAACAGGGCTAATGCGCCATGTCATCCCAACCTGCAGAGTCTCTGCTGATGCTGTTGGGCCGGATCACCTGGGGCCTCTGTCTCTGCTCTTCAAGAGGGCAGCTTCGTACTTCCCCCACGTAGGCACTCACCATAGCCTCCGCAGAGTATCAGCTCTGTGGAACCAGTGGAAATTCTTGTACTGTGGCCAAGCTTACTTCAATATTCTGTGATCGTGCCAGTTCAGCCACACACCTATGAAAGAGTAGCTCAAGCCAATTCACATGTTGCTGGAGATAAACCCTGGTGGCCACATGCAAGTGGGAGTCTTGACTTTCAGGCATAACAGCTTTTCTTGCTCTAAGGTACTGCCTCAGCACAGGAAGAAGTGAAAAATTGAGGCAAAAGCTAGTTCCTGTTCCATTCTAGCATTTACCCTTTTCCAGGCAGCTACCCAGAGAAGGGGAGGTAGCAGCTTTACTGCAAAGCTAACAGCAAGACCTGGGTTGCCGAGTCCCTGGCACATAGGCTGAGTAGGGTTAGTGTTAGGTTTAGGGTTAGTGTTAGGGTTAGGTTTAGGGTTCCACCAGGTTTAGGCTTATTGTTAGGGTTAGTTTCTAGGGCTAGGGTTAGAGTTAGTGTTATGGTTAGGGTTAGGGTTATTGTTAGTTTTAGGTTTAGGGTTCCACCAGGGTTAGGGTTAGTGTTAGGTTTAGGGATAGGGTTACTTTCTAGGGCTAGGGTTAGAGTTAGGTTTAGGGGTAGGGTTAGTGTTCCACCAGGGTTAGGGTTAAGGTTAGGGTTATGGTTAGTTTCTAGGGCTGGGCTGGAGTTAGCTTTAGGGTTACTGTTAGGGTTAGGTTTAGTTTTAGGGTTCCACCAGGGTTAGGGTTAGGGTTAGTTCCTAGGGCCAAATTTAGAATTAGGGTTAGGGTTAGGGTTATTGCTAGGGTTAGGGTTAGGGTTCCACCAGGGTTAGTTTTAGGGTTAGGGTTAGGGTTAGTTTCTATGGCTAGGGTTTGAAACATGTATATGGGCATGGCCAGAGCTATGGTATCAGCATGCTTATGGTTAGGTTTAGAGCTAGGTTTTTATTTAGCGTTTCAGCGGGGTTGAGTTAGGGTTAGGGTTAGGGTTCGGTTTAGGGTTAGGGTTAGGGTTAGGGTTAGTTTTAGGTTTAGTTTCTAGGGCTTGGGCTTGCGACAGGAATATGGGCATGGCCAAAGCTAAGATATCAGCATGCTTAAGGTTAGGTTTAGAGCTAGGATTTCATTTAGGATTTCAGCGTTGTTGGGTTAGAGTTAGGGTTAGTTTGGGGTTAGGGTTATTATTAGGCTGTTTCTAGGGTTAAGGCTTGAGACAGGCCTAGGCGCATGGCCAGAACAATGGTATCAGTATGCTTATGGTTAGGTTCAGAGCTAGGGTTTAATTTTGGATTTCAGCAGGTTTAGGTTGAGGTTGAGGTTGAGGTTGAGACTGAGTTTGAGGGTTAGGCTTCAGTTTTTGTCTCGGATTAGGCTAGGGCTAGAAATAGTTTTGGGTTAGGGTTAGGGTTAAGCCCTTCTGACTTGCCACTTAAGAGCCAAAATAATCCTCTCCTTTAAGTTGTGGTTGTCAGGTATTCTGTCTCAGCAACAAGAACGGGACTAATGCGCCATGTCATCCCAACCTGCACAGTCTCTGCTGATGCTGTAGGGCCGGATCACCTGGGGCCTCTGTCTCTGCTCTTCAAGAGGGCAGCTTCGTACTTCCCCCACCTAGGCACTCACCTTAGCCTCCGCAGAGTATCAGCTCTGTGGAACCAGTGGAAATTCTTGTACTGTGGTCAAGCTTACTTCAATATTCTGTGATCATGCCAGTTCAGATACACACCTATGAAAGAGTAGCTCAAGCCAATTCACATGTTGCTGGAGATAAACCCTGGTGGCCACATGGAAGTGGGAGTCTTGACTTTCAGGCATAACAGCTTTTCTTGCTCTAAGGCACTGCCTAAGCACAGGAAGAAGTGAAAAAGAGAGGCAAAAGCTGGTTAATGTTCCATTCTTGCATTTACCCTTTTCCAGGCAGCTACCCAGAGAAAGGGAGGCAGCAGCTTTCCTGCAAAGCTAACAGCAAGACCTGGGTTGATATGGCAGGCAGG
The DNA here is from genome assembly GCA_028451465.1 of Erethizon dorsatum. Taxonomy (NCBI): domain Eukaryota; kingdom Metazoa; phylum Chordata; class Mammalia; order Rodentia; family Erethizontidae; genus Erethizon; species Erethizon dorsatum. The sequence goes on along the minus strand of JAQMCO010000027.1, from coordinate 230,516 downwards.
CTGAGTAGGGTTAGGGTTACGGTTAGGTTTAGGGTTAGGGTTCCACCAGGTTTAGGGTTAAGGTTAGGTTTAGTGTTATTTTCTAGGCCTAGGGCGTGAGACAGGACTAGGGGCATGGCCAGAGCTATGGTATCAGCATGCTTATGGCTAGGTTTAGTGCTAGGGTTTTATTTTGGATTTCAGCAGGTTTAGGTTTAGGTTGAGGTTGAGACTGAGGTTGAGGGTTAGGCTTCAGTATTTGTTAGTGTTAGGGTTAGTGCTCCACCCGGGTTAGGGCTAGGTTTAGGGATAGGGTTAATTTCTAGGGCTAGGTTTAGAGTTAGTGTTAGGGTTAGGGTTATGTTTAGAGTTAGGTTTAGGATTCCACCAGGTTTAGGGGTACTTATAGGTTTAGGGTTATTTTCTAGGGCTAGGGTTAGATTTAGGGATAGGGTTAGGCTTAGGCTAAGGGTTCCACCAGGGATAGGGTTAGGGTCAGGGTTAGGGTTAGGTTTAGGGTTAGGTTTAGGGTTAGGGTTAGGTTTCCACCAGGGTAAGAGTTAGGGTTACGGTTAGAGTTATTTTCAAGGGCTAGGGCTTCTGACAGGACTAGGGGCATCGCCAGTGCTATGGTATCAGCATGCTTATGGTTATGTTTAGAGCTACGGTTTTATTTTGCCTTTCAGCATGTTTAGGTTTACGTTGAGGTTGAGGTTGAGGTTGAGACTGAGGTTGAGGGTTAGGCTTCAGTTTTTGTCTCGGATTAGGCTAGGGCTAGAAATAGTTTTGGGTTAGGGTTAGGGTTAAGCCCTTCTGACTTGCCACTTAAGAGCCAAAATAATCCTCTCCTTTAAGTTGTGGTTGTCAGGTATTCTGTCTCAGCAACAAGAACGGGACTAATGCGCCATGTCATCCCAACCTGCACAGTCTCTGCTGATGCTGTAGGGCCGGATCACCTGGGGCCTCTGTCTCTGCTCTTCAAGAGGGCAGCTTCGTACTTCCCCCACCTAGGCACTCACCTTAGCCTCCACAGAGTATCAGCTCTGTGGAACCAGTGGAAATTCTTGTACTGTGGTCAAGCTTACTTCAATATTCTGTGATCATGCCAGTTCAGATACACACCTATGAAAGAGTAGCTCAAGCCAATTCACATGTTGCTGGAGATAAACCCTGGTGGCCACATGGAAGTGGGAGTCTTGACTTTCAGGCATAACAGCTTTTCTTGCTCTAAGGCACTGCCTAAGCACAGGAAGAAGTGAAAAAGAGAGGCAAAAGCTGGTTAATGTTCCATTCTTGCATTTACCCTTTTCCAGGCAGCTACCCAGAGAAAGGGAGGCAGCAGCTTTCCTGCAAAGCTAACAGCAAGACCTGGGTTGCCGAGTCCATGGCAGGCAGGCTGAGTAGGGTTAGGGTTACGGTTAGGTTTAGGGTTAGGGTTCCACCAGGTTTAGGGTTAAGGTTAGGTTTAGTGTTATTTTCTAGGCCTAGGGCGTGAGACAGGACTAGGGGCATGGCCAGAGCTATGGTATCAGCATGCTTATGGCTAGGTTTAGTGCTAGGGTTTTATTTTGGATTTCAGCAGGTTTAGGTTTAGGTTGAGGTTGAGACTGAGGTTGAGGGTTAGGCTTCAGTATTTGTTAGTGTTAGGGTTAGTGCTCCACCCGGGTTAGGGCTAGGTTTAGGGATAGGGTTAATTTCTAGGGCTAGGTTTAGAGTTAGTGTTAGGGTTAGGGTTATGTTTAGAGTTAGGTTTAGGATTCCACCAGGTTTAGGGGTACTTATAGGTTTAGGGTTATTTTCTAGGGCTAGGGTTAGATTTAGGGATAGGGTTAGGCTTAGGCTAAGGGTTCCACCAGGGATAGGGTTAGGGTCAGGGTTAGGGTTAGGTTTAGGGTTAGGTTTAGGGTTAGGGTTAGGTTTCCACCAGGGTAAGAGTTAGGGTTAGGGTTAGAGTTATTTTCAAGGGCTAGGGCTTCTGACAGGACTAGGGGCATCGCCAGTGCTATGGTATCAGCATGCTTATGGTTATGTTTAGAGCTACGGTTTTATTTTGCCTTTCAGCATGTTTAGGTTTACGTTGAGGTTGAGGTTGAGGTTGAGACTGAGGTTGAGGGTTAGGCTTCAGTTTTTGTCTCGGATTAGGCTAGGGCTAGAAATAGTTTTGGGTTAGGGTTAGGGTTAAGCCCTTCTGACTTGCCACTTAAGAGCCAAAATAATCCTCTCCTTTAAGTTGTGGTTGTCAGGTATTCTGTCTCAGCAACAAGAACGGGACTAATGCGCCATGTCATCCCAACCTGCACAGTCTCTGCTGATGCTGTAGGGCCGGATCACCTGGGGCCTCTGTCTCTGCTCTTCAAGAGGGCAGCTTCGTACTTCCCCCACCTAGGCACTCACCTTAGCCTCCGCAGAGTATCAGCTCTGTGGAACCAGTGGAAATTCTTGTACTGTGGTCAAGCTTACTTCAATATTCTGTGATCATGCCAGTTCAGATACACACCTATGAAAGAGTAGCTCAAGCCAATTCACATGTTGCTGGAGATAAACCCTGGTGGCCACATGGAAGTGGGAGTCTTGACTTTCAGGCATAACAGCTTTTCTTGCTCTAAGGCACTGCCTAAGCACAGGAAGAAGTGAAAAAGAGAGGCAAAAGCTGGTTAATGTTCCATTCTTGCATTTACCCTTTTCCAGGCAGCTACCCAGAGAAAGGGAGGCAGCAGCTTTCCTGCAAAGCTAACAGCAAGACCTGGGTTGCCGAGTCCATGGCAGGCAGGCTGAGTAGGGTTAGGGTTACGGTTAGGTTTAGGGTTAGGGTTCCACCAGGTTTAGGGTTAAGGTTAGGTTTAGTGTTATTTTCTAGGCCTAGGGCGTGAGACAGGACTAGGGGCATGGCCAGAGCTATGGTATCAGCATGCTTATGGCTAGGTTTAGTGCTAGGGTTTTATTTTGGATTTCAGCAGGTTTAGGTTTAGGTTGAGGTTGAGACTGAGGTTGAGGGTTAGGCTTCAGTATTTGTCTCGGATTAGGCTAGGGCTGGAAATAGTTTTGGGTTAGGGTTAGGGTTAACACTTCTGACTTGCCACTTAAGAGCCAAAATAATCCTCTCCTTTAAGTTGTGGTTGTCAGGTATTCTGCCTCAGCAACAAGAACGGGTCTAATGCGCCATGTCATCCCAACCTGCACAGTCTCTGCAGATGCTGTAGGCCCGGATCACCTGTGGGCTCTGTCTCTGCTCTTCAAGAGGGCAGTCTTCTTACTTCCCCCACCTAGGCACTCAAATTAGCCTCTGCAGAGTTTCAGCTCTGTGGAAAGAGTGGAAATTTTTGTACTGGGGTCAAGCTTACTTCAATATTCTGTGATCATGCCAGTTCAGCCACACACCTATGAGAGAGTAGATCAAGGCACTTCACATGTTGCTGGAGATAAACCCTGGTGGGCACATGGAAGTGGGAGTCTTGGCTTTCAGGCATAGCAGCTTTCCTTGCTCTAAGGTACTGCCTCAGCACAGGAAGAAGTGAAAAAGAGACGCAAAATGTGGGTCCTGTTGCATTCTAGGATTTACCCTTTTCCAGGCAGCTACCCAGAGAAGGGGAGGCAGCAGCTTCACTGCAAAGCTAACAGCAAGCCCTGGGTTGCCGAGTCCCTGGCACGTAGGCTGAGTAGGTTTAGGTTTAGGGTTAGGGTTAGGGTTAGGGTTAGTTTTAGGGTTAGCGTTAGGGTTAGGTTTCCACCAGGGTTACGGTTAGGTTTAGGGTTAGGGTTAGGGTTAGTGTTCCAAGAGTGTTAGGGTTAGGGTTAGGGTTAGGGTTAGTTTCTAGGGCTAGGGTTAGAGTTAGTGTTAGTGTTATGGTTAGGGTTAGGTTTAGGTTTAGGGTTCCACCAGGGTTAGGGTTAGGTTTAGGTTTAGGGTTAGTTTCTAGGGCTAGGCTTAGAGTTAGGGTTAGGGTTAGGGTTAGGCTTAGGTTTCCACCAGGGTTAGGGTTAGGGTTTGGGTTAGGGTTAGGGTTAGTGCTCCACCCGGGTTAGGGCTAGGGTTAGGGATAGCGTTAATTTCTAGGGCTAGGGTTAGAGTTAGTGTTAGGGTTAGGGTTATGTTTAGAGTTAGGTTTAGGATTCCACCAGGGTTAGGGGTACTTATAGGTTTAGTGTTATTTTCTAGGGCTAGGGTTAGATTTAGGGTTAGGGTTAGGGTTAGGGTTAGGCTTAGCGTAAGGGTTCCACCAGGGTTAGGGTTAGTGTCAGGGTTAGGGTTAGGTTTAGGGTTAGGTTTAGGGTTAGGGTTAGGTTTCCACCAGGGTAAGAGTTAGGGTTAGGGTTAGTGTTATTTTCAAGGGCTAGGCCTTCTGACAGGACTAGGGGCATCGCCAGTGCTATGGTATCAGCATGCTTATGGTTCTGTTTAGAGCTACGGTTTTATTTTGCCTTTCAGCAGGTTTAGGTTTAGGTTGAGGTTGAGGTTGAGACTGAGGTTGAGTGTTAGGCTTCAGTTTTTGTCTCGGATTAGGCTAGGGCTAGAAATAGTTTTGGGTTAGGGTTAGGGTTAAGCCCTTCTGACTTGCCACTTAAGAGCCAAAATATTCCTCTCCTTTAAGTTGTGGTTGTCAGGTATTCTGTCTCAGCAACAAGAACGGGGCTAATGCGCCATGTCATCCCAACCTGCACAGTCTCTGCTGATGCTATAGGGCCAGATCACCTGGGGGCTCTGTCTCTGCTCTTCAAGAGGGCAGCCTTCTTACTTCCCCGACCTAGGCACTCACCTTAGCCTCCACAGAGTATCAGCTCTGTGGAACCAGTGGAAATTCTTGTATTGGGGTCAGCCTTACTTCAATATTCTATGATCATGCCAGTTCAGCCACACACCTATGAAAGAGTAGCTGAAGCCACTTCACGTGTTGCTGGAGATAAACCCTGGTGGCCCCATGGAAGTGGGCGTCTTGACTTTGAGGCATAACAGCTTTTATTGCTCTAAGGTGCTGCCTAAGCACAGGAAGAAGTGAAAAAGAGAGGCAAAAGCTGGTTAATGTTCCATTCTTGCATTTACCCTTTTCCAGGCAGCTACCCAGAGAAAGGGAGGCAGCAGCTTTCCTGCAAAGCTAACAGCAAGACCTGGGTTGCCGAGTCCATGGCAGGCAGGCTGAGTAGGGTTAGGGTTACGGTTAGGTTTAGGGTTAGGGTTCCACCAGGTTTAGGGTTAAGGTTAGGTTTAGTGTTATTTTCTAGGCCTAGGGCGTGAGACAGGACTAGGGGCATGGCCAGAGCTATGGTATCAGCATGCTTATGGTTAGGTTTAGTGCTAGGGTTTTATTTTGGATTTCAGCAGGGTTAGGTTTAGGTTGAGGTTGAGACTGAGGTTGAGGGTTAGGCTTCAGTATTTGTCTCGGATTAGGCTAGGGCTGGAAATAGTTTTGGGTTAGGGTTAGGGTTAACACTTCTGACTTGCCACTTAAGAGCCAAAATAATCCTCTCCTTTAAGTTGTGGTTGTCAGGTATTCTGTCTCAGCAGCAAAAACGGGTCTAATGCACCATGTCATCCCAACCTGCACAGTCTCTGCAGATGCTGTAGGCCCGGATCACCTGTGGGCTCTGTCTCTGCTCTTCAAGAGGGCAGCCTTCTTACTTCCCCCACCTAGGCACTCAAATTAGCCTCCGCAGAGTTTCAGCTCTGTGGAAAGAGTGGAAATTTTTGTACTGGGGTCAAGCTTACTTCAATATTCTGTGATCATGCCAGTTCAGCCACACACCTATGAGAGAGTAGATCAAGGCACTTCACATGTTGCTGGAGATAAACCTTGGTGGGCACATGGAAGTGGGAGTCTTGGCTTTCAGGCATAGCAGCTTTCCTTGCTCTAAGGTACTGCCTCAGCACAGGAAGAAGTGAAAAAGAGACGCAAAATGTGGGTCCTGTTGCATTCTAGGATTTACCCTTTTCCAGGCAGCTACCCAGAGAAGGGGAGGCAGCAGCTTCACTGCAAAGCTAACAGCAAGCCCTGGGTGCCGAGTCCCTGGCACGCAGGCTGAGTAGGGTTAGGGTTAGGGTTAGGGTTAGGGTTAGGGTTAGTTTTAGGGTTAGCGTTAGGGTTAGGTTTCCACCAGGGTTAGGGTTAGGTTTAGGTTTAGGGTTAGGGTTAGGGTTCCAAGAGTGTTGGGGTTAGGGTTAGGGTTAGGGTTAGTTTCTAGGACTAGGGTTAGAGTTAGTGTTAGTGTTATGGTTAGGGTTAGGGTTAGGTTTAGGTTTAGGTTTGCACCAGGGTTACTGTTAGGTTTAGGGTTAGGGTTAGTTTCTAGGGCTAGGCTTAGAGTTAGGGTTAGGGTTAGGGTTAGGCTTAGGTTTCCACCAGGGTTAGGGTTAGGGTTTGGGTTAGTGTTAGGGTTAGTGCTCCACCCGGGTTAGGGCTAGGTTTAGGGATAGGGTTAATTTCTAGGGCTAGGTTTAGAGTTAGTGTTAGGGTTAGGGTTATGTTTAGAGTTAGGTTTAGGATTCCACCAGGTTTAGGGGTACTTATAGGTTTAGGGTTATTTTCTAGGGCTAGGGTTAGATTTAGGGTTAGGGTTAGGCTTAGGCTAAGGGTTCCACCAGGGTTAGGGTTAGGGTCAGGGTTAGGGTTAGGTTTAGGGTTAGGTTTAGGGTTAGGGTTAGGTTTCCACCAGGGTAAGAGTTAGGGTTAGGGTTAGAGTTATTTTCAAGGGCTAGGGCTTCTGACAGGACTAGGGGCATCGCCAGTGCTATGGTATCAGCATGCTTATGGTTATGTTTAGAGCTACGGTTTTATTTTGCCTTTCAGCATGTTTAGGTTTACGTTGAGGTTGAGGTTGAGACTGAGGTTGAGGGTTAGGCTTCAGTTTTTGTCTCGGATTAGGCTAGGGCTAGAAATAGTTTTGGGTTAAGGTTAGGGTTAAGCCCTTCTGACTTGCCACTTAAGAGCCAAAATAATCCTCTCCTTTAAGTTGTGGTTGTCAGGTATTCTGTCTCAGCAACAAGAACAGGGCTAATGCGCCATGTCATCCCAACCTGCAGAGTCTCTGCTGATGCTGTTGGGCCGGATCACCTGGGGCCTCTGTCTCTGCTCTTCAAGAGGGCAGCTTCGTACTTCCCCCACGTAGGCACTCACCATAGCCTCCGCAGAGTATCAGCTCTGTGGAACCAGTGGAAATTCTTGTACTGTGGCCAAGCTTACTTCAATATTCTGTGATCGTGCCAGTTCAGCCACACACCTATGAAAGAGTAGCTCAAGCCAATTCACATGTTGCTGGAGATAAACCCTGGTGGCCACATGCAAGTGGGAGTCTTGACTTTCAGGCATAACAGCTTTTCTTGCTCTAAGGTACTGCCTCAGCACAGGAAGAAGTGAAATATTGAGGCAAAAGCTAGTTCCTGTTCCATTCTAGCATTTACCCTTTTCCAGGCAGCTACCCAGAGAAGGGGAGGTAGCAGCTTTACTGCAAAGCTAACAGCAAGACCTGGGTTGCCGAGTCCCTGGCACATAGGCTGAGTAGGGTTAGTGTTAGGTTTAGGGTTAGTGTTAGGGTTAGGTTTAGGGTTCCACCAGGTTTAGGCTTATTGTTAGGGTTAGTTTCTAGGGCTAGGGTTAGAGTTAGTGTTATGGTTAGGGTTAGGGTTATTGTTAGTTTTAGGTTTAGGGTTCCACCAGGGTTAGGGTTAGTGTTAGGTTTAGGGATAGGGTTACTTTCTAGGGCTAGGGTTAGAGTTAGGTTTAGGGGTAGGGTTAGTGTTCCACCAGGGTTAGGGTTAAGGTTAGGGTTATGGTTAGTTTCTAGGGCTGGGCTGGAGTTAGCTTTAGGGTTACTGTTAGGGTTAGGTTTAGTTTTAGGGTTCCACCAGGGTTAGGGTTAGGGTTAGTTCCTAGGGCCAAATTTAGAATTAGGGTTAGGGTTAGGGTTATTGCTAGGGTTAGGGTTAGGGTTCCACCAGGGTTAGTTTTAGGGTTAGGGTTAGGGTTAGTTTCTATGGCTAGGGTTTGAAACATGTATATGGGCATGGCCAGAGCTATGGTATCAGCATGCTTATGGTTAGGTTTAGAGCTAGGTTTTTATTTAGCATTTCAGCGGGGTTGAGTTAGGGTTAGGGTTAGGGTTCGGTTTAGGGTTAGGGTTAGGGTTAGGGTTAGTTTTAGGTTTAGTTTCTAGGGCTTGGGCTTGCGACAGGAATATGGGCATGGCCAAAGCTAAGATATCAGCATGCTTAAGGTTAGGTTTAGAGCTAGGATTTCATTTAGGATTTCAGCGTTGTTGGGTTAGAGTTAGGGTTAGTTTGGGGTTAGGGTTATTATTAGGCTGTTTCTAGGGTTAAGGCTTGAGACAGGCCTAGGGGCATGGCCAGAGCAATGGTATCAGTATGCTTATGGTTAGGTTTAGAGCTAGGGTTTAATTTTGGATTTCAGCAGGTTTAGGTTGAGGTTGAGGTTGAGGTTGAGACTGAGTTTGAGGGTTAGGCTTCAGTTTTTGTCTCGGATTAGGCTAGGGCTAGAAATAGTTTTGGTTTAGGGTTAGGGTTAAGCCCTTCTGACTTGCCACTTAAGAGCCAAAATAATCCTCTCCTTTAAGTTGTGGTTGTCAGGTATTCTGTCTCAGCAACAAGAACGGGACTAATGCGCCATGTCATCCCAACCTGCACAGTCTCTGCTGATGCTGTAGGGCCGGATCACCTGGGGCCTCTGTCTCTGCTCTTCAAGAGGGCAGCTTCGTACTTCCCCCACCTAGGCACTCACCTTAGCCTCCGCAGAGTATCAGCTCTGTGGAACCAGTGGAAATTCTTGTACTGTGGTCAAGCTTACTTCAATATTCTGTGATCATGCCAGTTCAGATACACACCTATGAAAGAGTAGCTCAAGCCAATTCACATGTTGCTGGAGATAAACCCTGGTGGCCACATGGAAGTGGGAGTCTTGACTTTCAGGCATAACAGCTTTTCTTGCTCTAAGGCACTGCCTAAGCACAGGAAGAAGTGAAAAAGAGAGGCAAAAGCTGGTTAATGTTCCATTCTTGCATTTACCCTTTTCCAGGCAGCTACCCAGAGAAAGGGAGGCAGCAGCTTTCCTGCAAAGCTAACAGCAAGACCTGGGTTGCCGAGTCCATGGCAGGCAGGCTGAGTAGGGTTAGGGTTACGGTTAGGTTTAGGGTTAGGGTTCCACCAGGTTTAGGGTTAAGGTTAGGTTTAGTGTTATTTTCTAGGCCTAGGGCGTGAGACAGGACTAGGGGCATGGCCAGAGCTATGGTATCAGCATGCTTATGGCTAGGTTTAGTGCTAGGGTTTTATTTTGGATTTCAGCAGGTTTAGGTTTAGGTTGAGGTTGAGACTGAGGTTGAGGGTTAGGCTTCAGTATTTGTTAGTGTTAGGGTTAGTGCTCCACCCGGGTTAGGGCTAGGTTTAGGGATAGGGTTAATTTCTAGGGCTAGGTTTAGAGTTAGTGTTAGGGATAGGGTTATGTTTAGAGTTAGGTTTAGGATTCCACCAGGTTTAGGGGTACTTATAGGTTTAGGGTTATTTTCTAGGGCTAGGGTTAGATTTAGGGATAGGGTTAGGCTTAGGCTAAGGGTTCCACCAGGGATAGGGTTAGGGTCAGGGTTAGGGTTAGGTTTAGGGTTAGGTTTAGGGTTAGGGTTAGGTTTCCACCAGGGTAAGAGTTAGGGTTAGGGTTAGAGTTATTTTCAAGGGCTAGGGCTTCTGACAGGACTAGGGGCATCGCCAGTGCTATGGTATCAGCATGCTTATGGTTATGTTTAGAGCTACGGTTTTATTTTGCCTTTCAGCATGTTTAGGTTTACGTTGAGGTTGAGGTTGAGGTTGAGACTGAGGTTGAGGGTTAGGCTTCAGTTTTTGTCTCGGATTAGGCTAGGGCTAGAAATAGTTTTGGGTTAGGGTTAGGGTTAAGCCCTTCTGACTTGCCACTTAAGAGCCAAAATAATCCTCTCCTTTAAGTTGTGGTTGTCAGGTATTCTGTCTCAGCAACAAGAACGGGACTAATGCGCCATGTCATCCCAACCTGCACAGTCTCTGCTGATGCTGTAGGGCCGGATCACCTGGGGCCTCTGTCTCTGCTCTTCAAGAGGGCAGCTTCGTACTTCCCCCACCTAGGCACTCACCTTAGCCTCCGCAGAGTATCAGCTCTGTGGAACCAGTGGAAATTCTTGTACTGTGGTCAAGCTTACTTCAATATTCTGTGATCATGCCAGTTCAGATACACACCTATGAAAGAGTAGCTCAAGCCAATTCACATGTTGCTGGAGATAAACCCTGGTGGCCACATGGAAGTGGGAGTCTTGACTTTCAGGCATAACAGCTTTTCTTGCTCTAAGGCACTGCCTAAGCACAGGAAGAAGTGAAAAAGAGAGGCAAAAGCTGGTTAATGTTCCATTCTTGCATTTACCCTTTTCCAGGCAGCTACCCAGAGAAAGGGAGGCAGCAGCTTTCCTGCAAAGCTAACAGCAAGACCTGGGTTGCCGAGTCCATGGCAGGCAGGCTGAGTAGGGTTAGGGTTACGGTTAGGTTTAGGGTTAGGGTTCCACCAGGTTTAGGGTTAAGGTTAGGTTTAGTGTTATTTTCTAGGCCTAGGGCGTGAGACAGGACTAGGGGCATGGCCAGAGCTATGGTATCAGCATGCTTATGGCTAGGTTTAGTGCTAGGGTTTTATTTTGGATTTCAGCAGGTTTAGGTTTAGGTTGAGGTTGAGACTGAGGTTGAGGGTTAGGCTTCAGTATTTGTCTCGGATTAGGCTAGGGCTGGAAATAGTTTTGGGTTAGGGTTAGGGTTAACACTTCTGACTTGCCACTTAAGAGCCAAAATAATCCTCTCCTTTAAGTTGTGGTTGTCAGGTATTCTGCCTCAGCAACAAGAACGGGTCTAATGCGCCATGTCATCCCAACCTGCACAGTCTCTGCAGATGCTGTAGGCCCGGATCACCTGTGGGCTCTGTCTCTGCTCTTCAAGAGGGCAGTCTTCTTACTTCCCCCACCTAGGCACTCAAATTAGCCTCCGCAGAGTTTCAGCTCTGTGGAAAGAGTGGAAATTTTTGTACTGGGGTCAAGCTTACTTCAATATTCTGTGATCATGCCAGTTCAGCCACACACCTATGAGAGAGTAGATCAAGGCACTTCACATGTTGCTGGAGATAAACCCTGGTGGGCACATGGAAGTGGGAGTCTTGGCTTTCAGGCATAGCAGCTTTCCTTGCTCTAAGGTACTGCCTCAGCACAGGAAGAAGTGAAAAAGAGACGCAAAATGTGGGTCCTGTTGCATTCTAGGATTTACCCTTTTCCAGGCAGCTACCCAGAGAAGGGGAGGCAGCAGCTTCACTGCAAAGCTAACAGCAAGCCCTGGGTTGCCGAGTCCCTGGCACGCAGGCTGAGTAGGGTTAGGGTTAGGGTTAGGGTTAGGGTTAGGGTTAGGGTTAGTTTTAGGGTTAGCGTTAGGGTTAGGTTTCCACCAGGGTTAGGGTTAGGTTTAGGTTTAGGGTTAGGGTTAGGGTTCCAAGAGTGTTGGGGTTAGGGTTAGGGTTAGGGTTAGTTTCTAGGACTAGGGTTAGAGTTAGTGTTAGTGTTATGGTTAGGGTTAGGGTTAGGTTTAGGTTTAGGTTTGCACCAGGGTTACTGTTAGGTTTAGGGTTAGGGTTAGTTTCTAGGGCTAGGCTTAGAGTTAGGGTTAGGGTTAGGGTTAGGCTTAGGTTTCCACCAGGGTTAGGGTTAGGGTTTGGGTTAGTGTTAGGGTTAGTGCTCCACCCGGGTTAGGGCTAGGTTTAGGGATAGGGTTAATTTCTAGGGCTAGGTTTAGAGTTAGTGTTAGGGTTAGGGTTATGTTTAGAGTTAGGTTTAGGATTCCACCAGGTTTAGGGGTACTTATAGGTTTAGGGTTATTTTCTAGGGCTAGGGTTAGATTTAGGGTTAGGGTTAGGCTTAGGCTAAGGGTTCCACCAGGGTTAGGGTTAGGGTCAGGGTTAGGGTTAGGTTTAGGGTTAGGTTTAGGGTTAGGGTTAGGTTTCCACCAGGGTAAGAGTTAGGGTTAGGGTTAGAGTTATTTTCAAGGGCTAGGGCTTCTGACAGGACTAGGGGCATCGCCAGTGCTATGGTATCAGCATGCTTATGGTTATGTTTAGAGCTACGGTTTTATTTTGCCTTTCAGCATGTTTAGGTTTACGTTGAGGTTGAGGTTGAGACTGAGGTTGAGGGTTAGGCTTCAGTTTTTGTCTCGGATTAGGCTAGGGCTAGAAATAGTTTTGGGTTAAGGTTAGGGTTAAGCCCTTCTGACTTGCCACTTAAGAGCCAAAATAATCCTCTCCTTTAAGTTGTGGTTGTCAGGTATTCTGTCTCAGCAACAAGAACAGGGCTAATGCGCCATGTCATCCCAACCTGCAGAGTCTCTGCTGATGCTGTAGGGCCGGATCACCTGGGGCCTCTGTCTCTGCTCTTCAAGAGGGCAGCTTAGTACTTCCCCCACGTAGGCACTCACCATAGCCTCCGCAGAGTATCAGCTCTGTGGAACCAGTGGAAATTCTTGTACTGTGGCCAAGCTTACTTCAATATTCTGTGATCGTGCCAGTTCAGCCACACACCTATGAAAGAGTAGCTCAAGCCAATTCACATGTTGCTGGAGATAAACCCTGGTGGCCACATGCAAGTGGGAGTCTTGACTTTCAGGCATAACAGCTTTTCTTGCTCTAAGGTACTGCCTCAGCACAGGAAGAAGTGAAAAATTGAGGCAAAAGCTAGTTCCTGTTCCATTCTAGCATTTACCCTTTTCCAGGCAGCTACCCAGAGAAGGGGAGGTAGCAGCTTTACTGCAAAGCTAACAGCAAGACCTGGGTTGCCGAGTCCCTGGCACATAGGCTGAGTAGGGTTAGTGTTAGGTTTAGGGTTAGTGTTAGGGTTAGGTTTAGGGTTCCACCAGGTTTAGGCTTATTGTTAGGGTTAGTTTCTAGGGCTAGGGTTAGAGTTAGTGTTATGGTTAGGGTTAGGGTTATTGTTAGTTTTAGGTTTAGGGTTCCACCAGGGTTAGGGTTAGTGTTAGGTTTAGGGATAGGGTTACTTTCTAGGGCTAGGGTTAGAGTTAGGTTTAGGGGTAGGGTTAGTGTTCCACCAGGGTTAGGGTTAAGGTTAGGGTTATGGTTAGTTTCTAGGGCTGGGCTGGAGTTAGCTTTAGGGTTACTGTTAGGGTTAGGTTTAGTTTTAGGGTTCCACCAGGGTTAGGGTTAGGGTTAGTTCCTAGGGCCAGATTTAGAATTAGGGTTAGGGTTAGGGTTATTGCTAGGGTTAGGGTTAGGGTTCCACCAGGGTTAGTTTTAGGGTTAGGGTTAGGGTTAGTTTCTATGGCTAGGGTTTGAAACATGTATATGGGCATGGCCAGAGCTATGGTATCAGCATGCTTATGGTTAGGTTTAGAGCTAGGTTTTTATTTAGCATTTCAGCGGGGTTGAGTTAGGGTTAGGGTTAGGGTTCGGTAGGGTTAGGGTTAGGGTTAGGGTTAGTTTTAGGTTTAGTTTCTAGGGCTTGGGCTTGCGACAGGAATATGGGCATGGCCAAAGCTAAGATATCAGCATGCTTAAGGTTAGGTTTAGAGCTAGGATTTCATTTAGGATTTCAGCGTTGTTGGGTTAGGGTTAGGGTTAGTTTGGGGTTAGGGTTATTATTAGGCTGTTTCTAGGGTTAAGGCTTGAGACAGGCCTAGGGGCATGGCCAGAGCAATGGTATCAGTATGCTTATGGTTAGGTTTAGAGCTAGGGTTTAATTTTGGATTTCAGCAGGTTTAGGTTTAGGTTTAGGTTGAGGTTGAGGTTGAGACTGAGTTTGAGGGTTAGGCTTCAGTTTTTGTCTCGGATTAGGCTAGGGCTAGAAATAGTTTTGGGTTAGGGTTAGGGTTAAGCCCTTCTGACTTGCCACTTAAGAGCCAAAATAATCCTCTCCTTTAAGTTGTGGTTGTCAGGTATTCTGTCTCAGCAACAAGAACGGGACTAATGCGCCATGTCATCCCAACCTGCACAGTCTCTGCTGATGCTGTAGGGCCGGATCACCTGGGGCCTCTGTCTCTGCTCTTCAAGAGGGCAGCTTCGTACTTCCCCCACCTAGGCACTCACCTTAGCCTCCGCAGAGTATCAGCTCTGTGGAACCAGTGGAAATTCTTGTACTGTGGTCAAGCTTACTTCAATATTCTGTGATCATGCCAGTTCAGATACACACCTATGAAAGAGTAGCTCAAGCCAATTCACATGTTGCTGGAGATAAACCCTGGTGGCCACATGGAAGTGGGAGTCTTGACTTTCAGGCATAACAGCTTTTCTTGCTCTAAGGCACTGCCTAAGCACAGGAAGAAGTGAAAAAGAGAGGCAAAAGCTGGTTAATGTTCCATTCTTGCATTTACCCTTTTCCAGGCAGCTACCCAGAGAAAGGGAGGCAGCAGCTTTCCTGCAAAGCTAACAGCAAGACCTGGGTTGCCGAGTCCATGGCAGGCAGGCTGAGTAGGGTTAGGGTTACGGTTAGGTTTAGGGTTAGGGTTCCACCAGGTTTAGGGTTAAGGTTAGGTTTAGTGTTATTTTCTAGGCCTAGGGCGTGAGACAGGACTAGGGGCATGGCCAGAGCTATGGTATCAGCATGCTTATGGCTAGGTTTAGTGCTAGGGTTTTATTTTGGATTTCAGCAGGTTTAGGTTTAGGTTGAGGTTGAGACTGAGGTTGAGGGTTAGGCTTCAGTATTTGTCTCGGATTAGGCTAGGGCTGGAAATAGTTTTGGGTTAGGGTTAGGGTTAACACTTCTGACTTGCCACTTAAGAGCCAAAATAATCCTCTCCTTTAAGTTGTGGTTGTCAGGTATTCTGTCTCAGCAACAAGAACGGGTCTAATGCGCCATGTCATCCCAACCTGCACAGTCTCTGCAGATGCTGTAGGCCCGGATCACCTGTGGGCTCTGTCTCTGCTCTTCAAGAGGGCAGTCTTCTTACTTCCCCCACCTAGGCACTCAAATTAGCCTCCGCAGAGTTTCAGCTCTGTGGAAAGAGTGGAAATTTTTGTACTGGGGTCAAGCTTACTTCAATATTCTGTGATCATGCCAGTTCAGCCACACACCTATGAGAGAGTAGATCAAGGCACTTCACATGTTGCTGGAGATAAACCCTGGTGGGCACATGGAAGTGGGAGTCTTGGCTTTCAGGCATAGCAGCTTTCCTTGCTCTAAGGTACTGCCTCAGCACAGGAAGAAGTGAAAAAGAGACGCAAAATGTGGGTCCTGTTGCATTCTAGGATTTACCCTTTTCCAGGCAGCTACCCAGAGAAGGGGAGGCAGCAGCTTCACTGCAAAGCTAACAGCAAGCCCTGGGTTGCCGAGTCCCTGGCACGCAGGCTGAGTAGGGTTAGGGTTAGGGTTAGGGTTAGGGTTAGGGTTCCACCAGGGTTAGGGTTTAGGGTTAGGGTTAGGGTTAGGGTTCCACCAGGGTTAGAGGGTTAGTGTTTAGGGTTAGGGTTAGGGTTAGGGTTAGAGGGTTAGGGTTAGGTTTAGGGTTAAGTTAGGGTTGTTAGGGTTAGGGTTAGGGTTAGGGTTAGTTTCTAGGGCTAGGGTTAGAGTTAGTGTTAGTGTTATGGTTAGGGTTAGGTTTAGGTTTAGGGTTCCACCAGGGTTAGGGTTAGGTTTAGGGTTAGGGTTAGTTTCTAGGGCTAGGCTTAGAGTTAGGGTTAGGGTTAGGGTTAGGCTTAGGGTTCCACCAGGGTTAGGGTTAGGGTTTGGGTTAGGGTTAGGTTTAGTGCTCCACCCGGGTTAGGGCTAGGGTTAGGGATAGGGTTAATTTCTAGGGCTAGGGTTAGAGTTAGTGTTAGGGTTAGGGTTATGTTTAGAGTTAGGTTTAGTATTCCACCAGGGTTAGGGGTACTTATAGGTTTAGTGTTATTTTCTAGGGCTAGGGTTAGATTTAGGGTTAGGGTTAGGGTTAGGGTTAGGCTTAGGGTAAGGGTTCCACCAGGGTTAGGGTTAGTGTCAGGGTTAGGGTTAGGTTTAGGGTTAGGTTTAGGGTTAGGGTTAGGTTTCCACCAGGGTAAGAGTTAGGGTTAGGGTTAGTGTTATTTTCAAGGGCTAGGGCTTCTGACAGGACTAGGGGCATCGCCAGTGCTATGGTATCAGCATGCTTATGGTTAGGTTTAGTGCTAGGGTTTTATTTTGGATTTCAGCATGTTTAGGTTTAGGTTGAGGTTGAGGTTGAGACTGAGGTTGAGGGTTAGGCTTCAGTTTTTGTCTCGGATTAGGCTAGGGCTAGAAATAGTTTTGGGTTAGGGTTAGGGTTAAGCCCTTCTGACTTGCCACTTAAGAGCCAAAATAATCCTCTCCTTTAAGTTGTGGTTGTCAGGTATTCTGTCTCAGCAACAAGAACGGGACTAATGCGCCATGTCATCCCAACCTGCACAGTCTCTGCTGATGCTGTAGGGCCGGATCACCTGGGGCCTCTGTCTCTGCTCTTCAAGAGGGCAGCTTCGTACTTCCCCCACCTAGGCACTCACCTTAGCCTCCGCAGAGTTTCAGCTCTGTGGAACCAGTGGAAATTCTTGTACTGTGGTCAAGCTTACTTCAATATTCTGTGATCATGCCAGTTCAGATACACACCTATGAAAGAGTAGCTCAAGCCAATTCACATGTTGCTGGAGATAAACCCTGGTGGCCACATGGAAGTGGGAGTCTTGACTTTCAGGCATAACAGCTTTTCTTGCTCTAAGGCACTGCCTAAGCACAGGAAGAAGTGAAAAAGAGAGGCAAAAGCTGGTTAATGTTCCATTCTTGCATTTACCCTTTTCCAGGCAGCTACCCAGAGAAAGGGAGGCAGCAGCTTTCCTGCAAAGCTAACAGCAAGACCTGGGTTGCCGAGTCCATGGCAGGCAGGCTGAGTAGGGTTAGGGTTACGGTTAGGTTTAGGGTTAGGGTTCCACCAGGTTTAGGGTTAAGGTTAGGTTTAGTGTTATTTTCTAGGCCTAGGGCGTGAGACAGGACTAGGGGCATGGCCAGAGCTATGGTATCAGCATGCTTATGGCTAGGTTTAGTGCTAGGGTTTTATTTTGGATTTCAGCAGGTTTAGGTTTAGGTTGAGGTTGAGACTGAGGTTGAGGGTTAGGCTTCAGTATTTGTCTCGGATTAGGCTAGGGCTGGAAATAGTTTTGGGTTAGGGTTAGGGTTAACACTTCTGACTTGCCACTTAAGAGCCAAAATAATCCTCTCCTTTAAGTTGTGATTGTCAGGTATTCTGTCTCAGCAACAAGAACGGGTCTAATGCGCCATGTCATCCCAACCTGCACAGTCTCTGCAGATGCTGTAGGCCCGGATCACCTGTGGGCTCTGTCTCTGCTCTTCAAGAGGGCAGTCTTCTTACTTCCCCCACCTAGGCACTCAAATTAGCCTCCGCAGAGTTTCAGCTCTGTGGAAAGAGTGGAAATTTTTGTACTGGGGTCAAGCTTACTTCAATATTCTGTGATCATGCCAGTTCAGCCACACACCTATGAGAGAGTAGATCAAGGCACTTCACATGTTGCTGGAGATAAACCCTGGTGGGCACATGGAAGTGGGAGTCTTGGCTTTCAGGCATAGCAGCTTTCCTTGCTCTAAGGTACTGCCTCAGCACAGGAAGAAGTGAAAAAGAGACGCAAAATGTGGGTCCTGTTGCATTCTAGGATTTACCCTTTTCCAGGCAGCTACCCAGAGAAGGGGAGGCAGCAGCTTCACTGCAAAGCTAACAGCAAGCCCTGGGTTGCCGAGTCCCTGGCACGCAGGCTGAGTAGGGTTAGGGTTAGGGTTAGGGTTAGGGTTAGTTTTAGGGTTAGGGTTAGGGTTAGGTATCCACCAGGGTTAGGGTTAGGTTTAGGGTTTAGGGTTAGGGTTAGGGTTCCAAGAGTGTTAGGGTAAGGGTTAGGGTTAGTTTCTAGGGCTAGGGTTAGAGTTAGTGTTAGTGTTATGGTTAGGGTTAGGGTTAGGTTTAGGTATAGGGTTCCACCAGGGTTAGGGTTAGGTTTAGGGTTAGGGTTAGGGTTAGGGTTCGAAAAGTGTTAGGGTTAGGGTTAGGGTTCGGGTTAGTTTCTAGGGCTAGGGTTAGAGTTAGTGTTAGTGTTATGGTTAGGGTTAGGGTTAGGTTTAGGTTTAGGGTTCCACCAGGGTTAGGGTTAGGTTTAGGGTTAGGGTTAGTTTCTAGGGCTAGGCTTAGAGTTAGGGTTAGGGTAGGGTTTAGGCTTAGGGTTCCACAAGGGTTAGGGTTAGGGTTTGGGTTAGGGTTAGGTTTAGTGCTCCACCCGGGTTAGGGCTAGGGTTAGGGATAGGGTTAATTTCTAGGGCTAGGGTTAGAGTTAGTGTTAGGGTTAGGGTTATGTTTAGAGTTAGGTTTAGTATTCCACCAGGGTTAGGGGTACTTATAGGTTTAGTGTTATTTTCTAGGGCTAGGGTTAGATTTAGGGTTAGGGTTAGGGTTAGGCTTAGGGTAAGGGTTCCACCAGGGTTAGGGTTAGTGTCAGGGTTAGGGTTAGGTTTAGGGTTAGGTTTAGGGTTAGGGTTAGGTTTCCACCAGGGTAAGAGTTAGGGTTAGGGTTAGTGTTATTTTCAAGGGCTAGGGCTTCTGACAGGACTAGGGGCATCGCCAGAGCTATGGTATCAGCATGCTTATGGTTATGTTTAGAGCTAGGGTTTTATTTTGGATTTCAGCAGGATTAGGTTTAGGTTTAGGTTGAGGTTGAGACTGAGGTTGAGGGTTAGGCTTCAGTATTTGTCTCGGATTAGGCTAGGGCT
This sequence comes from Erethizon dorsatum, assembly GCA_028451465.1. Taxonomy (NCBI): domain Eukaryota; kingdom Metazoa; phylum Chordata; class Mammalia; order Rodentia; family Erethizontidae; genus Erethizon; species Erethizon dorsatum. Next base: position 211,796 of record JAQMCO010000027.1, on the reverse strand, counting down.
GGAAATAGTTTTGGGTTAGGGTTAGGGTTAAGCACTTCTGACTTGCCACTTAAGAGCCAAAATAATCCTCTCCTTTAAGTTGTGATTGTCAGGTATTCTGTCTCAGCAACAAGAACGGGTCTAATGCGCCATGTCATCCCAACCTGCACAGTCTCTGCAGATGCTGTAGGCCCGGATCACCTGTGGGCTCTGTCTCTGCTCTTCAAGAGGGCAGTCTTCTTACTTCCCCCACCTAGGCACTCACCTTAGCCTCCGCAGAGTTTCAGCTCTGTGGAAAGAGTGGAAATTTTTGTACTGGGGTCAAGCTTACTTCAATATTCTGTGATCATGCCAGTTCAGCCACACACCTATGAGAGAGTAGATCAAGGCACTTCACATGTTGCTGGAGATAAACCCTGGTGGCCACATGGAAGTGGGAGTCTTGACTTTCAGGCATAGCAGCTTTTCTTGCTCTAAGGTACTGCCTCAGCACAGGAAGAAGTGAAAAAGAGAGGCAAAAGCTGGTTCCTGCAAGATTCTAGGATTTACCCTTTTCCAGGCAGCTACCCAGAGAAGGGGAGGCAGCAGCTTTCCTGCAAAGCTAACAGCAAGCCCTGGGTTGCCGAGTCCATGGCACGCAGGCTGAGTAGGGTTAGGGTGTAGGGTGTTAGGGTTAGGGTTAGGGTTAGGTTTCCACCAGGGTTAGGGTTAGGTTTAGGGTTAGGGTTAGGGTTAGGGTTCCAAGAGTGTTAGGGTTAGGGTTAGGGTTAGTTTCTCGGGCTAGGGTTAGAGTTAGTGTTAGTGTTATGGTTAGGGTTAGGGTTAGGTTTAGGTATAGGGTTCCACCAGGGTTAGGGTTAGGTTTAGGGTTAGGGTTAGGGTTAGGGTTCGAAAAGTGTTAGGGTTAGGGTTAGGGTTTAGGGTTAGTTTCTAGGGCTAGGGGTTAGAGTTAGTGTTAGTGTTATGGTTAGGGTTAGGGTTAGGTTTAGGTTTAGGGTTCCACCAGGGTTAGGGTTAGGTTTAGGGTTGGGGTTAGTTTCTAGGGCTAGGCTTAGAGTTAGGGTTAGGGTTAGGGTTAGGGTTAGGCTTAGGGTTCCACAAGGGTTAGGGTTAGGGTTTAGGTTAGGGTTAGGTTTAGTGCTCCACCCGGTTTAGGGCTAGGGTTAGGGATAGGGTTAATTTCTAGGGCTAGGGTTAGAGTTAGTGTTAGGGTTAGGGTTATGTTTAGAGTTAGGTTTAGTATTCCACCAGGGTTAGGGGTACTTATAGGTTTAGTGTTATTTTCTAGGGCTAGGGTTAGATTTAGGGTTAGGGTTAGGGTTAGGCTTAGGGTAAGGGTTCCACCAGGGTTAGGGTTAGTGTCAGGGTTAGGGTTAGGTTTAGGGTTAGGTTTAGGGTTAGGGTTAGGGTTCCACCAGGGTAAGAGTTAGGGTTAGGGTTAGTGTTATTTTCAAGGGCTAGGGCTTGAGACAGGACTAGGGGCATGGCCATAGCTATGGTATCAGCATGCTTATGGTTAGGTTTAGAGCTACGGTTTTATTTTGCCTTTCAGCATGTTTAGGTTTAGGTTGAGGTTGAGGTTGAGACTGAGGTTGAGGGTTAGGCTTCAGTTTTTGTCTCGGATTAGGCTAGGGCTAGAAATAGTTTTGGGTTAGGGTTAGGGTTAAGCACTTCTGACTTGCCACTTAAGAGCCAAAATAATCCTCTCCTTTAAGTTGTGTTTGTCAGGTATTCTGTCTCAGCAACAAGAACGGTACTAATGCGCCATGTCATCCCAACCTGCACAGTCTCTGCTGATGCTGTAGGGCCGGATCACCTGGGGGCTCTGTCTCTGCTCTTCAAGAGGGCAGCCTTTTTACTTCCCCCACCTAGGCACTCAAATTAGCCTCCGCAGAGTTTCAGCTCTGTGGAACCAGTGGAAATTCTTGTACTGGGGTCAAGCTTACTTCAATATTCTGTGATCATGCCAGTTCAGCCACACACCTATGAAAGAGTAGCTCAAGCCACTTCACATGTTGCTGGAGATAAACCCTGGTGGCCACATGGAAGTGGGAGTCTTGACTTTCAGGCATAGCAGCTTTTCTTGCTCTAAGGTACTGCCTCAGCACAGGAAGAAGTGAAAAAGAGAGGCAAAAGCTGGTTAATGTTCCATTCTTGCATTTACACTTTTCCAGGCAGCTACCCAGAGAAAGGGAGGCAGCAGCTTTCCTGCAAAGCTAACAGCAAGACCTGGGTTGCCGAGTCCATGGCACGCAGGCTGAGTAGGGTTAGGGTTAGGGGTTAGGTTTAGGGTTAGGGTTCCACCAGGTTTAGGGTTAAGGTTAGGTTTAGTGTTATTTTCTAGGCCTAGGGCGTGAGACAGGACTAGGGGCATGGCCAGAGCTATGGTATCAGCATGCTTATGGCTAGGTTTAGTGCTAGGGTTTTATTTTGGATTTCAGCAGGTTTAGGTTTAGGTTGAGGTTGAGGTTGAGACTGAGGTTGAGGGTTAGGCTTCAGTATTTGTCTCGGATTAGGCTAGGGCTGGAAATAGTTTTGGGTTAGGGTTAGGGTTAACCCTTCTGACTTGCCACTTAAGAGCCAAAATAATCCTCTCCTTTAAGTTGTGATTGTCAGGTATTCTGTCTCAGCAACAAGAACGGGACTAATGCGCCATGTCATCCCAACCTGCACAGTCTCTGCTGATGCTGTAGGGCCGGATCACCTGTGGGCTCTGTCTCTGCTCTTCAAGAGGGCAGCCTTCTTACTTCCCCCACCTAGGCACTCACCTTAGCCTACGCAGAGTTTTCAGCTCTGTGGAAAGAGTGGAAATTTTTGTACTGGGGTCAAGCTTACTTCAATATTCTGTGATCATGCCAGTTCAGCCACACACCTATGAAAGAGTAGATCAAGCCACTTCACATGTTGCTGGAGATAAACCCTGGTGGCCACATGGAAGTGGGAGTCTTGGCTTTCAGGCATAGCA
>JAQMCO010000027.1:0-208358 GCA_028451465.1 Erethizon dorsatum | reverse complement strand
AACCCACCTAACCCTAACCCTGGTGGAACCCTAAAACTAAACCTAACCCTAACACTAACCTTGAAACTAACTCTAACCCAGCCCTAGAAACTAACCATAACCCTAACCTTAACCCTAACCCTGGTGGAACCCTAACCCTAAACCTAACTCTAACCCTAGCCCTAGAAACTAACCCTATCCCTAAACCTAACACTAACCCTAACCCTGGTGGAACCCTAAACCTAAAACTAACAATAACCCTAACCCTAACCCTAACACTAACTCTAACCCTAGCCCTGGAAACTAACCCTAACCCTAAGCCTAAACCTGGTGGAACCCTAAACCTAACCCTAACACTAACCCTAACCCTAACCCTAACCCTACTCAGCCTACATGCCAGGGACTCGGCAACCCAGGTCTGGCTGTTAGCTTTGCAGGAAAGCTGCTGCCTCCCTTTCTCTGGGTAGCTGCCTGGAAAAGGGTAAATGCAAGAATGGAACAGGAACCAGCTTTTGCCTCTCTTTTTCACTTCTTCCTGTGCTGAGGCAGTACCTTAGAGCAAGAAAAGCTGTTATGCCTGAAAGTCAAGACTCCCACTTCCATGTGGCCACCAGGGTTTATCTCCAGCAACATGTGAATTGGCTTGAGCTACTCTTTCATAGGTGTGTGGCTGAACTGGCATGATCACAGAATATTGAAGTAAGCTTGACCACAGTACAAGAATTTCCACTGGTTCCACAGAGCTGATACTCTGCGGAGGCTAAGGTGAGTGCCTAGGTGGGGGAAGTACAAAGCTGCCCTCTTGAAGAGCAGAGACAGAGGCCCCAGGTGATCCGGCCCTACAGCATCAGAAGAGACTGTGCAGGTTGGGATGACATGGCGCATTAGTCCCGTTCTTGTTGCTGAGACAGAATACCTGACAACCACAACTTAAAGGAGAGGATTATTTTGGCTCTTAAGTGGCAAGTCAGAAGGGCTTAACCCTAACCCTAACCCAAAACTATTTCTAGCCCTAGCCTAATCCGAGACAAAAACTGAAGCCTAACCCTCAAACTCAGTCTCAACCTCAACCTCAACGTTAACCTAAACCTGCTGAAATCCAAAATTAAACCCTAGCTCTAAAACTAACCATAAGCATACTGATACCATAGCTCTGGCCATGTGCCTAGAAGTGTCTCAAGCCCTAACCCTAGAAAATAACCCTAACCATAACCCTAACCCCAAACTAACCCTAACCCTAACCCAACCCCGCTGAAATCCTAAATAAAATTAGCTCTAAACCTAACCTTAAGCATGCTGATACCTTAGCTCTGGCCATGCACATATTCCTGTCTCAAGCCCTAGCCCTAGAACCTAAACCTAAAACTAACCCTAAACCTAACCCTAACCCATAAGCATGCTTATACCATAGCTCTGGCCATGCCCCTAGTCCTGTCTGAAGCCCTAGCCCTTGAAAATAACACTAAGCCTGACCCTAAACCTATCCCCGGTGGAACCCTAACCCTAACCCTAACCTTAGTGGAAACCTAACCCTAACCCTAACCCTAACCCTAACCCTGTCTCAAGCCCTAGCCCTGGAAAGTAACCCTAACCGTAACCATAACCCAAACCTAAACCTAACCCAACCCCGCTGAAATCCTAAATTAAATCCTAGATCTAAACCTAACCTTAAGCATGCTGATACCATAGCTCTGGCCATGACACTATTCCTGTCTCAAGCCCTAGCCCTAGCAACTAAACCTAAAACTAACCCTAACCCTAACCCTAAACCTAACCCTAACCCTATCGCTATCCCTAACTCAACCCTGCTGAAATCCTAAATAAAATCCTACCTCTAAACCTAACCATAAGCATGCTGATACCATTGCTCTGGCCATGCCCATATTCCTGTTTCAAGCCCTAGACCTAGAAACTAACCCTAACCCTAACCCTAACCCTAACGCTGGTGGAACTCTAACCCTAACCCTAACCCTAAAACTAACTCTAACCCTAGCCCTGGAAATTAACCCTAACCCTAACCCTAACTCTAAACCTAACCCTAACACTGGTGGAACCCTAAACCTAAACCTAACAATAACCCTAACGCTAACACTAGCTCTAAACCTAGGCCTAGAAACTAACCCTAACCCTAACCATAACCCTAAACCTGGTGGAAACCTAACCCTAACACTAACCCTATCCCTAACCCTAACCCTAACCCTACTCAGCCTACGTGCCAGGGACTCGGCAACCCAGGTCTTGCTGTTAGCTTTGCAGGAAAGCTGCTGCCTCCCCTTCTCTGGGTGGCTGCCTGGAAAAAGGTAAATGCTAGAATGGAACAGGAACCAGCTTTTGCCTCTCTTTTTCACTTCTTCCTGTGCTGAGGCAGTACCTTAGAGCAAGAAAAGCTGTTATGCCAGAAAGTCAAGACTCCCACTTCCATGTGGCCACCAGGGTTTATCTACAGCAACATGTGAATTGGCTTGAGCTACTCTTTCATAGGTGTGTGGCTGAACTGGCATGATCACAGAATATTGAAGTAAGCTTGACCACAGTACAAGAATTTCCACTGGTTCCACAGAGCTGATACTCTGCGGAGGCTAAGGTGAGTGCCTAGGTGGGGGAAGTACGAAGGCTGCCCTCTTGAAGAGCAGAGACAGAGGCCCCAGGTGATCCGGCCCTACAGCATCAGCAGAGACTGTGCAGGTTGGGATGACATGGCGCATTAGTCCCGTTCTTGTTGCTGAGACAGAATACCTGACAACCACAACTTAAATGGGAGGAGTATTTTGGCTCTTAAGGGGCAAGTCAGAAATGCTTAACCCTAACCCTATTCCAAAACACTTTCTAGCCCTAGAGTAATCCGAGAAAAATACTGAATTCAAACGTTCAACCTCAGTCTCAACCTCAGCATCAACCTAAACCTAAACCTGCTGAAATGCAAAATAAAACCCTAGCTCTAAACCTAACCATAAGCATACTGATACCATAGCTCTGGCCATGCCCCTATTCCTGTCTCAAGCCCTAGCCCAAGAAACTAACCCTAACAATAACCCTAACCCAAAGCTAACCCTAACCCTAACCCTACTCCGCTGAAATCCTAAACAAAATCATTGCTCTAAACCTAACCTTAAGCATGCTGATACCATAGCTCTGGCCATGCCCCTATTCCTGTCTCAAGCCCTAGCCATAGAAACTAAACCTAAAAGTAACCCTAACCCTAACCCTAACTCAACCCTGCTGAAACCTAAATAAAATCCTAGCTCTAAACCTAACCTTAAGCATGCTGATACCATTGCTCTGGCCATGCCCATATTCCTGTTTCAAGCCCTAGAACTAGAAACTAACCCTAACCCTAACCCAACCCTAACCCTGGTGGAACCCTAACGCTAACCCTAACCCTAACCCGAACTCTAACCATAGCCCTAGAAACTAACCCTAACCCTAACCCTTACTCTGGTGGAACCCTAAACCTAACCGTAACCATATCCCTAACCCTAACACTAACACTTACCCTAGCCCTAGTAACTAAACCTAACCCTAACCCTAACCCTGGTGGAACCCTAAACCTAAAACTAACCCTAAGCCTAAACCTAACCCTAACCCTAACCCTATTCAGCCTACGTGCCAGGGACTCGGCAACCCAGGTCTTGCTGTTAGCTTTGCAGGAAAGCTGCTGCCTCCCCTTATCTGGGTAGCTGCCTGGAAAAGGGTAAATGCTAGAATGGAACAGGAACTAGCTTTTGCCTCACATTTTCACTTCTTCCTGTGCTGAGGCAGTACCTTAGAGCAAGAAAAGCTGTTATGACTGAAAGTCAAGACTCCCACTTGCATGTGGCCACCAGGGTTTATCTCCAGCAACATGTGAATTGGCTTGAGCTACTCTTTCATAGGTGTGTGGCTGAACTGGCACGATCACAGAATATTGAAGTAAGCTTGACCACAGTACAAGAATTTCCACTGGTTCCACAGAGCTGATACTCTGCGGAGGCTAAGGTGAGTGCCTAGGTGGGGGAAGTACGAAGGCTGCCCTCTTGAAGAGCAGAGACAGAGGCCCCAGGTGATCCGGCCCTACAGCATCAGCAGAGACTGTGCAGGTTGGGATGACATGGCGCATTAGTCCTGTTCTTGTTGCTAAGACAGAATACCTGACAACTACAACTTAAAGGAGAGTATTATTTTGGCTCTTAAGTGGCAAGTGAGACGGGCTAAACCCTAACCCTAACCCAAAACTATTTCTAGCCCTAGCCTAATCCGAGACAAAAACTGAAGCCTAACCCTCAAACTCAGTCTCAACCTCAACCTCAACCTAAACCTAAACCTGCTGAAATCCAAAATTAAACCCTAGCTCTAAACCTAAACATAAGCATACTGATACCATTGCTCTGGCCATGCCCCTAGGCCTGTCTCAAGCCCTAACCCTAGAAACTAACCCTAACCCTAACCCTAACCCCAAACTAACCCTAACCCTAACCCAAACCCGCTGAAATCCTAAATAAAATTAGCTCTAAACCTAACCTTAAGCATGCTGATACCTTAGCTCTGGCCATGCACATATTCCTGTCTCAAGCCCTAGCCCTAGAACCTAAACCTAAAACTAACCCTAAACCTAACCCTAACCCATAAGCATGCTTATACCATAGCTCTGGCCATGCCCCTAGTCCTGTCTGAAGCCCTAGCCCTTGAAAATAACACTAAGCCTGACCCTAAACCTATCCCCGGTGGAACCCTAACCCTAACCCTAACCTTAGTGGAAACCTAACCCTAACCCTAACCCTAACCCTAACCCTAACCCTGTCTCAAGCCCTAGCCCTGGAAAGTAACCCTAACCGTAACCATAACCCAAACCTAAACCTAACCCAACCCCGCTGAAATCCTAAATTAAATCCTAGATCTAAACCTAACCTTAAGCATGCTGATACCATAGCTCTGGCCATGACACTATTCCTGTCTCAAGCCCTAGCCCTAGCAACTAAACCTAAAACTAACCCTAACCCTAACCCTAAACCTAACCCTAACCCTATCGCTATCCCTAACTCAACCCTGCTGAAATCCTAAATAAAATCCTACCTCTAAACCTAACCATAAGCATGCTGATACCATTGCTCTGGCCATGCCCATATTCCTGTTTCAAGCCCTAGACCTAGAAACTAACCCTAACCCTAACCCTAACCCTAACGCTGGTGGAACTCTAACCCTAACCCTAACCCTAAAACTAACTCTAACCCTAGCCCTGGAAATTAACCCTAACCCTAACCCTAACTCTAAACCTAACCCTAACACTGGTGGAACCCTAAACCTAAACCTAACAATAACCCTAACGCTAACACTAGCTCTAAACCTAGGCCTAGAAACTAACCCTAACCCTAACCATAACCCTAAACCTGGTGGAAACCTAACCCTAACACTAACCCTATCCCTAACCCTAACCCTAACCCTACTCAGCCTACGTGCCAGGGACTCGGCAACCCAGGTCTTGCTGTTAGCTTTGCAGGAAAGCTGCTGCCTCCCCTTCTCTGGGTAGCTGCCTGGAAAACGGTAAATGCTAGAATGGAACAGGAACCAGCTTTTGCCTCTCTTTTTCAGTTCTTCCTGTGCTGAGGCAGTACCTTAGAGCAAGAAAAGCTGTTATGCCAGAAAGTCAAGACTCCCACTTCCATGTGGCCACCAGGGTTTATCTCCTGCAACATGTGAAGTGGCTTGAGCTACTCTTTCATAGGTGTGTGGCTGAACTGGCATGATCACAGTATACTGAAGTAAGCTTGACCACAGTACAAGAATTTCCACTGGTTCCACAGAGCTGATACTCTGCGGAGGCTAAGGTGAGTGCCTAGGTGGGGGAAGTACGAAGGCTGCCCTCTTGAAGAGCAGAGACAGAGGCCCCAGGTGATCCGGCCCTACAGCATCAGCAGAGACTGTGCAGGTTGGCATGACAAGGCGCATTAGTCCCGTTCTTGTTGCTGAGACAGAATACCTGACAACCACAACTTAAATGGGAGGAGTATTTTGGCTCTTAAGGGGCAAGTCAGAAATGCTTAACCCTAACCCTATTCCAAAACACTTTCTAGCCCTAGAGTAATCCGAGAAAAATACTGAATTCAAACGTTCAACCTCAGTCTCAACCTCAGCATCAACCTAAACCTAAACCTGCTGAAATGCAAAATAAAACCCTAGCTCTAAACCTAACCATAAGCATACTGATACCATAGCTCTGGCCATGCCCCTATTCCTGTCTCAAGCCCTAGCCCAAGAAACTAACCCTAACAATAACCCTAACCCAAAGCTAACCCTAACCCTAACCCTACTCCGCTGAAATCCTAAACAAAATCATTGCTCTAAACCTAACCTTAAGCATGCAGATACCATAGCTCTGGCCATGCCCCTATTCCTGTCTCAAGCCCTAGCCATAGAAACTAAACCTAAAAGTAACCCTAACCCTAACCCTAACTCAACCCTGCTGAAACCTAAATAAAATCCTAGCTCTAAACCTAACCTTAAGCATGCTGATACCATTGCTCTGGCCATGCCCATATTCCTGTTTCAAGCCCTAGAACTAGAAACTAACCCTAACCCTAACCCAACCCTAACCCTGGTGGAACCCTAACGCTAACCCTAACCCTAACCCGAACTCTAACCATAGCCCTAGAAACTAACCCTAACCCTAACCCTTACTCTGGTGGAACCCTAAACCTAACCGTAACCATATCCCTAACCCTAACACTAACACTTACCTTAGCCCTAGTAACTAAACCTAACCCTAACCCTAACCCTGGTGGAACCCTAAACCTAAAACTAACCCTAAGCCTAAACCTAACCCTAACCCTAACCCTATTCAGCCTACGTGCCAGGGACTCGGCAACCCAGGTCTTGCTGTTAGCTTTGCAGGAAAGCTGCTGCCTCCCCTTATCTGGGTAGCTGCCTGGAAAAGGGTAAATGCTAGAATGGAACAGAAACTAGCTTTTGCCTCACATTTTCACTTCTTCCTGTGCTGAGGCAGTACCTTAGAGCAAGAAAAGCTGTTATGACTGAAAGTCAAGACTCCCACTTGCATGTGGCCACCAGGGTTTATCTCCAGCAACATGTGAATTGGCTTGAGCTACTCTTTCATAGGTGTGTGGCTGAACTGGCACGATCACAGAATATTGAAGTAAGCTTGACCACAGTACAAGAATTTCCACTGGTTCCACAGAGCTGATACTCTGCGGAGGCTAAGGTGAGTGCCTAGGTGGGGGAAGTACGAAGGCTGCCCTCTTGAAGAGCAGAGACAGAGGCCCCAGGTGATCCGGCCCTACAGCATCAGCAGAGACTGTGCAGGTTGGGATGACATGGCGCATTAGTCCTGTTCTTGTTGCTAAGACAGAATACCTGACAACTACAACTTAAAGGAGAGTATTATTTTGGCTCTTAAGTGGCAAGTGAGACGGGCTAAACCCTAACCCTAACCCAAAACTATTTCTAGCCCTAGCCTAATCCGAGACAAAAACTGAAGCCTAACCCTCAAACTCAGTCTCAACCTCAACCTCAACCTAAACCTAAACCTGCTGAAATCCAAAATTAAACCCTAGCTCTAAACCTAAACATAAGCATACTGATACCATTGCTCTGGCCATGCCCCTAGGCCTGTCTCAAGCCCTAACCCTAGAAACTAACCCTAACCCTAACCCTAACCCCAAACTAACCCTAACCCTAACCCAAACCCGCTGAAATCCTAAATAAAATCCTAGCTCTAAACCTAACCTTAAGCATGCTGATACCTTAGCTCTGGCCATGCCCATATTCCTGTCGCAAGCCCTAGCCCTAGAAACTAAACCTAAAACTAACCCTGACCCTAACCCTAAACCTAACCCTAACCCTAACCCTAACTCAACCCTGCTGAAATGCTAAATAAAAACCTAGCTCTAAACCTAACCATAAGCATGCTGATACCATAGCTCTGGCCATGCCCATATACTTGTTTCAAACCCTAGCCATAGAAACTAACCCTAACTCTCACCCTAACCCTAACCCTGGTGGAACCCTAACCCTAACCCTAACAATAACCCTAACCCTAACCCTAATTCTAAGCCTGGCCCTAGGAACTAACCCTAACCCTAACCCTAACCCTGGTGGAACCCTAAAACTAAACCTAACCCTAACACTAACCTTGAAACTAACTCTAACCCAGCCCTAGAAACTAACCATAACCCTAACCTTAACCCTAACCCTGGTGGAACCCTAACCCTAAACCTAACTCTAACCCTAGCCCTAGAAACTAACCCTATCCCTAAACCTAACACTAACCCTAACCCTGGTGGAACCCTAAACCTAAAACTAACAATAACCCTAACCCTAACACTAACTCTAACCCTAGCCCTGGAAACTAACCCTAACCCTAAGCCTAAACCTGGTGGAACCCTAAACCTAACCCTAAAACTAACCCTAACCCTAACCCTAACCCTACTCAGCCTACATGCCAGGGACTCGGCAACCCAGGTCTGGCTGTTAGCTTTGCAGGAAAGCTGCTGCCTCCCTTTCTCTGGGTAGCTGCCTGGAAAAGGGAAAATGCAAGAATGGAACATTAACCAGCTTTTGCCTCTCTTTTTCACTTCTTCCTGTGCTTAGGCAGTGCCTTAGAGCAAGAAAAGCTGTTATGCCTGAAAGTCAAGACTCCCACTTCCATGTGGCCACCAGGGTTTATCTCCAGCAACATGTGAATTGGCTTGAGCTACTCCTTCATAGGTGTGTGGCTGAACTGGCATGATCACAGAATATTGAAGTAAGCTTGACAACAGTACAAGAATTTCCACTGGTTCCACAGAGCTGATTCTCTGCGGAGGCTAAGGTGAGTGCCTACATGGGGGAAGTACGAAGCTGCCCTCTTGAAGAGCAGAGACAGAGGCCCCAGGTGATCCGGCCCTACAGCATCAGCAGAGACTCTGCAGGTTGGGATGACCTGGCGCATTAGTCCCGTTCTTGTTGCTGAGACAGAATACCTGACAACCACAACTTAAAGAGTGGATTATTATTGCTCTTAAGTGGCAAGACAGAGGGCCTTAACCCTAACCCTAACCCTAACCCAAAATTATTTCTAGCCCTAGCCTAATCCGAGACAAAAACTGAAGCTTAACCTTCAAATTCAGTCTCCACCTCATCCTCAACCTAAACCTAAACCTGCTGAAATCCAAAATAAAACCCTAGCTCTAATCCTAACCATAAGCACACTGGTACCATAGCTCTGGCCATGCCCGTAGTTCTGTCTCAAGCCCTAGCCATAGAAACTGACACTAACCATAACCCTAACCCAAAACTAACCCTAACCCTAACCCAACCCGATGAAATCCTAAATAAAGTCCTAGCTCTAAACCTAACCTTAAGCATGCTGATACCATAGCTCTGGCCATGCCCATATTCCTGTATCAAGCGCTAGCACTAGAAACTAAACCTAAAACTAACCCTAACCCTAACACTAAACCTAACCCTAACCCTAACCCTAACTAAACCCTGCTGAAATGCTAAATAAAACCCTTTCTCTAAACCTAACCATAAGCATGCTGATACCATAGCTCTGGCCATGCCCATATACCTGTTTCAAACCCTAGCCATAGAAACTAACCCTAAAACTAACCCTAACCCTAAATCTAACCATGGTGGAACCCTAAACCTAACCCTAACAATAACTCTAACCCTAACCCTAATTCTAAGCCTGGCCCTAGGAACTAACCCTAACCCTAACCCTAACCCTGGTGGAACCCTAAACCTAAACCTAACCCTAACACTAACCCTAAAACTAACTCTAACCCAGCCCTAGAAACTAACCATAAACCTAAACTTAACCCTAACCCTGGTGGAACCCTAACCCTACCCCTAAACCTAACTCTAACCCTAGCCCTAGAAACTAACCCTATCCCTAAACCTAACACTAACCCTAACCCTGGTGGAACCCTAAACCTAAAACTAACAATAACCCTAACCCTAACCCTAACACTAACTCTAACCCCAGCCCTAGAAACTAACACTAACCCTAAGCCTAAACCTGGTGGAACCCTAAACCTAACCCTAACCCTGGTGCAAACCTAAACCTAAACCTAACCCTAACCCTAACCATAACACTAACACTAACTCTAACCCTAGCCCTAGAAACTAACCCTAACTCTAACCCCAACACTCTTGGAACCCTAACCCTAACCCTAAACATAAACCTAACCCTAACCCTGGTGGAAACCTAACCCTAACCCTAAACCTAAAACTAACCCTAACCCTAACCCTAACCCTAACCCTACTCAGCCTGTGTGCCAGGGACTCGGCAACACAGGGCTTGCTGTTAGCTTTGCAGTGAAGCTGCTGCCTCCCCTTCTCTGGGTAGCTGCCTGGAAAAGGGTAAATCCTAGAATGCAACAGGACCCACATTTTGCGTCTCTTTTTCACTTCTTCCTGTGCTGAGGCAGTACCTTAGAGCAAGGAAAGCTGCTATGCCTGAAAGCCAAGACTCCCACTTCCATGTGCCCACCAGGGTTTATCTCCAGCAACATGTGAAGTGCCTTGATCTACTCTCTCATAGGTGTGTGGCTGAACTGGCATGATCACAGAATATTGAAGTAAGCTTGACCCCAGTACAAAAATTTCCACTCTTTCCACAGAGCTGAAACACTGCGGAGGCTAATTTGAGTGCCTAGGTGGGGGAAGTAAGAAGGCTGCCCTCTTGAAGAGCAGAGACAGAGCCCACAGGTGATCCGGGCCTACAGCATCTGCAGAGACTGTGCAGGTTGGGATGACATGGCGCATTAGACCCGTTCTTGCTGCTGAGACAGAATACCTGACAACCACAACTTAAAGGAGAGGATTATTTTGGCTCTTAAGTGGCAAGTCAGAAGTGTTAACCCTAACCCTAACCCAAAACTATTTCCAGCCCTAGCCTAATCCGAGACAAATACTGAAGCCTAACCCTCAAATTCAGTCTCAACCTCAAACTCAACCTAAACCTAAACCTGCTGAAATCCAAAATTAAACACTAGCTCTAAACCTAAGCATAAGCATACTGATACCATAGCTCTGGCCATGCCCCTAGTCCTGTCTCACGCCCTAGACCTAGAAAATAACACTAAACCTAACCTTAACCCTAAACCTGGTGGAACCCTAACCCTAAACCTAACCGTAACCCTAACCCTACTCAGCCTGCGTGCCATGGACTCGGCAACCCAGGTCTTGCTGTTAGCTTTGCAGGAAAGCTGCTGCCCCCCTTTCTCTGGGTAACTGCCTGGAAAAGGGTAAATGCAAGAATGGAACATTAACCAGCTTTTGCCTCTATTTTCACTTCCTCCTGTGCTTAGGCAGCACCTTAGAGCAATAAAAGCTGTTATGCCTCAAAGTCAAGACGCCCACTTCCATGGGGCCACCAGGGTTTATCTCCAGCAACACGTGAAGTGGCTTCAGCTACTCTTTCATAGGTGTGTGGCTGAACTGGCATGATCATAGAATATTGAAGTAAGGTTGACCCCAGTACAAGAATTTCCACTGGTTCCACAGAGCTGATACTCTGTGGAGGCTAAGGTGAGTGCCTAGGTCGGGGAAGTAAGAAGGCTGCCCTCTTGAAGAGCAGAGACAGAGCCCCCAGGTGATCCGGCCCTATAGCATCAGCAGAGACTGTGCAGGTTGGGATGACATGGCGCATTAGTCCCGTTCTTGTTGCTGAGACAGAATACCTGACAACAACAACTTAAAGGAGAGGATTATTTTGGCTCTTAAGTGGCAAGTCAGAAGGGCTTAACCCTAACCCTAACCCAAAACTATTTCTAGCCCTAGCCTAATCCGAGACAAAAACTGAAGCCTAACCCTCAACCTCAGTCTCAACCTCAACCTCAACCTAAACCTAAACATGCTGAAAGGCAAAATAAAACAGTAGCTCTAAACATAACCATAAGCATGCTGATACCATAGCACTGGCGATGCCCCTAGTCCTGTCAGAAGCCCTAGCCCTTGAAAATAACACTAACCCTAACCCTAACTCTTACCCTGGTGGAAACCTAACCCTAACCCTAAACCTAACCCTAAACCTAACCCTAACCCTGACCCTAACCCTAACCCTGGTGGAACCCTTACCCTAAGCCTAAACCTAACCCTAAATCTAACCCTAGCCCTAGAAAATAACCCTAAACCTATAAGTACCCCTAACCCTGGTGGAATCCTAAACCTAACTCTAAACATAACCCTAACCCTAACACTAACTCTAACCCTAGCCCTAGAAATTAACCCTATCCCTAACCCTAGCCCTAACCCGGGTGGAGCACTAACCCTAACCCTAACCCAAACCCTAACCCTAACCCTTGTGGAACCCTAAGCCTAAGCCTAACCCTAACCCTAACTCTAAGCCTAGCCCTAGAAACTAACCCTAACCCTAAACCTAACCCTAACCCTGGTGGAAACCTAAACCTAAACCTAACCCTAACCCTAACCATAACACTAACACTAACTCTAACCCTAGCCCTAGAAACTAACCCTAACCCTAACCCTAACCCCAACACTCTTGGAACCCTAACCGTAACCCTAACCATAAACTTAACCCTAACCCTGGTGGAAACCTAACCCTAACCCTAACCCTAAAACTAACCCTAACCCTAACCCTAACCCCAAACCTAAACGTACTCAGCCTGCGTGCCAGGGACTCGGCAACCCAGGGCTTGCTGTTAGCTTTGCAGTGAAGCTGCTGCCTCCCCTTCTCTGGGTAGCTGCCTGGAAAAGGGTAAATCCTAGAATGCAACAGGACCCACATTTTGCGTCTCTTTTTCACTTCTTCCTGTGCTGAGGCAGTACCTTAGAGCAAGGAAAGCTGCTATGCCTGAAAGCCAAGACTCCCACTTCCATGTGCCCACCAGGGTTTATCTCCAGCAACATGTGAAGTGCCTTGATCTACTCTCTCATAGGTGTGTGGCTGAACTGGCATGATCACAGAATATTGAAGTAAGCTTGACACCAGTACAAAAATTTCCACTCTTTAAACAGAGCTGAAACTCTGCGGAGGCTAATTTGAGTGCCTAGGTGGGGGAAGTAAGAAGGCTACCCTCTTGAAGAGCAGAGACAGAGCCCACAGGTGATCCGGGCCTACAGCATCTGCAGAGACTGTGCAGGTTGGGATGACATGGCGCATTAGTCCCGTTCTTGTTGCTGAGACAGAATACCTGACAACCACAACTTAAAGGAGAGGATTATTTTGGCTCTAAAGTGGCAAGTCAGAAGTGTTAACCCTAACCCTAACCCAAAACTATTTCCAGCCCTAGCCTAATCCGAGACAAATACTGAAGCCTAACCCTCAACCTCAGTCTCAACCTCAACCTAAACCTAAACCTGCTGAAATCCAAAATAAAACCCTAGCACTAAACCTAACCATAAGCATGCTGATACCATAGCCCTGGCCATGCCCCTAGTCCTGTCTCACGCCCTAGGCCTAGAAAATAACACTAAACCTAACCTTAACCCTAAACCTGGTGGAACCCTAACCCTAAACCTAACCGTAACCCTAACCCTACTCAGCCTGCCTGCCATGGACTCGGCAACCCAGGTCTTGCTGTTAGCTTTGCAGGAAAGCTGCTGCCTCCCTTTCCCTGGGTAGCTGCCTGTAAAAGGGTAAATGCAAGAATGGAACATTAACCAGGTTTTGCCTCTTTTTTCACTTCTTCCTGTGCTTAGGCAGCACCTTAGATCAATAAAAGCTGTTATGCCTCAAAGTCAAGACGCCCACTTCCATGGGGCCACCAGGGTTTATCTCCAGCAACACGTGAAGTGGCTTCAGCTACTTTTTCATAGGTGTGTGGCTGAACTGGCATGATCATAGAATATTGAAGTAAGGTTGACCCCAGTACAAGAATTTCCACTGGTTCCACAGAGCTGATACTCTGTGGAGGCTAAGGTGAGTGCCTAGGTCGGGGAAGTAAGAAGGCTGCCCTCTTGAAGAGCAGAGACAGAGCCCCCAGGTGATCCGGCCCTATAGCATCAGCAGAGACTGTGCAGGTTGGGATGACATGGCGCATTAGTCCTGTTCTTGTTGCTGAGACAGAATACCTGACAACCACAACTTAAAGGAGAGGATTATTTTGGCTCTTAAGTGGCAAGTCAGAAGGGCTTAACCCTAACCCTAACCCAAAACTATTTCTAGCCCTAGCCTAATCCGAGACAAAAACTGAAGCCTAACCCTCAACCTCAGTCTCAACCTCAACCTCAACCTAAACCTAAACCTGCTGAAAGGCAAAATAAATCCGTAGCTCTAAACATAACCATGAGCATGCTGATACCATAGCACTGGCGATGCCCCTAGTCCTGTCAGAAGCCCTAGCCCTTGAAAATAACACTAACCCTAACCCTAACTCTTACCCTGGTGGAAACCTAACCCTAACCCTAAACCTAACCCTAAACCTAACCCTAACCCTGACCCTAACCCTAACCCTGGTGGAATCCTTTCCCTAAGCCTAACCCGAACCCTAACCCTAAATCTAACCCTAGCCCTAGAAAATAACCCTAAACCTATAAGTACCCCTAACCCTGGTGGAATCCTAAACCTAACTCTAAACATAACCCTAACCCTAACACTAACTCTTACCCAAGCCCTAGAAATTAACCCATTCCCTAACCCTAGCCCTAACCCGGATGGAGCACTAACCCTAACCCTAACCCAAACCCTAACCCTAACCCTGGTGGAAACCTAAGCCTAACCCTAACCCTAACCCTAACTCTAAGCCTAGCCCTAGAAACTAACCCTAACCCTAAACCTATCCCTAACCCTGGTGGAACCCTAAACCTAAACCTAACCCTAACCCTAACCATAACACTAACACTAACTCTAACCCTAGCCCTAGAAACTAACCCTAACCCTTACCCTAACACTCTTGGAACCCTAACCCTAACCCTAACCCTAAACCTAACCCTAACCCTGGTGGATACCTAACCCTAACCCTAACCCTAAAACTAACCCTAACCCTAACCCTAACCCTAACCCTACTCAGCCTGCGTGCCAGGGACTCGGCAACCCAGGGCTTGCTGTTAGCTTTGCAGTGAAGCTGCTGCCTCCCCTTCTCTGGGTAGCTGCCTGGAAAAGGGTAAATCCTAGAATGCAACAGGACCCACATTTTGCGTCTCTTTTTCACTTCTTCCTGTGCTGAGGCAGTACCTTAGAGCAAGGAAAGCTGCTATGCCTGAAAGCCAAGACTCCCACTTCCATGTGCCCACCAGGGTTTATCTCCAGCAACATGTGAAGTGCCTTGATCTACTCTCTCATAGGTGTGTGGCTGAACTGGCATGATCACAGAATATTGAAGTAAGCTTGACCCCAGTACAAAAATTTCCACTCTTTCCACAGAGCTGAAACTCTGCGGAGGCTAATTTGAGTGCCTAGGTGGGGGAAGTAAGAAGCCTGCCCTCTTGAAGAGCAGAGACAGAGCCCACAGGTGATCTGGGCCTACAGCATCTGCAGAGACTGTGCAGGTTGGGATGACATGGCGCATTAGACCCGTTCTTGTTGCTGAGACAGAATACCTGACAACCACAACTTAAAGGAGAGGATTATTTTGGCTCTTAAGTGGCAAGTCAGAAGTGTTAACCCTAACCCTAACCCAAAACTATTTCCAGCCCGAGCCTAATCCGAGACAAATACTGAAGCCTAACCCTCAACCTCAGTCTCAACCTCAACCTAAACCTAAACCTGCTGAAATCCAAAATAAAACCCTAGCACTAAACCTAACCATAAGCATGCTGATACCATAGCTCTGGCCATGCCCCTAGTCCTGTCTCACGCCCTAGGCCTAGAAAATAACACTAAACCTAACCTTAACCCTAAACCTGGTGGAACCCTAACCCTAAACCTAACCGTAACCCTAACCCTACTCAGCCTGCCTGCCATGGACTCGGCAACCCAGGTCTTGTTGTTAGCTTTGCAGGAAAGCTGCTGCCTCCCTTTCTCTGGGTAGCTGCCTGGAAAAGGGTAAATGCAAGAATGGAACATTAACCAGCTTTTGCCTCTATTTTTCACTTCTTCCTGTGCTTAGGCAGTGCCTTAGAGCAAGAAAAGCTGTTATGCCTGAAAGTCAAGACTCCCACTTCCATGTGGCCACCAGGGTTTATCTCCAGCAACATGTGAAGTGGCTTGAGCTACTCTTTCATAGGTGTGTGGCTGAACTGGCATGATCACAGAATATTAAAGTAAGATTGAAGCCAGTACAAGAATTTCCACTGGTTCCACAGAGCTGATACTCTGCGGAGGCTAAGGTGAGTGCCTACGTGGGGGAAGTACGAAGCTGCCCTCTTGAAGAGCAGAGATAGAGGCCCCAGGTGATCCGGCCCTACAGCATCAGCAGAGAATCTGCAGGTTGGGATGACATGGCGCATTAGTCCCGTTCTTGTTGCTGAGACAGAATACCAGACAACCACAACTTAAAGGAGAGGATTATTTTGGCTCTTAAGTGGCAAGTCAGAAGGGCTTAACCCTAACCCTAACCCAAAACTATTTCTAGCCCTAGCCTAATCCGAGACAAAAACTGAAGCCTAACCCTCAAACTCAGTCTCAACCTCAACCTCAACCTAAACCTAAATCTGCTGAAATCCAAAATTAAACCCTAGCTCTAAACCTAACCATAAGCATACTGATACCATTGCTCTGGCCATGCCCCTAGGCCTGTCTCAAGCCTTAACCCTAGAAACTAAGCCTAACAATAACCCTAACCCCAAAGTAACCCTAACCCTAACCCAACAACGCTGAAATCCTAAATGAAATCCTAGCTCTAAACCTAACCTTAAGCATGCTGATATCTTAGCTTTGGCCATGCCCATATTCCTGTCGCAAGCCCTAGCCCTAGAAACTAAACCTAAAACTAACCCTAACCCTAACCCTAAACCGAACCCTAACCCTAACCCTAACTCAACCCCACTGAAATGCTAAATAAAAACCTAGCTCTAAACCTAACCATAAGC
This sequence comes from Erethizon dorsatum, assembly GCA_028451465.1. NCBI lineage: Eukaryota > Metazoa > Chordata > Mammalia > Rodentia > Erethizontidae > Erethizon > Erethizon dorsatum. Next base: position 191,471 of record JAQMCO010000027.1, on the reverse strand, counting down.
ATGCTGATACCATAGCTCTGGCCATGCCCATATACATGTTTCAAACCCTAGCCATAGAAACTAACCCTAACCCTAACCCTAAAACTAACCCTGGTGGAACCCTAACCCTAACCCTAACAATAACCCTAACCCTAACCCTAATTCTAAATCTGGCCCTAGGAACTAACCCTAACCCTAACCCTGGTGGAACCCTAAAACTAAACCTAACCCTAACAGTAACCCTAAAACTAACTCTAGCCCAGCCCTAGAAACTAACCATAACCCTAACCTTAACCCTAACCCTGGTGGAACACTAACCCTACCAATAAACCCAACTCTAACCCTAGCCCTAGAAAGTAACCCTATCCCTAAAACTAACACTAACCCTAACCCTGGTGGAACCCTAAACCTAAAACTAACAATAACCCTAACCCTAACCCTAACACTAACTCTAACCCTAGCCCTAGAAACTAACCCTAACAATAAGCCTAAACCTGGTGGAACCCTAATCCTAACCCTAACACTAACCCTAAACCTAACACTAACCCTACTCAGCCTATGTGCCAGGGACTCGGCAACCCAGGTCTTGCTGTTAGCTTTGCAGTAAAGCTGCTACCTCCCCTTCTCTGGGTAGCTGCCTGGAAAAGGGTAAATGCTAGAATGGAACAGGAACTAGCTTTTGCCTCAATTTTTCACTTCTTCCTGTGCTGAGGCAGTACCTTAGAGCAAGAAAAGCTGTTATGCCTGAAAGTCAAGACTCCCACTTGCATGTGGCCACCAGGGTTTATCTCCAGCAACATGTGAATTGGCTTGAGCTACTCTTTCATAGGTGTGTGGCTGAACTGGCACGATCACAGAATATTGAAGTAAGCTTGGCCACAGTACAAGAATTTCCACTGGTTCCACAGAGCTGATACTCTGCGGAGGCTATGGTGAGTGCCTACGTGGGGGAAGTACGAAGCTGCCCTCTTGAAGAGCAGAGACAGAGGCCCCAGGTGATCCGGCCCTACAGCATCAGCAGAGACTCTGCAGGTTGGGATGACATGGCGCATTAACCCTGTTCTTTTTGCTGAGACAGAATACCTGACAACCACAAATTAAAGGAGAGGATTATTTTGGCTCTTAAGTGGCAAGTCAGAAGGGCTTAACCCTAACCTTAACCCAAAACTATTTCTAGCCCTAGCCTAATCCGAGACAAAAACTGAAGCCTAACCCTCAACCTCAGTCTCAACCTCAACCTCAACCTAAACCTAAACATGCTGAAAGGCAAAATAAAACCGTAGCTCTAAACATAACCATAAGCATGCTGATACCATAGCACTGGCGATGCCCCTAGTCCTGTCAGAAGCCCTAGCCCTTGAAAATAACTCTAACCCTAACCCTAGCTCTTACCCTGGTGGAAACCTAACCCTAACCCTAAACCTAACCCTAAACCTAACCCTAACCCTGACCCTAACCCTAACCCTGGTGGAACCCTCAGCCTAAGCCTAACCCTAACCCTAAATCTAACCCTAGCCCTAGAAAATAACCCTAAACCTATAAGTACCCCTAAACCTGGTGGAATCCTAAACCTAACTCTAAACATAACCCTAACCATAACACTAACTCTAAACCTAGCCCTAGAAATTAACCCTATCCCTAAACCTAGCCCTAACCCGGGTGGAGCACTAACCCTAACACTAACCCAAACCCTAACCCTAACCCTGGTGGAAACCTAAGCCTAACCCTAACCCTAACCCTAACTCTAAGCCTAGCCCTAGAAACTAACCCTAACCCTAAACCTAACCCTAACCCTGGTGCAAACCTAAACCTAAACCTAACCCTAACCCTAACCATAAAACTAACACTAACTCTAACCCTAGCCCTAGAAACTAACCCTAACCCTAACCCTAACCCCAACACTCTTGGAACCCTAACCCTAACCCTAAACCTAAACATAACCCTAACCCTGGTGGAAACCTAACCCTAACCCTAACCCTAAAACTAACCCTAACCCTAACCCTAACCCTAACCCTAACCCTACTCAGCCTGCGTGCCAGGGACTCGGCAACCCAGGGCTTGCTGTTAGCTTTGCAGTGAAGCTGCTGCCTCCCCTTCTCTGGGTAGCTGCCTTTAAAAGGGTAAATCCTAGAATGCAACAGGACCCACATTTTGCGTCTCTTTTTCACTTCTTCCTGTGCTGAGGCAGTACCTTAGAGCAAGGAAAGCTGCTATGCCTGAAAGCCAAGACTCCCACTTCCATGTGCCCACCAGGGTTTATCTCCAGCAACATGTGAAGTGCCTTGATCTACTCTCTCATAGGTGTGTGGCTGAACTGGCATGATCACAGAATATTGAAGTAAGCTTGACCCCAGTACAAAAATTTCCACTCTTTCCACAGAGCTGAAACTCTGCGGAGGCTAATTTGAGTGCCTAGGTGGGGGAAGTAAGAAGGCTGCCCTCTTGAAGAGCAGAGACAGAGCCCACAGGTGATCCGGGCCAACAGCATCTGCAGAGACTGTGCAGGTTGGGATGACATGGCGCATTAGACCCGTTTTTGCTGCTGAGACAGAATACCTGACAACCACAACTTAAAGGAGAGGATTATTTTGGCTCTTAAGTGGCAAGTCAGAAGTGTTAACCCTAACCCTAACCCAAAACTATTTCCAGCCCTAGCCTAATCCGAGACAAATACTGAAGCCTAACCCTCAACCTCAGTCTCAACCTCAACCTAAACCTAAACCTGCTGAAATCCAAAATAAAACCCTAGCACTAAACCTAACCATAAGCATGCTGATACCATAGCTCTGGCCATGCCCCTAGTCCTGTCTCACGCCCTAGGCCTAGAAAATAACACTAAACCTAACCTTAACCCTAAACCTGGTGGAACCCTAACCCTAAACCTAACCGTAACCCTAACCCTACTCAGCCTGCCTGCCATGGACTCGGCAACCCAGGTCTTGCTGTTAGCCTTGCAGGAAAGCTGCTGCCTCCCTATCTCTGGGTAGCTGCCTGGAAAAGGGTAAATGCAAGAATGGAACATTAACCAGGTTTTGCCTCTCTTTTTCACTTCTTCCTGTGCTTAGGCAGCACCTTAGAGCAATAAAAGCTGTTATGCCTCAAAGTCAAGACGCCCACTTCCATGGGGCCACCAGGGTTTATCTCCAGCAACACGTGAAGTGGCTTCAGCTACTCTTTCATAGGTGTGTGGCTGAACTGGCATGATCATAGAATATTGAAGTAAGGTTGACCCCAGTACAAGAATTTCCACTGGTTCCACAGAGCTGATACTCTGTGGAGGCTAAGATGAGTGCCTAGGTCGGGGAAGTAAGAAGGCTGCCCTCTTGAAGAGCAGAGACAGAGCCCCCAGGTGATCCGGCCCTATAGCATCAGCAGAGACTGTGCAGGTTGGGATGACATGGCGCATTAGTCCCGTTCTTGTTGCTGAGACAGAATACCTGACAACCACAACTTAAAGGAGAGGAATATTTTGGCTCTTAAGTGGCAAGTCAGAAGGGCTTAACCCTAACCCTAACCCAAAACTATTTCTAGCCCTAGCCTAATCCGAGCAAAAACTGAAGCCTAACCCTCAACCTCAGTCTCAACCTCAACCTCAACCTAAACCTAAACCTGCTGAAAGGCAAAATAAAACCGTAGCTCTAAACATAACCATAAGCATGCTGATACCATAGCACTGGCGATGCCCCTAGTCCTGTCAGAATCCCTAGCCCTTGAAAATAACACTAACCCTAACCCTAACTCTTACCCTGGTGGAAACCTAACCCTAACCCTAAACCTAACCCTAAACCTAACCCTAACCCTGACCCTAACCCTAACCCTGGTGGAACCCTTACCCTAAGCCTAACCCTAACCCTAACCCTAAATCTAACCCTAGCCCTAGAAAATAACACTAAACCTATAAGTACCCCTAACCCTGGTGGAATCCTAAACCTAACTCTAAACATAACCCTAACCCTAACACTAACTCTAACCCTAGCCTTAGAAATTAACCCTATCCCTAACCCTAGCCCTAACCCGGGTGGAGCACTAACCCTAACCCTAACCCAAACCCTAACCCTAACCCTGGTGGAAACCTAAGCCTAACCCTAACCCTAACTCTAAGCCTAGCCCTAGAAACTAACCCTAAACCTAAACCTAACCCTAACCCTGGTGGAACCCTAAACCTAAACCTAACCCTAACCATAACACTAACACTAACTCTAACCCTAGCCCTAGAAACTAACCCTAACCCTAACCCTAACCCTAACACTCTTGGAACCCTAAACCTAACCCTAAACCTAAACCTAACCCTAACCCTGGTGGAAACCTAACCCTAACGCTAACCCTAAAACTAACCCTAACCCTAACCCTAACCCTAAACCTTAACCTACTCAGCCTACGTGCCAGGGACTCGGCAACCCAGGGCTTGCTGTTAGTTTTGTAGTGAAGCTGCTGCCTCCCCTTCTCTGGGTAGCTGCCTGGAAAAGGGTAAATCCTAGAATGCAACAGGACCCACATTTTGCATCTCTTTTTCACTTCTTCCTGTGCTGAGGCAGTACCTTAGAGCAAGGAAAGCTGCTATGCCTGAAAGCCAAGACTCCCACTTCCATGTGCCCACCAGGGTTTATCTCCAGCAACATGTGAAGTGCCTTGATCTACTCTCTCATAGGTGTGTGGCTGAACTGGCATGATCACAGAATATTGAAGTAAGCTTGACCACAGTACAAGAATTTCCACTGGTTCCACAGAGCTGATACTCTGCGGAGGCTAAGGTGAGTGCCTAGGTGGCGGAAGTAAGAAGGCTGCAATCTTGAAGAGCAGAGACAGAGCCCCCTGTGATCCGGCCCTACAGCATCTGCAGAGACTGTGCAGGTTGGGATGACATGGCGCATTAGTCCCGTTCTTGTTGCTGAGACAGAATAACTCACAACCACAACTTAAAGAGAGGAGTATTTTGGCTCTTATGTGGCAAGTCAGAAGGGGTTTACCCTAACCCTAACCCAAAACTATTTCTAGCGCTAGCCTACTCCGAGGCAAACACTAAAGCCTCACGTTCAACCTCAGTCTCAACCTCAAACTCAACCTAAACCTAACACTGCTGAAATGCAACATAAAACCCTAGTCTAAACCTAACCATAAGCATTCTCATCCCATAGTTCTGGCCATGCCCCTAGTCCTGTCTCAAGCCCTAGCACTAGAAACTAACCCTAACCCTAACCCTAACCCTAAACCTAACCTAACCCTGCTGAAATCCTAAATAAAACAATAGCTCTAAACCTAACCATAAGCATGCTGATACCATAGCTCTGGCCATTTCCATATTCCTGTTTCAAGCCCTAGACCTGGAAACTAACCCTAAGCCTAACTCTAACAATAAACCCGGTGGAAACCTAACCCTAACCCTAACCATAACCCTATCTCTTGCCCTAGCCCTAGAGACTAACCTTAACCCTAACTCTAACCCTAAACCTGGTTGGACCCTAACCCTAACTGTAACACTAACCCTAACCCTAACTCTAACCCTAGCCATAGAAAATAACCCTAACCCTAAGCCTTACCCTGCTGGAAGGCTAAACCTAACCCTAAACCTAATCCGAACCCTGACACTAACTCTAACCCTAGGCCTAGAAACTAACCCTAACCCTAACGCTAGCAATAACCCAGGTGGAACCCTAACCCTAAACCTAACCCTAGCCCTAACCCTAACCCTACTTGGCCTGCGTGCTAGTGACTCGACAACCTAGGGCTTGCTGTTACCTCTGCAGTAAAGCTGCTGCCTCCTCTTCTCTGGGTAGCTGCCTGGAAAAGGGTAAATGCTAGAATGGAAGAGGAGACAGCTTTTGCCACTCTTTTTCACTTCTTCCTGTGCTGAGGCAGTACCTTAGAGCAAGAAAAGCTATTATGCCTGAAAGTCAAAACTCCCACTTCCATGTGGCAACCAGGGTTTATCTCCAGCAACATGTGAAGTGGCTTGAGCTACTCTTTCATAGGTGTCTGCCTGAACTGGCATGATCACAGAATATTGAAGTAAGCTTGAGCCAGTACAAGAATTTCCACTGGATCCACAGAGCTGATACTCTGCGGAGGCTAAGGTGAATGCCTAGGTGGGGGAAGTAAGAAGGCTGCCCTCTTGAAGAGCAGAGACAGAGCCCCCTGTGATCCGGCCGTACAGCATCAGAAGAGACTGTGCAGGTTGGGATGACATGGCGCATTAGTCCCGTTCTTGTTGCTGAGACAGAATAACTCACAAACACAACTTAAAGAGAGGAGTATTTTGGCTCTTGATTGGCAAGTCAGAAGGGCTTTACCCTAACCCTAACCCAAAACTATCTCTAGGCCTAGCCTAATCCGAGACAAATACTGAAGCCTAACGTTCAAACTCAGTCTCAACCTCAAACTCAACCTAAACCTAAACCTGCTGAAATGCAAAATAAAACCCTAGCTCTGAACCTAACCATAAGCATGCTCATACCATAACTCTGGTCATGCCCCTAGACCTGTCTCAAGCCCTAGCCCGAGAAACTAACCCTAATCCTAACCCTAACCTTAACCCTAACCCTAACCCTAACCTATCCCTGCTGAAATCCTAAATAAAACCCTATCTATAAACCTAACCATAAGCGTGCTGATACCATACCTCTGGCCATACCCATACTCCTGTATCAAGCCCTAGGCCTGGAAACTCACCCAAACCCTAACCCTAACCCTATCTCTAACCCTAGCCCTAGAAACTAACCCTAACTCTAACTCTAACCCTAACACTGGTTGGACCCTAACCCTAAAAGTAAAACTAACCCTAAACCTAACTCTAACCCTAGCCCTAGAAAATAACCTTAACCCTAACCCTAACACTAACCCTGATGGAAACCTAATCCTAAACCTAACACTAACCCTAACCCTAACCCTAACTCAACCCTGCTGAAATCCTAAATAAAACCCTAGCTCTTAATCTAACCATAAGCATGCTGACAAAATAGCTCTGGCCATGCCCATATTCCTGTTTCAAGCCCTAGCCCTAGAAACTAACCGTAACCCTAACAATAACCCTGGTGGAACCCTAACCCTAACCCTAACATTAACCCTAAACCTAACCATACTCAGCCTGCGTGCCAGGGACTCGGCAAACCATGTCTTGCTGTTAGCTTTGCAGGAAAGCTGCTGCCTCCCCTTCTCTGGGTAGCTGCCTGGAAAAGGGTAAATGCTAGAATGGAACAGGAACCAGCTTTTGCCTCTATTTTTCACTTCTTCCTGTGCTGAGGCAGTACCTTAGAGCAAGAAAAGCTGTTATGCCTGAAAGTCAAGACTCCCACTTCCATGTGGCAACCAGGGTTTATCTCCAGCAACATTTGAAGTGGCTTCAGCTACTCTTTCATAGGTGTCTGCCTGAACTGGCATGATCACAGAATGTTGAGGTAAGCTTGAGCCAGTACAAGAATTTTCACTGGATCCACAGAGCTGATACTCTGCGGAGGCTAAGGTGAGTGCCTAGCTGGGGGAAGTAAGAAGGCTGCCCTCTTGAAGAGCAGAGACAGAGCCCCCTGTGATCCGGCGCTACAGCATCAGCAGAGACTGTGCAGGCTGGGATGACATGGCGCATTAGTCCCGTTCTTGTTGCTGAGACAGAATAACTCACAACCACAACTTAAAGAGAGGAGTATTTTGGCTCTTAAGTGGCAAGTGAGAAGGGCTTTACCCTAACCCTAACCCAAAATTATCTCTAGGCCTAGCCTAATCCGAGAGAAATACTGAAGCCTAACGTTCAACCTCAGTATCAACCTCAAACTCAACCTAAACCTAACACTGCTGAAATGCAACATAAAACCCTAGCTCTAAACCTAACCATAAGCATGCTCATACCATAGCTCTGGCCATGCCCCTAGTCCTGTCTCAAGCCCTAGCCCTAGAAACTAACCCTAACCCTAACCCTAACCCTAACTTAACCCTGCTGAAATCCTAAATAAAACCCTAGGTCTAAACCTAACAATAAGCATGCTGATACCATAGCTCTGGCCATGCCCATATTTATTTTTCAAGCGCTAGCCCTGGAAACTAACCCTAACCTTAACTCTAACCCTAACCCTGGTGGAACATAACCCTAACCGTAAACCTAACGCTGTCTCTAACCCTAGCCCTAGAAATTAACCCTAATCCCAACCCTAACACTAACACTAACCCTGATGTCAACCTAATCCTAACCCTTACCCTAACCCTAACCCTAACACTAACTCAACCCTGCTGAAATCCTAAATAAAACCCTATCTCTAAATCTAACCATAAGCATGCTGATACCATAGCTCTGGCCATGCCCATATTCCTGTTTCAAGCCCTAGTCCTGGAAACAAACCCATAGCCTAACTCTAACAATAAACCTGGTGGCACCCTAACACTAAACCTAACCCTAACACTAACCCTAAATCTAAAACTAGCCCTAGAAACTAACTCTAACCCTGGCCCTAAACCTGGTGGAACCCTAACCCTAACCGTAACCCTAACCCTAACCCTACTCAGCGTGCTTGCCAGGGACTCGGCAACACGTGGCTTGCTGTTAGATTTGCAGTAAAGCTGCTGCCTCCCCTTCTTTTTGTAGCTGCCTGGAAAAGGGTAAATCCTAGAATTTAACAGGAACCAGCTTTTGCCTCTCTTTTTCACCTCTTCCTGTGCTGAGGCAGTACCTTAGAGCAAGAAAAACTGTTATGCCTGAAAGTCAAGACTCCCACTTCCATGTGGCCACCTGGGTTTATCTCCAGCAACATGTGAAGTGGCTTCAGCTTCTCTTTCATAGGTGTGTGGCTGAACTGGCATGATCACATAATATTAAAGTAAGCTTGACCCCAGTACAAGAATTTCCACTGGTTCCACAGAGCTGATACTCTGCGGAGGCTAAGGTGAGTGCCTAGGTGGGGGAAGTAAGAAAGCTGCCCTCTTGAAGAGCAGAGACAGAGCCCCCAGGTGATCCGGCCCTACGGCATCAGCAGAGACTGTGCAGGTTGGTATGACATGGCGCATTAGTCCCGTTCTTGTTGCTGAGATAGAATAACTCACAACCACAACTTAAAGAGAGGAGTATTTCGGCTCTTATGTGGCAAATCAGAAGGGGTTTACCCTAACCCTAACCCAAAACTATTTCCAGCCCTAGCCTAATCCGAGACAAATACTAAAGCCTCACGTTCAACCTCAGTCTCAACCTCAAACTCAACCTAAACCTAACACTGCTGAAATGCAAAATAAAAACCTAGCTCTAAACCTAACCATAAGCATGCTCATCCCATAGCTCTGGCCATGCCCCTAGTCCTGTCTCAAGCACTAGCACTAGAAATTAACCCTAACCCTAACCCTAACCCCTAACTCTAACCCTAATCCTAAATAAAACCCTAGCTCTAAACCTAACCATAAGCATGCTGACACCATAGCTCTGGCCATGCCCATATTCATGTTTCAAGCCCTAGCCCCAGAAACTAACCCTAACCCTAACAGTAACAATGGTGGAACCCTAACCATAACCCTAAACCTAACCCAAACCCTAACCCTAACTCTAACAATAACCCTGGTTGAACCCTAACCCTAACCCTATTTCTAACCCTATCTCTAACCCTAGCCCTAGAAACTAACCCTAACCTTAACGCTAACCCTAACTCTGTTTGGACCCTAAACCTACACCTAACCCTAACCCTAACCCTATCCCTAACCATAACTCTAACCCTAGCCCTAGAAAATAACCCTAACCCTAACCCGAACCCTGGTCGAACCCTAAACATAAACCTAAACCTAACACTAACCCTAACACTAACTCTAACCCTAGACCTAGAAACTAACCCTAACCCTAACCCTAAAACTAACCCTAACCATGGTGGAACAGTAACCATAACCGTAACCCTAACCCTACTCAGCCTGCGTGCCAGGGACTCGGCAACCCAGGGCTTGCTGTTACCTTTGCAGTAAAGCTGCTGCCTCCCCTTCTCTGGGTAGCTGCCTGGAAAAGGGTAAATCATAGAATGGAACAGGAACCAGCTTTTGCGTCTCTTTTTCACTTCTTCCTGTGCTGAGGCAGTACCTTAGAGCAAGAAAAGCTGTTATGCCTGAAACTCAAGACTCCCACTTCCATGTGGCAACCAGGGTTTATCTCCAGCAACATGTGAAGTGGCTTCAGCTTCTCTTTCATAGGTGTGTGGCTGAACTTGCATGATCACAGAGTACTGAAGTAAGCTTGAGCCAGTACAAGAATTTCCACTGGTTCCACAGAGCTGATACTCTGCGGAGGCTAAGGTGAGTGCCTACGTGGCGGAAGTAAGAAGGCTGCCCTCTTGAAGAGCAGAGACAGAGCCCCCTGTGATCCGGCCCTACAGCATCTGCAGAGACTGTGCAGGTTGGGATGACATGGCGCATTAGTCCCGTTCTTGTTGCTGAGACAGAATAACTCACAACCACAACTTAAAGAGAGGAGTATTTTGGCTCTTATGTGGCAAGTCAGAAGTGGTTTACCCTAATCCTAACCCAAATCTATTTCTAGCCCTAGCCTAATCCGAGACAAACACTAAAGCCTCATGTTCAACCTCAGTCTCAACCTCAAAATCAACCTAAACATAACACTTCTGAAATGCAAAATAAAACCCTAGCTCTAAACCTAACCAAAAGCATGCTCATCCCATAGCTCTGGCCATGCCCCTAGAACTGTCTCAAGCCCTAGCACTAGAAACTAACACTAACCCTAACCCTAACCTAAGCCTGCTGAAATCCTAAATAAAACCCTAGCTCTAAACATAACCATAATCATGCTGATAAAATAGCGCTGGCCATGCCCATATTGCTGTTTCAAGCCCTAGACCTGGAAACTAACCCTCAGCCTGACTCTAACAATAAACCTGGTGGAACCCTAACCCTAACCATAACCATAACTCTATCTCTAACCCCAGCCCTAGAGACTAACCGTAAACCTAACTCTAACCCTAAACCTGGTTGGACCCTAACCCTAACTCTAACCCTAGCCATAGAAAATAACCCTAACCCTAACCCTTACCCTGCTGGAACCCTAAACCTAACCCCAAACCTAATCCTAACCCTGACAGTAACTCTAAACCTAGGTCTAGAAACTAACCCTAACCCTAACCCTAGCCCTAACCCAGGAGGAACCCTAACCCTAAACCTACTCAGCCTCCGTGCCAGGGACTCGGCAACCCAGGTCTTGCTGTAAGCTTTGCAGGAAAGCTGCTGACTCCCCTTCTCTGGGTAGCTGCCTGGAAAAGGGTAAATGCTAGAATGGAACAGGAACCAGCTTTTGCCTCTCTTTTTCACTTCTTCCTGTGCTGAGGCAGTACCTTAGAGCAAGAAAAGCTGTTATGCCTGAAAGTAAAGACTCCCAATTAAATGTGTCAACCAGGGTTCATCTCCAGCAACATGTGAAGTGGCTTCAGCTACTCTTTCATAGGTGTCTGCCTGAACTGGCATGATCACAGAATATTGAAGTAAGCTTGAGCCAGTACAAGAATTTCCACTGGATCCACAGAGCTGATACTCTGCGGAGGCTAAGGTGAGTGCCTAGGTGGGGGAAGTAAGAAGGATGCCCTCTTGAAGAGCAGAGACAGAGCCCCCTGTGATCCGGCCCTACAGCATCAGCAGAGACTGTGCAGGTTGGGAAGACATGGCGCATTAGTCCCATTCTTGTTGCTCAGACAGAATAACTCACAACCACAACTTAAAGAGAGGAGTATTTTGGCTCTTAAGTGGCAAGTCAGAAGGGGTTTACCCTAACCCTAACCCAAAACTATCTCTAGGCCTAGCCTAATCCGAGACAAATACTGAAGCCTAATGTGCAACCTCAGTCTCAACCTCAAACTCAACCTTAACCTAAACCTGCTGAAATGCAAAATAAAACCCTAGCTCTGAAACTAACATAAGCAAGCTCATACCATAGTTCTGGCCATGCCCCTAGTCCTGTCTCAAGCCCTAGCCCTAGAAACTAACCCTAATCCTAACCCTAACCGTAACCCTAAACCTAACCCTAACCTAACCCTGCTGAAATCCTAAATAAAACCCTATCTCTAAACCTAACCATAAGCATGCTGATACCATAGCTCTGGCCATGCCCATATTCCTGTTTCAAGCCCTAGCCCTGGAAACTAACCCTCACCCTAACTCTAACAATAACCCTGGTGGAACCCTAACCCTAACCCTAACCCTAACTCTAACCCTAGAACTAGAAAATAACCTTAACCCTAAACCTAACCCTAACACTAACCCTGATGGAACCCTAAACCTAACCCTAACACTAACCCAGCCCTAACCCTAACTCAAACCTGCTAAAATCCTAAATAAAACCCTAGCTCTAAACCTAACCATAAGCATGCTGACACCATAGCTCTGGCCATGCCCATATTCCTGTTTCAAGCCCTAGCCCTAGAAACTAACCCTAACCCTAACAGTAACAATGGTGGAACCCGAACCATAACCCTAAACCTAACCCTAACCCTAACCCTAACTCTAACAATAACCCTGGTTGAACCCTAACCCTAACCCTATCCCTAACCCTATCTCTATCCCTAGCCCTAGAAACTAACCCTAACCCTAACGCTAACCCTAACTCTGTTTGGACCCTAACCCTACACCTAACCCTAACCCTAACCCTATCCCTAACCCTAACTCTAAACCTAGCCCTAGAAAATAACCCTAACCCAAACCTGAACCCTGGTCGAACCCTAAACATAACCCTAAAACTAACAGTAACCCTAACACTAACTCTAACCCTAGACCTAGAAACTAACCCTAACCCTAACACTAAAACTAACCCTAACCGTGGTGGAACCCTAACCCTAACCCTAACCCTAACCCTAACCCTAAACAGCCTGCGTGCCAGGGACTCGGCAACCCAGGGCTTGCTGTTACCTTTGCAGTAAAGCTGCTGCCTCCCCTTCTCTGGGTAGCTGCATGGAAAAGGGTAAATGATAGAATGGAACAGGAACCAGCTTTTGCGTCTCTTTTTCACTTCTTCCTGTGCTTAGGCAGTACCTTAGAGCAAGAAAAGCTGTTATGCCTGAAACTCAAGACTCCCACTTCCATGTGGCAACCAGGGTTTATCTCCAGCAACATGTGAAGTGGCTTCAGCTTATCTTTCATAGGTGTGTGGCTGAACTTGCATGATCACAGAATATTGAAGTAAGCTTGAGCCAGTACAAGAATATCCACTTTTTCAAAAGAGCTGATACTCTGCGGAGGCTAAGGTGAGTGCCTAGGTGGGGGAAGTAAGAAGGCTGCCCTCTTGAAGAGCAGAGACAGAGCCCCAAGGTGATCTGGCCCTACAGCATCAGCAGAGACTGTGCAGGTTGGGATGACATGGCGCATTAGTCCCGTTCTTGTTGCTGAGACAGAATACCTGACAACCACAACTTAAAGAGAGGAGTATTTTGGCTCTTAAGTGGCAAGTCAGAAGGGCTTTACTCTAACCCTAACCCAAAACTATTTCTAGGCCTAGCCTAATCCGAGACAAATACTGAGGCCTAACGTTCAACCTCAGTCTCAACCTCAAACTCAACCTAAACCTAAACCTGCTGAAATGCAAAATAAAACCCTAGCTCTAAACCTAACCATAAGCATGCTGATACCATAGCTCTGCCCATGCCCATATTCCTGTTTCAAGCCCTAGCCCTGGAAACTAAACCTAAACCTAACTCTAACAATAACCTTGGTGGAACCCTAAACCTAATACTATCTCTAAACCTAGCCCTAGAAACTAACCCTAACTCTAACTCTAACCCTAAGCCTGGTTTGAACCTAACCATAAAAGTAACCCAAACCCTAACCCTAACCCTAACTATAACCCTAGCCCTGGAAAATAACCTTAACAATAACCCTAACTCTAACATTAACCCTGATGGAACCCTAATCCTAACCCTAACACAAACCCTAACCCTAACCCTAACTCAATCCTGCTGAAATCCTAAATAAAACCCTTGCTCTAAACCTAACCAGAAGCATGCTGATACCATAGCTCTGGCCATGCCCATATTCCTGTTTCAAGCCCTAGACCTGGAAAATAACCCTAACCCTAACAGTAACACTGGTGGAACCCTAACCCTAACCATAACTCTAACAATAACCCTGCTGGAAACCTAACCCTAACCCTAAAACTATCTCTAACCCTAGCACTAAAAACTAACCCTAACCCTAACTCTAACCCTAACCCTGGTTGGACCCTAACCCTAAACTTAACCCTAACCCTAACCCTAACACTAACCCTAGCCCTAGAAATAAACCCTAACCCTAGCCCTAACCCTGGTTGAACCCTAAACCTAACCCTAACCCTAAACCTAACTCTAACCCCAACACTAAATCTAAACCTAGACCTAGAAACTAACGTTAACCCTAACCCTAACCCTAACCGTGGTGGAACCGTAAACCTAACCCTAACCCTAACCCTACTCAGCATGTGTGCCAGGGACTCGGCAAACCATGTCTTGCTGTGAGCTTTGCAGGAAAGGTGCTGCCTCCCCTTCTCTGGGTAGCTGCCTGGAAAAGGTAAATGCTAGAATGGAACAGGAACAAGCTTTTGCCTCTATCTTTCACTTCTTCCTGTGCTGAGGCAGTACCTTAGAGCAAGAAAAGCTGTTATGCCTGAAAGTCAAGACTCCCACTTCCATGTGGCCACCAGGGTTTATCTCCAACAACATATGAAGTGGCTTCAGCTTCTCTTTCATAGGTGTGTTTCTGAACTGGCATGATCACAGAATATTGAAGTAAGCTTGACCCCAGTACAAGAATTTCCACTGGTTCCACAGAGCTGATACTCTGCGGAGGCTAAGGTGAGTGCCTAGGTGGGGGAAGTAAGAAGGCTGCCCTCTTGAAGAGCAGAGACAGAGCCCCAAGGTGATCTGGCCCTACAGCATCAGCAGAGACTGTGCAGGTTGGGATGACATGACGCATTAGTCCCGTTCTTGTTGCTGAGACAGAATACCTGACAACCACAACTTAAAGAGAGGAGTATTTTGGCTCTTAAGTGGCAAGTCAGAAGGGCTTTACTCTAACCCTAACCCAAAACTATTTCTAGGCCTAGCCTAATCCGAGACAAATACTGAGGCCTAACGTTCAACCTCAGTCTCAACCTCAAACTCAACCTAAACCTAAACCTGCTGAAATGCAAAATAAAACCCTAGCTCTAAACCTAACCATAAGCATGCTGATACCATAGCTCTGGCCATGCCCATATTCCTGTTTCAAGCCCTAGCCCTGGAAACTAACCCTAACCCTAACTCTAACAATAACCCTGGTGGAACCCTAAACCTAACACTATCTCTAACCCTAGCCCTGGAAACTAACCCTAACTCTAACTCTAACCCTAAGCCTGGTTTGAACCTAACCATAAAAGTAACCCAAACCCTAACCCTAACCCTAACTATAACCCTAGCCCTGGAAAATAACCTTAACAATAACCCTAACTCTAACATTAACCCTGATGGAACCCTAATCCTAAACCTAACACTAACCCTAACCCTAACCCTAACTCAATCCTGCTGAAATCCTAAATAAAACCCTTGCTCTAAACCTAACCATAAGCATGCTGATACCATAGCTCTGGCCATGCCCATATTCCTGTTTCAAGCCCTAGCACTAGAAACTAACCCTAACCCTAACAGTAACACTGGTGGAACCCTAACCCTAACCATAACTCTAACAATAACCCTGGTGGAAACCTAACCCTAACCCTAACACTATCTCTAACCCTAGCACTAAAAACTAACCCTAACCCTAACTCTAACCCTAACCCTGGTTGGACCCTAACCCTAAACTTAACCCTAACCCTAACCCTAACACTAACCCTAGCGCTAGAAATAAACCCTAACCCTAGCCCTAACCCTGGTTGAACCCTAAACCTAACCCTAATCCTAAACCTAACTCTAACCCTAACACTAACTCTAAAACTAGAACTAGAAATTAAACCTAACCCTAACCCTAACGCTAACCGTGGTGGAACCGTAAACCTAACCCTAACCCTAACAATACTCAGCCTGCGTGCCAGGGACTCGGCAAACCATGTCTTGCTGTGAGCTTTGCAGGAAAGCTGCTGCCTCCCCTTCTCTGGGTAGCTGCCTGGAAAAGGTAAATGCTAGAATGGAACAGGAACAAGCTTTTGCCTCTATCTTTCACTTCTTCCTGTGCTGAGGCAGTACCTTAGAGCAAGAAAAGCTGTTATGCCTGAAAGTCAACACTCCCACTTCCATGTGGCAACCAGGGTTTATCTCCAACAACATATGAAGTGGCTTCAGCTTCTCTTTCATAGGTGTGTTTCTGAACTGGCATGATCACAGAATATTGAAGTAAGCTTGACCCCAGTACAAGAATTTCCACTGGTTCCACAGAGCTGATACTCTGCGGAGGCTAAGGTGAGTGCCTATTTGGGGGAAGTAAGAAGGCTGCCCTCTTGAAGAGCAGAGACAGAGCCCCCAGGTGATCTGGCCCTACAGCATCAGCAGAGACTGTGCAGGTTGGGATGACATGGCGCATTAGTCCCGTTCTTGTTGCTGAGACAGAATACCTGACAACCACAACTTAAAGAGAGGAGTATTTTGGCTCTTAAGTGGCAAGTCAGAAGGGCTTTACTCTAACCCTAACCCAAAACTATTTCTAGGCCTAGCCTAATCCGAGACAAATACTGAGGCCTAACGTTCAACCTCAGTCTCAACCTCAAACTCAACCTAAACCTAAACCTGCTGAAATGCAAAATAAAACCCTAGCTCTAAACCTAACCATAAGCATGCTGATACCATAGCTCTGGCCATGCCCATATTCCTGTTTCAAGCCCTAGCCCTGGAAACTAACCCTAACCCTAACTCTAACAATAACCCTGGTGGAACCCTAAACCTAACACTATCTCTAACCCTAGCCCTAGAAACTAACCCTAACTCTAACTCTAACCCTAAGCCTGGTTTGAACCTAACCATAAAAGTAACCCAAACCCTAACCCTAACCCTAACTATAACCCTAGCCCTGGAAAATAACCTTAACAATAACCCTAACTCTAACATTAACCCTGATGGAACCCTAATCCTAACCCTAACACTAACCCTAACCCTAACCCTAACTCAATCCTGCTGAAATCCTAAATAAAACCCTTGCTCTAAACCTAACCAAAAGCATGCTCATCCCATAGCTCTGGCCATGCCCCTAGAACTGTCTCAAGCCCTAGCACTAGAAACTAACCCTAACCCTAACCCTAACCTAACCCTGCTGAAATCCTAAATAAAACCCTAGCTCTAAACCTAACCATAATCATGCTGATACCACAGATCTGGCCATGCCCATATTGCTGTTTCAAGCCCTAGACCTGGAAACTAACCCTCAGCCTAACTCTAACAATAAACCTGGTGGAACCCTAACCCTAACCATAACCATAACCCTATCTCTAACCCTAGCACTAGAGACTAACCGTAACCCTAACTCTAACCCTAAACCTGGTTGGAGCCTAACCCTAACTCTAACCCTAGCCATAGAAAATAACCCTAACCCTAACCCTCACCCTGCTGGAACCCTAAACCTAACCCTAAACCTAAACCTAACCCTGACAGTAACTCTAAACCTAGGTCTAGAAACTAACCCTAACCCTAACCCTAGCCCTAACCCAGGTGGAACCCTAACCCTAACCCTAACCGTAACCCTAACCCTAACCAAACTCAGCCTCCGTGCCAGGGACTCGGCAACCCAGGTCTTGCTGTAAGCTTTGCAGGAAAGCTGCTGACTCCCCTTCTCTGGGTAGCTGCCTGGAAAAGGGTAAATGCTAGAATGGAACAGGAACCAGCTTTTGCCTCTCTTTTTCACTTCTTCCTGTGCTGAGGCAGTACCTTAGAGCAAGAAAAGCTGTTATGCCTGAAAGTAAAGACTCCCACTTAAATGTGTCAACCAGGGTTCATCTCCAGCAACATGTGAAGTGGCTTCAGCTACTCTTTCATAGGTGTCTGCCTGAACTGGCATGATCACAGAATATTGAAGTAAGCTTGAGCCAGTACAAGAATTTCCACTGGATCCACAGAGCTGATACTCTGCGGAGGCTAAGCTGAGTGCCTAGGTGGGGGAAGTAAGAAGGATGCCCTCTTGAAGAGCAGAGACAGAGCCGCCTGTGATCCGGCCCTACAGCATCAGCAGAGACTGTGCAGGTTGGGATGACATGGCGCATTAGTCCCATTCTTGTTGCTCAGACAGAATAACTCACAACCACAACTTAAAGAGAGGAGTATTTTGGCTCTTAAGTGGCAAGTCAGAAGGGGTTTACCCTAACCCTAACCCAAAACTATCTCTAGGCCTAGCCTAATCCGAGACAAATACTGAAGCCTAATGTGCAACCTCAGTCTCAACCTCAAACTCAACCTAAACCTAAACCTGCTGAAATGCAAAATAAAACCCTAGCTCTGAAACTAACATAAGCATGCTCATACCATAGTTCTGGCCATGCCCCTAGTCCTGTCTCAAGCCCTAGCCCTAGAAACTAACCCTAATCCTAACCCTAACCGTAACCCTAACCCTAACCCTAACCTAACCCTGCTGAAATCCTAAATAAAACCCTATCTCTAAACCTAACCATAAGCATGCTGATACCATAGCTCTGGCCATGCCCATATTCCTGTTTCAAGCCCTAGCCCTGGAAACTAACCCTCACCCTAACTCTAACAATAACCCTGGTGGAACCCTAACCCTAACCCTAACCCTAACCCTAACTCTAACCCTAGCCCTAGAAAATAACCTTAACCCTAAACCTAACCCTAACACTAACCCTGATGGAACCCTAAACCTAACCTTAACACTAACCCAGCCCTAACCCTAACTCAAACCTGCTAAAATCCTAAATAAAACCCTAGCTCTAAACCTAACCATAAGCATGCTGACACCATAGCTCTGGCCATGCCCATATTCCTGTTTCAAGCCCTAGCCCTAGAAACTAACCCTAACCCTAACAGTAACAATGGTGGAACCCGAAACATAACCCTAAACCTAACCCTAACCCTAACCCTAACTCTAACAATAACCCTGGTTGAACCCTAACCCTAACCCTATCCCTAACCCTATCTCTAACCCTAGCCCTAGAAACTAACCCTAACCCTAACGCTAACCCTAACTCTGTTTGGACCCTAACCCTACACCTAACCCTAACCCTAACCCTATCCCTAACCCTAACTCTAAACCTAGCCCTAGAAAATAACCCTAACCCAAACCTGAACCCTGGTCGAACCCTAAACATAACCCTAAAACTAACAGTAACCCTAACACTAACTCTAACCCTAGACCTAGAAACTAACCCTAACCCTAACACTAAAACTAACCCTAACCGTGGTGGAACCCTAACCCTAACCCTAACCCTAACCCTAACCCTACACAGCCTGCGTGCCAGGGACTTGGCAACCCAGGGCTTGCTGTTATCTTTGCAGTAAAGCTGCTGCCTCCCCTTCTCTGGGTAGCTGCCTGGAAAAGGGTAAATCCTAGAATGGAACAGGAACCAGCTTTTGCGTCTCTTTTTCACTTCTTCCTGTGCTTAGGCAGTACCTTAGAGCAAGAAAAGCTGTTATGCCTGAAACTCAAGACTCCCACTTCCATGTGGCAACCAGGGTTTATCTCCAGCAACATGTGAAGTGGCTTCAGCTTCTCTTTCATAGGTGTGTGGCTGAACTTGCATGATCACAGAATATTGAAGTAAGCTTGAGCCAGTACAAGAATATCCACTTTTTCAAAAGAGCTGATACTCTGCGGCGGCTAAGGTGAGTGCCTAGGTGGGGGAAGTAAGAAGGCTGCCCTCTTGAAGAGCAGAGACAGAGCCCCAAGGTGATCTGGCCCTACAGCATCAGCTGAGACTGTGCAGGTTGGGATGACATGGCGCATTAGTCCCGTTCTTGTTGCTGAGACAGAATACCTGACAACCACAACTTAAAGAGAGGAGTATTTTGGCTCTTAAGTGGCAAGTCAGAAGGGCTTTACTCTAACCCTAACACAAAACTATTTCTAGTCCTAGACTAATCCGAGACAAGGCCTAACGTTCAACCTCAGTCTCAACCTCAAACTCAACCTAAACCTAAACCTGCTGAAATGCAAAATAAAACCCTAGCTCTAAACCTAACCATAAGCATGCTGATACCATAGCTCTGCCCATGCCCATATTCCTATTTCAAGCCCTAGCCCTGGAAACTAAACCTAAACCTAACTCTAACAATAACCTTGGTGGAACCCTAAACCTAATACTATCTCTAAACCTAGCCCTAGAAACTAACCCTAACTCTAACTCTAACCCTAAGCCTGGTTTGAACCTAACCATAAAAGTAACCCAAACCCTAACCCTAACCCTAACTATAACCCTAGCCCTGGAAAATAACCTTAACAATAACCCTAACTCTAACATTAACCCTGATGGAACCCTAATCCTAAACCTAACACTAACCCTAACACTAACCCTAACTCAATCCTGCTGAAATCCTAAATAAAACCCTTGCTCTAAACCTAACCAGAAGCATGCTGATACCATAGCTCTGGCCATGCCCATATTCCTGTTTCAAGCCCTAGCCCTGGAAAATAACCCTAACACTAACAGTAACACTGGTGGAACCCTAACCCTAACCATAACTCTAACAATAACCCTGGTGGAAACCTAACCCTAACCCTAAAACTATCTCTAACCCTAGCACTAAAAACTAACCCTAACCCTAACTCTAACCCTAACCATGGTTGGACCCTAACCCTAAACTTAACCCTAACCCTAACCCTAAAACTAACCCTAGCCCTAGAAATAAACCCTAACCCTAGCCCTAACCCTGGTTGAACCCTAAACCTAACCCTAACCCTAAACCTAACTCTAACACTAACACTAACTCTAAACCTAGACCTAGAAACTAACCCTAACCCTAACCCTAACCCTAACCGTGGTGGAACCGTGAACCTAACCCTAACCCTAACCCTACTCAGCCTGTGTGCCAGGGACTCGGCAAACCATGTCTTGCTGTGAGCTTTGCAGGAAAGCTGCTGCCTCCCCTTCTCTGGGTAGCTGCCTGGAAAAGGTAAATGCTAGAATGGAACAGGAACAAGCTTTTGCCTCTATCTTTCACTTCTTCCTGTGCTGAGGCAGTACCTTAGAGCAAGAAAAGCTGTTATGCCTGAAAGTCAAGACTCCCACTTCCATGTGGCCACCAGGGTTTATCTCCAACAACATATGAAGTGGCTTCAGCTTCTCTTTCATAGGTGTGTTTCTGAACTGGCATGATCACAGAATATTGAAGTAAGCTTGACCCCAGTACAAGAATTTCCACTGGTTCCACAGAGCTGATACTCTGCGGAGGCTAAGGTGAGTGCCTAGGTGGGGGAAGTAAGAAGGCTGCCCTCTTGAAGAGCAGAGACAGAGCCCCAAGGTGATCTGGCCCTACAGCATCAGCAGAGACTGTGCAGGTTGGGATGACATGACGCATTAGTCCCGTTCTTGTTGCTGAGACAGAATACCTGACAACCACAACTTAAAGAGAGGAGTATTTTGGCTCTTAAGTGGCAAGTCAGAAGGGCTTTACTCTAACCCTAACCCAAAACTATTTCTAGGCCTAGCCTAATCCGAGACAAATACTGAGGCCTAACGTTCAACCTCAGTCTCAACCTCAAACTCAACCTAAACCTAAACCTGCTGAAATGCAAAATAAAACCCTAGCTCTAAACCTAACCATAAGCATGCTGATACCATAGCTCTGGCCATGCCCATATTCCTGTTTCAAGCCCTAGCCCTGGAAACTAACCCTAACCCTAACTCTAACAATAACCCTGGTGGAACCCTAAACCTAACACTATCTCTAACCCTAGCCCTGGAAACTAACCCTAACTCTAACTCTAACCCTAAGCCTGGTTTGAACCTAACCATAAAAGTAACCCAAACCCTAACCCTAACCCTAACTATAACCCTAGCCCTGGAAAATAACCTTAACAATAACCCTAACTCTAACATTAACCCTGATGGAACCCTAATCCTAAACCTAACACTAACCCTAACCCTAACCCTAACTCAATCCTGCTGAAATCCTAAATAAAACCCTTGCTCTAAACCTAACCATAAGCATGCTGATACCATAGCTCTGGCCATGCCCATATTCCTGTTTCAAGCCCTAGCCCTAGAAACTAACCCTAACCCTAACAGTAACACTGGTGGAACCCTAACCCTAACCATAACTCTAACAATAACCCTGGTGGAAACCTAACCCTACCCTAACACTATCTCTAACCCTAGCACTAAAAACTAACCCTAACCCTAACTCTAACCCTAACCCTGGTTGGACCCTAACCCTAAACTTAACCCTAACCCTAACCCTAACACTAACCCTAGCCCTAGAAATAAACCCTAACCCTAGCCCTAACCCTGGTTGAACCCTAAACCTAACCCAAAACCTAAACCTAACTCTAACCCTAACACTAACTCTAAAACTAGAACTAGAAATTAAACCTAACCCTAACCCTAACGCTAACCGTGGTGGAACCGTAAACCTAACCCTAACCCTAACCCCACTCAGCCTGCGTGCCAGGGACTCGGCAAACCATGTCTTGCTGTGAGCTTTGCAGGAAAGCTGCTGCCTCCCCTTCTCTGGGTAGCTGCCTGGAAAAGGTAAATGCTAGAATGGAACAGGAACAAGCTTTTGCCTCTATCTTTCACTTCTTCCTGTGCTGAGGCAGTTCCTTAGAGCAAGAAAAGCTGTTATGCCTGAAAGTCAACACTCCCACTTCCATGTGGCAACCAGGGTTTATCTCCAACAACATATGAAGTGGCTTCAGCTTCTCTTTCATAGGTGTGTTTCTGAACTGGCATGATCACAGAATATTGAAGTAAGCTTGACCCCAGTACAAGAATTTCCACTGGTTCCACAGAGCTGATACTCTGCGGAGGCTAAAGTGAGTGCCTATTTGGGGGAAGTAAGAAGGCTACCCTCTTGAAGAGCAGAGACAGAGCCCCCAGGTGATCTGGCCCTACAGCATCAGCAGAGACTGTGCAGGTTGGGATGACATGGCGCATTAGTCCCGTTCTTGTTGCTGAGACAGAATACCTGACAACCACAACTTAAAGAGAGGAGTATTTTGGCTCTTAAGTGGCAAGTCAGAAGGGCTTTACTCTAACCCTAACCCAAAACTATTTCTAGGCCTAGCCTAATCCGAGACAAATACTGAGGCCTAACGTTCAACCTCAGTCTCAACCTCAAACTCAACCTAAACCTAAACCTGCTGAAATGCAAAATAAAACCCTAGCTCTAAACCTAACCATAAGCATGCTGATACCATAGCTCTGGCCATGCCCATATTCCTGTTTCAAGCCCTAGCCCTGGAAACTAACCCTAACCCTAACTCTAACAATAACCCTGGTGGAACCCTAAACCTAACACTATCTCTAACCCTAGCCCTAGAAACTAACCCTAACTCTAACTCTAACCCTAAGCCTGGTTTGAACCTAACCATAAAAGTAACCCAAACCCTAACCCTAACCCTAACTATAACCCTAGCCCTGGAAAATAACCTTAACAATAACACTAACTCTAACATTAACCCTGATGGAACCCTAATCCTAACCCTAACACTAACCCTAACCCTAACCCTAACTCAATCCTGCTGAAATCCTAAATAAAACCCTTGCTCTAAACCTAACCAAAAGCATGCTCATCCCATAGCTCTGGCCATGCCCCTAGAACTGTCTCAAGCCCTAGCACTAGAAACTAACCTTAACCCTAACCCTAACCTAACCCTGCTGAAATCCTAAATAAAACCCTAGCTCTAAACCTAACCATAATCATGCTGATACCACAGATCTGGCCATGCCCATATTGTTGTTTCAAGCCCTAGACCTGGAAACTATCCCTCAGCCTAACTCTAACAATAAACCTGGTGGAACCCTAACCCTAACCATAACCATAACCCTATCTCTAACCCTAGCACTAGAGACTAACCGTAACCCTAACTCTAACCCTAAACCTGGTTGGAGCCTAACCCTAACTCTAACCCTAGCCATAGAAAATAACCCTAACCCTAACCCTCACCCTGCTGGAACCCTAAACCTAACCCTAAACCTAAACCTAACCCTGACAGTAACTCTAAACCTAGGTCTAGAAACTAACCCTAACCCTAACCCTAGCCCTAACCCAGGTGGAACCCTAACCCTAACCCTAACCGTAACCCTAACCCTAACCAAACTCAGCCTCCGTGCCAGGGACTCGGCAACCCAGGTCTTGCTGTAAGCTTTGCAGGAAAGCTGCTGACTCCCCTTCTCTGGGTAGCTGCCTGGAAAAGGGTAAATGCTAGAATGGAACAGGAACCAGCTTTTGCCTCTCTTTTTCACTTCTTCCTGTGCTGAGGCAGTACCTTAGAGCAAGAAAAGCTGTTATGCCTGAAAGTAAAGACTCCCACTTAAATGTGTCAACCAGGGTTCATCTCCAGCAACATGTGAAGTGGCTTCAGCTACTCTTTCATAGGTGTCTGCCTGAACTGGCATGATCACAGAATATTGAAGTAAGCTTGAGCCAGTACAAGAATTTCCACTGGATCCACAGAGCTGATACTCTGCGGAGGCTAAGCTGAGTGCCTAGGTGGGGGAAGTAAGAAGGATGCCCTCTTGAAGAGCAGAGACAGAGCCGCCTGTGATCCGGCCCTACAGCATCAGCAGAGACTGTGCAGGTTGGGATGACATGGCGCATTAGTCCCATTCTTGTTGCTCAGACAGAATAACTCACAACCACAACTTAAAGAGAGGAGTATTTTGGCTCTTAAGTGGCAAGTCAGAAGGGGTTTACCCTAACCCTAACCCAAAACTATCTCTAGGCCTAGCCTAATCCGAGACAAATACTGAAGCCTAATGTGCAACCTCAGTCTCAACCTCAAACTCAACCTAAACCTAAACCTGCTGAAATGCAAAATAAAACCCTAGCTCTGAAACTAACATAAGCATGCTCATACCATAGTTCTGGCCATGCCCCTAGTCCTGTCTCAAGCCCTAGCCCTAGAAACTAACCCTAATCCTAACCCTAACCGTAACCCTAACCCTAACCCTAACCTAACCCTGCTGAAATCCTAAATAAAACCCTATCTCTAAACCTAACCATAAGCATGCTGATACCATAGCTCTGGCCATGCCCATATTCCTGTTTCAAGCCCTAGCCCTGGAAACTAACCCTCACCCTAACTCTAACAATAACCCTGGTGGAACCCTAACCCTAACCCTAACCCTAACAATAACTCTAACCCTAGCCCTAGAAAATAACCTTAACCCTAAACCTAACCCTAACACTAACCCTGATGGAACCCTAAACCTAACCCTAACACTAACCCAGCCCTAACCCTAACTCAAACCTGCTAAAATCCTAAATAAAACCCTAGCTCTAAACCTAACCATAAGCATGCTGACACCATAGCTCTGGCCATGCACATATTCCTGTTTCAAGCCCTAGCCCTAGAAACTAACCCTAACCCTAACAGTAACAATGGTGGAACCCGAACCATAACCCTAAACCTAACCCTAACCCTAACCCTAACTCTAACAATAACCCTGGTTGAACCCTAACCCTAACCCTATCCCTAACCCTATCTCTAACCCTAACCCTAGAAACTAACCCTAACCCTAACGCTAACCCTAATTCTGTTTGGACCCTAACCCTACACCTAACCCTAACCCTAACCCTATCCCTAACCCTAACTCTAACCCTAGCCCTAGAAAATAACCCTAACCCAAACCCGAACCCTGGTCGAACCCTAAACATAACCCTAAACCTAACACTAACCCTAACACTAACACTAACCCTAGACCTAGAAACTAACCCTAACCCTAACACTAAAACTAACCCTAACCGTGGTGGAACCCTAACCCTAACCCTAACCCTAACCCTAACCCTACTCAGCCTGCGTGCCAGGGACTCGGCAACCCAGGGCTTGCTGTTACCTTTGCAGTAAAGCTGCTGCCTCCCCTTCTCTGGGTAGCTGCCTGGAAAAGGGTAAATGCTAGAATGGAACAGGAACCAGCTTTTGCGTCTCTTTTTCACTTCTTCCTGTGCTTAGGCAGTACCTTAGAGCAAGAAAAGCTGTTATGCCTGAAACTCAAGACTCCCACTTCCATGTGGCAACCAGGGTTTATCTCCAGCAACATGTGAAGTGGCTTCAGCTTCTCTTTCATAGGTGTGTGGCTGAACTTGCATGATCACAGAATATTGAAGTAAGCTTGAGCCAGTACAAGAATATCCACTTTTTCAAAAGAGCTGATACTCTGCGGAGGCTAAGGTGAGTGCCTAGGTGGGGGAAGTAAGAAGGCTGCCCTCTTGAAGAGCAGAGACAGAGCCCCAAGGTGATCCGGCCCTACAGCATCAGCAGAGACTGTTCAGGTTGGGATGACATGGCGCATTAGTCCCGTTCTTGTGGCTGAGACAGAATAACTCACAACCACAACTTAAAGAGAGGAGTATTTTGGCTCTTAATTGGCAAGTCAGAAGGGGTTTACCCTAACCCTAACCCAAAACTATTTCTAGCCCTAGCGTTACCCGAGACAAATACTAAAGCCTCACGTTCAACCTCAGTCTCAACCTCAAACTCACCCTAAACCTAACACTTCTGAAATGCAAAATAAAACCCTAGCTCTAAACCTTACAAAAGCATGCTCATCCCATAGATCTGACCATGCCCCTAGTCCTGTCTCAAGCCCTAGCTCTAGAAACTAACCCTAATCCTATCCCTAACCTAACCCTGCTGAAATCCTAAATAAAACCTTAGCTCTAAACCTAACCATAATCATGCTGATACAATAGCCCTGCCCATGCCCATATTGCTGTTTCAAGCCCTAGACCTGGAAACTAACCCTCAGCATAACTCTAACAATAAACCTGGTGGAACCCTAACCCTAACCATAACCATAATCCTATCTCTAACCATAGCCCCAGAGACTAACCGTAACCCTAACTCTAACCCTAAACCTGGTTGGACCCTAACCCTAACCCTAACATTAACCCTAACCCTAACTCTAACCCTAGCCATAGAAAATAAACCTAACCCTAACGCTTACCCTGCTGGAACCCTAAACCTAATCCTAACCCTGACACTAACACTAAACCTAGGTCTAGAAACTAACCCTAACAATAACCCTAGACCTAACCCAGGTGGAACTCTAACACTAACCATAACTCTAACCCTAAACCTACTCAGCCTGCGTGCCAAGGACTCGGCAATCCAGGTGTTGCTGTAAGCTTTGCAGGAAAGCTGATGCCTCCCCTTCTCTGGGTAGCTGCCTGGAAAAGGGTAAATGCTAGAATGGAACAGGAACCAGCTTTTGCCTCTCTTTTTCACTTCTTCCTGTGCTGAGGCAGTACCTTAGAGCAAGAAAAGCTGTTATGCCTGAAAGTAAAGACTCACACTTCCATGTGGCAACCAGGGTTCATCTCCAGCAACATGTGAAGTGGCTTCAGCTACTCCTTCATAGGTGTCTGCCTGAACTGGCATGATCACAGAATATTGAAGTAAGCTTGAGCCAGTACAAGAATTTCCACTGGATCCACAGAGCTGATACTCTGCGGAGGCTAATTAGAGTGCCTAGGTGGGGGAAGAAAGAAGGCTGCCCTCTTGAAGAGCAGAGACAGAGCCCCCTGTGATCCGGCCCTACAGCATCAGCAGAGACTGTGCAGGTTGGGATGACATAGCGCATTAGTCCGATTCTTGTTGCTTAGACAGAATAACTCACAACCACAACTTAAAGAGAGGAGTATTTTGGCTCTTAAGTGGCAAGTCAGAAGGGCTTTACCCTAACCCTAACCCAAAACTATCTCTAGGCCTAGCCTAATCCGAGACAAATACTGAAGCCTAATGTGCAACCTCAGTCTCAACCTCAAACTCAACCTAAACCTAAACCTGCTGAAATGCAAAATAAAACCCTAGCTCTGAACCTAACCATAAGCATGCTCATACCATAGCTCTGGCCATGACCCTAGTACTGTCTTAAGCCCTAGCACTAGAAACTAACCCTAACCCTAACCCTAACAATATCTCTAACCCTAGCACTAGAAACTAACCCTAACTCTAACTCTAACCCTAACACTTGTTGGACCCTAACCCTAAAAGTAACCCCAACCCTAAACCTAACTCTAACCCTAGCCCTAGAAAATATCCTTAACCCTAACCGTAACCCTAACACTAACCCTGAGGGAACCCTAATCCTAACCCTAACACTAACCCTAACCCTAACCTTAACCCTAACTCAACCCTGCTGAAATCCTAAATAAAACCCTAGCTCTTAACCTAACCATAAGCATGATGATAAAATAGCTCTGGCCATGCCCATATGCCTGCTTCAAGACCTATCCCTAGAAACTAACCGTAACCCTAACAGTAACCCTGGTGGAACACTAACCCTAACTCTAACCCTAACTCTAACAATAATCCTGGTGGAACCCTAACCCTAACCCTAACCCTAACCCTAACCCTAATCAGCCTGCATGCCAGGGACTCGGCAAACCATGTCTTGCTGTTAGCTTTGCAGGAAAGCTGCTGCCTCCCCTTCTCTGGGTAGCTGCCTCGAAAAGGGTAAATGCTAGAACGCAACAGGAACCAGCTTTTGCCTCTTTTCTTCACTTCTTCCTGTGCTGAGGCAGTACCTTAGAGCAAGAAAAGCTGTTATGCCTGAAAGTCAAGACTCCCACTTCCATGTGGCAACCAGGGTTTATCTCCAGCAACATGTGAAGTGGCTTCAGCTACTCTTTCATAGGTGTCTCCCTGAACTGCCATGATCACAGAATGTTGAGGTAAGCTTGAGCCAGTACAAGAATTTCCACTGGATCCACAGAGCTGATACTCTGCGGAGGCTAAGGTGAGTGCCTAGGTGGGGGAAGTAAGAAGGCTGCCCTCTTGAAGAGCAGAGACAGAGCCCCCTGTGATCCGGCCCTACAGCATCAGCAGAGACTGTGCAGGTTGGGATGACATGGCGCATTAATCCCGTTCTTGTTGCTGAGACAGAATAACTCACAACCACAACTTAAAGAGAGGAGTATTTTGGCTCTTAAGTGTCAAGTTGGAAGGGCTTTACCCTAACCCTAACCCAAAACTATCTCTAGGCCTAGCCTAATCCGAGATAAATACTGAAGCCTAACGTTCAACCTAGGTATCAACCTAAAACTCAACCTAAACCTAAACCTGCTGAAACGCAAAATAAAACCCTAGCTCTAAACCTAACCATAAGCATGCTCATACCATAGCTCTGGCCATTCCCCTAGTCCTGTCTCAATCCCTAGCCCTAGAAACTAACCATAATCCTAACCCTAACCCTAAGCCTAACCTAAACCTTCTGAAATCCTAAATAAAACCCTAGCTCTAAACCTAACCATAAGCATGCTGATACCATAACTCTGGCTATGCCCATATTCCATTTTCAAGTACTAGCCCTGGAAACTAACCATAACCCTAATTCTAACAATAACCCTGGTGGAAGGCTAACCCTAACCCTAAACCTATCTCTAACCCTAGACCTAGAAACTAACCCTAACCCTAACTCTAACCGTAACCCTGGTTCGACCCTAACCCTAAAAGTAACCCTAACCCTAACCCTAAACCTAACTCTAACACGAGCCCTAGAAAATAACCTTAACCCTAACCCTAACCCTTACACTAACCCTGATGGAACCCTAATCCTAACCCTAACACTAACTCTAACCCTAGCCCTAGAAACTAAACCTAACCCTAACCCTAGCCCTAACCCTGGTGGAACCATAACCCTAACCCTAACCGTAACCCTAAACCCTAACCAGAACCCTACTGAGCCTGCGTGCCAGGGACTCGGCAAACCAGGGCTTGCTGTAAGCTTTGCAGGAAAGCTGCTGCCTCCCCTTCTCTGGGTAGCTGCCTGGAAAAGGGTAAATGCTAGAATGGAACAGGAACCAGCTTTTGCCTCTCTTTTTCACTTCTTCCTGTGCTGAGGCAGTACCTCAGAGCAAGAAAAGCTGTTATGCCTGAAAGTCAAGACTCCCACTTCCATGTGGTAACAAGGGTTTATCTCCAGCAACATGTGAAGTGGCTTCAGCTACTCTTTCATAGGTGTCTGCCTGAACTGGCATGATCAGAGAATATTGATGTAAGCTTGAGCCAGTACAAGAATTTCCACTGGATCCACGGAGCTGATACTCTGCGGAGGCTAAGGTGAGTGCCTAGGTGGGGGAAGTAAGAAGGCTGCCCTCTTGAAGAGCAGAGACAGAGCCCCCTGTGATCCGGCCCTACAGCATCAGCAGAGACTGTGCAGGTTGTTATGACATGGCGCATTAGTCCCGTTCTTGTTGCTGAGACAGAATAACTGACAACCACAACTTAAAGAGAGGAGTATTTTGGCTCTTAATTGGCAAGTCAGAAGGGCTTTACCCTAACCCTAACCCAAAACTATCTCTAGGACTAGCCTAATCCGAGAGAAATACTGAAGCCTAACGTTCAACCTCAGTATCAACCTCAAACTCAACCTAAACCTCAACCTGCTGAAATGCAAAATAAAACCCTAGCTCTTAACCTAACCATAAGCATGCTGATGCCATAGCTATGGCATTGCCCATATTCCTGTTTCAAGCCCTAGCCCTAGAAACTATCCGTAACCCTAACAGTAACCCTGGTGGAACCATAACCTTAACCCTAACCATAACCCTAAGTCTAACATTAACCCTGGTAGAACCCTAACCCTAATCCTAACTCTAACCCTAACCCTACTCAGCCTGCGTGCCAGGGACTCGGCAAACCATGTCTTGCTGTTAGCTTTGCAGGAAAGCTGCTTCCTCCCCTTTTCTGGGTAGCTGCCTGGAAAAAGTAAATGCTAGAATGGAACAGGAACAAGCTTTTGCCTCTATCTTTCACTTCTTCCTGTGCTGAGGCACTACCTTAGAGCAAGAAAAGCTGTTATGCCTGAAAGTCAACACTCCCACTTCCATGTGGCCACCAGGGTTTATCTCCAACAATATATGAAGTGGCTTCAGCTTCTCTTTCATAGGTGTGTTTCTGAACTGGCATGATCACAGAATATTGAAGTAAGCTTGACCCCAGTATAAGAATTTCTACAGGTTCCACAGAGCTGATGCTCTGTGGAGGCGAAGGTGAGTGCCTAGGTGGGGGAAGTAAGAAGGCTGCCCTCTTGAAGAGCAGAGACAGAGCCCCAAGGTGATCCGGCCCTACAGCATAAGCAGAGACTGTGCATGTTGGGATGACATGGCGCATTAGTCCCGTTCTTGTTGCTGAGACAGAATACCTGACAACCACAACTTAAAGAGAGGAGTATTTTGGCTCTTAAGTGGCAAGTCAGAAGGGATTTACTCTAACCCTAACCCAAAACTATTTCTAGGCCTAGCCTAATCCGAGACAAATACTGAGGCCTAACGTTCAACCTCAGTCTCAACTTCAAAGTCAACCTAAACCTAAACCTGCTGAAATGCAAAATAAAACCCTAGCTCTAAACCTAACCATAAGCATGCTGGTACCATAGCTCTGGCCATGCCCATATTCCTTTTTCAAGCCCTAGCCCTGGAAACTAACCCTAACCCTAAATCTAAAAATAACCTTGGTGGAACCCTAAACCTAATACTATCTCTAACCCTAGCCCTAGAAACTAACCCTAACTCTAACTCTAACCCTAAGCCTGGTTTGAACCTAACCATAAAAGTAACCCAAACCCTAACCCTAAGTGTAACCCTAGCCCTGGAAAATAACCTTAACAATAACCCTAACTCTAACATTAACCCTGATGGAACCCTAATCCTAACCCTAACACTAACCCTAACCCTAACCCTAACCCTAACTCAATCCTGCTGAAATCCTAAATAAAACCCTTGCTCTAAACCTAACCATAAGCATGCTGATACCATAGCTCTGGCCATGCCCATATTCCTGTTTCAAGCCCTAGCCCTGGAAAATAACCCTAACCCTAACAGTAACACTGGTGGAAACCTAACCCTAACCATAACTCTAACAATAACCCTGGTGGAAACCTAACCCTAACCCTAACACTATCTCTAACCCTAGCAGTAAAAACTAACCCTAACCCTAACTCTAACCCTAACCCTGGTTAGACCCTAACCCTAAACTTAACCCCAACCCTAACCCTAACCCTAACACTAACCCTAGCCCTAGAAATTAAACCTAACCCTAGCCCTAACCCTGGTTGAACATTAAACCTAATGCTAACCCTAAACCTAACTCTAACCCTAACACTAACTCTAAACCTAGAACTAGAAACTAACCCTCACCCTAACCGTGGTGGAACCGTAAACCTAACCCTAACCCTAACCCTACTCAGCCTGCGTGCCAGGGACTCGGCAAACCATGTCTTGCTGTGAGCTTTGCAGGAAAGCTGCTGGCTCCCCTTCTCTGGGTAGCTGCCTGGAAAAGGTAAATGCTAGAATGGAACAGGAACAAGCTTTTGCCTCTATCTTTCACTTCTTCCTGTGCTGAGGCACTACCTTAGAGCAAGAAAAGCTGTTGTGCCTGAACTCAAGACTCCCACTTCCATGTGGCCACCAGGGTTTATCTCCAACAACATATGAAGTGGCTTCAGCTTCTCTTTCATAGGTGTGTTTCTGAACTGGCATGATCACAGAATATTGAAGTAAGCTTGACCCCAGTACAAGAATTTCCACTGGTTCCACAGAGCTGATACTCTGCGGAGGCTAAGGTGAGTGCCTAGGTGGGGGAAGTAAGAAGGCTGCCCTCTTGAAGAGCAGAGACAGAGCCTCCAGGTGATCTGGCCCTACAGCATCAGCAGAGACTGTGCAGGTTGGGATGACATGGCGCATTAGTCCCGTTCTTGTTGCTGAGACAGAATACCTGACAACCACAACTTAAAGAGAGGAGTATTTTGGCTCTTAAGTGGCAAGTCAGAAGGGCTTTACTCTAACCCTAACCCAAAACTATTTCTAGGCCTAGCCTAATCCGAGACAAATACTGCGCCTAACGTTCAACCTCAGTCTCAACCTCAAACTCAACCTAAACCTAAACCTGCTGAAATGCAAAATAAAACCCTAGCTCTAAACCTAACCATAAACATGCTGATACCATAGCTCTGGCCATGCCCATATTCCTGTTTCAAGCCCTAGCCCTGGAAACTAACCCTAACCCTAACTCTAACAATAACCCTGGTGGGACCCTAAACCTAATACTATCTCTAACCCTAGCCCTAGAATGTAACCCTAACTCTAACTCTAACCCTAAGCCTGGTTTGAACCTAAACATAAAAGTAACCCAAACCCTAACCCTAACCCTAACTATAACCCTAGCCCTGGAAAATAACCTTAACAATAACCCTAACTCTAACATTAACCATGATGGAACCCTAATCCTAACCCTAACACTAACCCTAACCCTAACCCTAACTCAATCCTGCTGAAATCATAAATAAAACTATTGCTCTAAACCTAACCAAAAGCATGCTCATCCCATAGCTCTGGCCATGCCCCTAGAACTGTCTCAAGCCCTAGCACTAGAAACTAACCCTAACCCTAAC
Organism: Erethizon dorsatum; assembly: GCA_028451465.1. NCBI lineage: Eukaryota > Metazoa > Chordata > Mammalia > Rodentia > Erethizontidae > Erethizon > Erethizon dorsatum. The sequence goes on along the minus strand of JAQMCO010000027.1, from coordinate 158,056 downwards.
CCTAACCTAACCCTGCTGAAATCCTAAATAAAACCCTAGCTCTAAACCTAACCATAAGCATGCTGATACCATAGCTCTGGCCATGCCTATATTCCTGTTTCAAGCCCTAGCCCTAGAAACTAACCCTAACCCTAACAGTAACACTGGTGGAACCCTAACCCTAACCATAACTCTAACAATAACCCTGGTGGAAACCTAACCCTAACCCTAACACTATCTCTAACCCTAGAACTAAAAACTAACCCTAACCCTAACTCTAACCCTAACCCTGGTTGGACCCTAACCCTAAACTTAACCCTAACCCTAACCCTAACACTAACCCTAGCCCTAGAAATTAACCCTAACCCTAGCCCTAACCCTGGTTGAACCCTAAACCTAACCCTAAACCTAACTCTAACCCTAACACTAACTCTAAACCTAGACCTAGAAACTAAACCTAACCCTAACCCTAACGCTAACCGTGGTGGAACCGTAAACCTAACCCTAACCCTAACCCTACTCAGCCTGCGTGCCAGGGACTCGGCAAACCAGGTCTTGCTGTTAGCTTTGCAAGAAAGCTGCTGCGTCCCCTTCTCTGGGTAGCTGCCTGGAAAAGGGTAAATGCTAGAATGGAACAGGAACCAGCTTTTGCCTCTCTTTTTCACTTCTTCCTGTGCTGAGGCAGTACCTTAGAGCAAGAAAAGCTGTTATGCCTGAAAGTCAAGACTTCCACTTCCATGTGGCAACCAGGGTTTATCTCCAGCAACATGTGAAGTGGCTTCAGCTACACTTTCATAGGTGTCTGGCTGAACTGGCATGATCACAGAATATTGAAGTAAGCTAGACCCCAGTACAAGAATTTCTTCTGGTTCCACAGAGCTGATACTCTGCGGAGGCTAAGGTGAGTGCCTAGGTGGGGGAAGTAAGAAGGCTGCCCTCTTGAAGAGCAGAGACAGAGCCCCAAGGTGATCTGGCCCTACAGCATCAGTAGAGACTGTGCAGGTTGGGATGACATGGCGCATTAGTCCCGTTCTTGTTGCTGAGACAGAATAACTGACAACCACAACTTAAAGGAGAGGAGTATTTTGGCTCTTAAGTGGCAAGTCAGAAGGGCTTTACCCTAACCCTAACCCAAAACTATCTCTAGGCCTAGCCTAATCCGAGACAAATACTGAAGCCTAACGTTCAACCTCAGTGTCAACCTCAAACTCAACCTAAACCTAAACCTGCTGAAATGCAAAATAAAACCCTAGCTCTTAACCTAACCATAAGCATGCTGATGCCATAGCTATGGCATTGCCCATATTCCTGTTTCAAGCCCTAGCCCTAGAAACTATCCGTAACCCTAACAGTAACCCTGGTGGAACCATAACCTTAACCCTAACCAAAACCCTAACTCTAACATTAACCCTGGTGGAACCCTAACCCTAATCCTAACCCTAACCATAACCCTACTCAGCCTGCGTGCCAGGGACTCGGCAAACCATGTCTTGCTGTTAGCTTTGCAGGAAAGCTGCTGCCTCCCCTTCTCTGGGTAGCTGCCTGGAAAAGGTAAGTGCTAGAATGGAACAGGAACAAGCTTTTGCCTCTATCTTTCACTTCTTCCTGTACTGAGGCACTACCTTAGAGCAAGAAAAGCTGTTATGCCTGAAAGTCAACACTCCCACTTCCATGTGGCCACCAGGGTTTATCTCCAATAACATGTGAAGTGGCTTCAGCTACTCTTTCATAGGTGTCTGGCTGAACTGGCATGATCACAGAATATTGAAGTAAGCTAGACCCAGTACAAGAATTTCTTCTGGTTCCACAGAGCTGATACTCTGCGGAGGCTAAGGTGAGTGCCTAGGTGGGGGAAGTAAGAAGGCTGCCCTCTTGAAGAGCAGAGACAGAGCCCCAAGGTGATCTGGCCCTACAGCATCAGTAGAGACTGTGCAGGTTGGGATGACATGGCGCATTAGTCCCGTTCTTGTTGCTGAGACAGAATAACTCACAACCACAACTTAAAGAGAGGAGTATTTTGGCTCTTAAGTGGCAAGTCAGAAGGGCTTTACCCTAACCCTAACCCAAAACTATCTCTAGGCCTAGCCTAATCCGAGAGAAATACTGAAGCCTAACGTTCAACCTCAGTATCAACCTCAAACTCAACCTAAACCTAAACCTGCTGAAACGCAAAATAAAACCCTAGCTCTAAACCTAACCATAAGCATGCTCATACCATAGCTCTGGCCATTCCCCTAGTCCTGTCTCAATCCCTAGCCCTAGAAACTAACCATAACCCCAACCCTAACCCTAACCTAAACCTTCTGAAATCCTAAATAAAACCCTAGCTCTAAACCTAACCATAAGCATGCTGATACAATAGCTCTGGCTATGCCCATATTCCTTTTTCAAGTACTAGCCCTGGAAACTAACCATAACCCTAACTCTAACAATAACCCTGGTGGAAGGCTAACCCTTACCCTAATCCTAAAACTATCTCTAACCCCAGACCTAGAAACTAACCCTAACCCTAACTCTAACCCTAACCCTGGTTGGACCCTAAACCTAAAAGTAACCCTAACCCTAACCCTAACACTAACCCTAGCCCTAGAAAATAACCTTAACCCTAACCCTAACCCTAACACTAACCCTGATGGAACCCTAATACTAACCCTAACACTAACTCTAACCCTAGCCCTAGAAACTAAACCTAATCCTAACCCTAGCCCTAACCCTGGTGGAACCCTAACCCTAAACCTAACCGTAACCCTAACCCTAACCCTAACCCTACTGATTCTGCGTGCCAGGGACTCGGCAACCCAGGGCTTGCTGTAAGCTTTGCAGGAAAGCTGCTGCCTCCCCTTCTCTGGGTAGCTGCCTGGAAAAGGGTAAATGCTAGAATGGAACAGGAACCAGCTTTTGCCTCTCTTTTTCACTTCTTCCTGTGCTGAGGCAGTACCTCAGAGCAAGAAAAGCTGTTATGCCTGAAAGTCAAGACTCCCACTTCCATGTGGCAACCAGGGTTTATCTCCAGCAACATGTGAAGTGGCTTCAGCTACTCTTTCATAGGTGTCTGCCTGAACTGGCATGATCAGAGAATATTGAAGTAAGCTTGAGCCAGTACAAGAATTTCCACTGGATCCACGGAGCTGATACTCTGCGGAGGCTAAGGTGAGTGCCTAGGTGGGGGAAGTAAGAAGGCTGCCCTCTTGAAGAGCAGAGACAGAGCCCCCTGTGATCCGGCCCTACAGCATCAGCAGAGACTGTGCAGGTTGTTATGACATGGTGCATTAGTCCCGTTCTTGTTGCTGAGACAGAATAACTGACAACCACAACTTAAAGAGAGGAGTATTTTGGCTCTTAAGTGGCAAGTCAGAAGGGCTTTACCCTAACCCTAACCCAAAACTATCTCTAGGCCTAGCCTAATCCGAGACAAATACTGAAGCCTAACGTTCAACCTCAGTGTCAACCTCAAACTCAACCTAAACCTAAACCTGCTGAAATGCAAAATAAAACCCTAGCTCTTAACCTAACCATAAGCATGCTGATGCCATAGCTATGGCATTGCCCATATTCCTGTTTCAAGCCCTAGCCCTAGAAACTATCCGTAACCCTAACAGTAACCCTGGTGGAACCATAACCTTAACCCTAACCATAACCCTAACTCTAACATTAACCCTGGTGGAACCCTAACCCTAATCCTAACCCTAACCATAACCCTACTCAGCCTGCGTGCCAGGGACTCGGCAAACCATGTCTTGCTGTTAGCTTTGCAGGAAAGCTGCTGCCTCCCCTTCTCTGGGTAGCTGCCTGGAAAAGGTAAATGCTAGAATGGAACAGGAACAAGCTTTTGCCTCTATCTTTCACTTCTTCCTGTACTGAGGCACTACCTTAGAGCAAGAAAAGCTGTTATGCCTGAAACTCAAGACTCCCACTTCCATGTGGCCACCAGGGTTTATCTCCAACAACATGTGAAGTGGCTTCAGCTACTCTTTCATAGGTGTCTGGCTGAACTGGCATGATCACAGAATATTGAAGTAAGCTAGACCCCAGTACAAGAATTTCTTCTGGTTCCACAGAGCTGATACTCTGCGGAGGCTAAGGTGAGTGCCTAGGTGGGGGAAGTAAGAAGGCTGCCCTCTTGAAGAGCAGAGACAGAGCCCCCTGTGATCCGGCCCTACAGCATCAGCAGAGACTGTGCAGATTGTTATGACATGGTGCATTAGTCCCGTTCTTGTTGCTGAGACAGAATACCTGACAACCACAACATAAAGAGAGGAGTATTTTGGCTCTTAAGTGGCAAGTCAGAAGGGCTTTACTCTAACCCTAACCCAAAACTATTTCTAGGCTTGCCTAATCCGAGACAAATACTGAGGCCTAACGTTCAACCTCAGTCTCAACCTCAAACTCAACCTAAACCTAAACCTGCTGAAATGCAAAATAAAACCCTAGCTCTAAACCTAACCATAAGCATGCTGATACCATAGCTCTGGCCATGCCCATATTCCTGTTTCAAGCCCTAGCCCTGGAAACTAACCCTAACCCTAACTCTAATAACCTTGGTGGAACCCTAAACCTAACACTTTCTCTAACCCTAGCCCTAGAAACTAACCGTAACTCTAACTCTAACCCAAAGCCTGGTTTGAACCTAACCATAAAAGTAACCCAAACCCTAACCCTAACCCTAACTATAACCCTAGCCCTGGAAAATAACCTTAACAATAACCCTAACTCTAACATTAACCCTGATGGAACCCTAATCCTAACCCTAACACTAACCCTAACCCTAACCCTAACTCAATCCTGCTGAAATCCTAAATAAAACCCTTGCTCTAAACCTAACCATAAGCATGCTGATACCATAGCTCTGGCCATGCCCATATTCCTGTTTCAAGCCCTAGCCCTGGAAAATAACCCTAACCCTAACAGTAACACTGGTGGAACCCTAACCCTAACCATAACTCTAACAATAACCCTGGTGGAAACCTAACCCTAACCCTAACACTATCTCTAAACCTAGCACTAAAAACTAACCCTAACCCTAACTCTAACCCTAACCCTGGTTAGACCCTAACCCTAAACTTAACCCTTACCCTAACCCTAACACTAACCCTAGCCCTAGAAATTAAACCTAACCTTAGCCCTAACCCTGGTTGAACATTAAACCTAATGCTAACCCTAAACCTAACTCTAACCCTAACACTAACTCTAAACCTAGACCTAGAAACTAACCCTCACCCTAACCGTGGTGGAACCGTAAACCTAACCCTAACCCTAACCCTACTCAGCCTGCATGCCAGGGACTCGGCAAACCATGTCTTGCTGTGAGCTTTGCAGGAAAGCTGCTGGCTCCCCTTCTCTGGGTAGCTGCCTGGAAAAGGTAAATGCTAGAATGGAACAGGAACAAGCTTTTGCCTCTATCTTTCACTTCTTCCTGTGCTGAGGCACTACCTTAGAGCAAGAAAAGCTGTTGTGCCTGAAACTCAAGACTCCCACTTCCATGTGGCCACCAGGGTTTATCTCCAACAACATATGAAGTGGCTTCAGCTTCTCTTTCATAGGTGTGTTTCTGAACTGGCATGATCACAGAATATTGAAGTAAGCTTGACCCCAGTACAAGAATTTCCACTGGTTCCACAGAGCTGATACTCTGCGGAGGCTAAGGTGAGTGCCTAGGTGGGGGAAGTAAGAAGGCTGCCCTCTTGAAGAGCAGAGACAGAGCCTCCAGGTGATCTGGCCCTACAGCATCAGCAGAGACTGTGCAGGTTGGGATGACATGGCGCATTAGTCCCGTTCTTGTTGCTGAGACAGAATACCTGACAACCACAACTTAAAGAGAGGAGTATTTTGGCTCTTAAGTGGCAAGTCAGAAGGGCTTTACTCTAACCCTAACCCAAAACTATTTCTAGGCCTAGCCTAATCCGAGACAAATACTGAGGCCTAACGTTCAACCTCAGTCTCAACCTCAAACTCAACCTAAACCTAAACCTGCTGAAATGCAAAATAAAACCCTAGCTCTAAACCTAACCATAAGCATGCTGATACCATAGCTCTGGCCATGCCCATATTCCTGTTTCAAGCCCTAGCCCTGGAAACTAACCCTAACCCTAACTCTAACAATAACCCTGGTGGAACCCTAAACCTAACACTATCTCTAACCCTAGCCCTAGAAACTAACCCTAACTCTAACTCTAACCCTAAGCCTGGTTTGAACCTAACCATAAAAGTAACCCAAACCCTAACCCTAACCCTAACTATAACCCTAGCCCTGGAAAATAACCTTAACAATAACACTAACTCTAACATTAACCCTGATGGAACCCTAATCCTAACCCTAACACTAACCTTAACCCTAACCCTAACTCAATCCTGCTGAAATCCTAAATAAAACCCTTGCTCTAAACCTAACCAAAAGCATGCTCATCCCATAGCTCTGGCCATGCCCCTAGAACTGTCTCAAGCCCTAGCACTAGAAACTAACCTTAACCCTAACCCTAACCTAACCCTGCTGAAATCCTAAATAAAACCCTAGCTCTAAACCTAACCATAATCATGCTGATACCACAGATCTGGCCATGCCCATATTGTTGTTTCAAGCCCTAGACCTGGAAACTAACCCTCAGCCTAACTCTAACAATAAACCTGGTGGAACCCTAACCCTAACCATAACCATAACCCTATCTCTAACCCTAGCACTAGAGACTAACCGTAACCCTAACTCTAACCCTAAACCTGGTTGGAGCCTAACCCTAACTCTAACCCTAGCCATAGAAAATAACCCTAACCCTAACCCTCACCCTGCTGGAACCCTAAACCTAACCCTAAACCTAAACCTAACCCTGACAGTAACTCTAAACCTAGGTCTAGAAACTAACCCTAACCCTAACCCTAGCCCTAACCCAGGTGGAACCCTAACCCTAACCCTAACCGTAACCCTAACCCTAACCAAACTCAGCCTCCGTGCCAGGGACTCGGCAACCCAGGTCTTGCTGTAAGCTTTGCAGGAAAGCTGCTGACTCCCCTTCTCTGGGTAGCTGCCTGGAAAAGGGTAAATGCTAGAATGGAACAGGAACCAGCTTTTGCCTCTCTTTTTCACTTATTCCTGTGCTGAGGCAGTACCTTAGAGCAAGAAAAGCTGTTATGCCTGAAAGTAAAGACTCCCACTTAAATGTGTCAACCAGGGTTCATCTCCAGCAACATGTGAAGTGGCTTCAGCTACTCTTTCATAGGTGTCTGCCTGAACTGGCATGATCACAGAATATTGAAGTAAGCTTGAGCCAGTACAAGAATTTCCACTGGATCCACAGAGCTGATACTCTGCGGAGGCTAAGGTGAGTGCCTAGGTGGGGGAAGTAAGAAGGATGCCCTCTTGAAGAGCAGAGACAGAGCCCCCTGTGATCCGGCCCTACAGCATCAGCAGAGACTGTGCAGGTTGGGATGACATGGCGCATTAGTCCCATTCTTGTTGCTCAGACAGAATAACTCACAACCACAACTTAAAGAGAGGAGTATTTTGGCTCTTAAGTGGCAAGTCAGAAGGGGTTTACCCTAACCCTAACCCAAAACTATCTCTAGGCCTAGCCTAATCCGAGACAAATACTGAAGCCTAATGTGCAACCTCAGTCTCAACCTCAAACTCAACCTAAACCTAAACCTGCTGAAATGCAAAATAAAACCCTAGCTCTGAAACTAACATAAGCATGCTCATACCATAGTTCTGGCCATGCCCCTAGTCCTGTCTCAAGCCCTAGCCCTAGAAACTAACCCTAATCCTAACCCTAACCGTAACCCTAACCCTAACCCTAACCTAACCCTGCTGAAATCCTAAATAAAACCCTATCTCTAAACCTAACCATAAGCATGCTGATACCATAGCTCTGGCCATGCCCATATTCCTGTTTCAAGCCCTAGCCCTGGAAACTAACCCTCACCCTAACTCTAACAATAACCCTGGTGGAACCCTAACCCTAACCCTAACCCTAACCCTAACTCTAACCCTAGCCCTAGAAAATAACCTTAACCCTAAACCTAACCCTAACACTAACCCTGATGGAACCCTAAACCTAACCCTAACACTAACCCAGCCCTAACCCTAACTCAAACCTGCTAAAATCCTAAATAAAACCCTAGCTCTAAACCTAACCATAAGCATGCTGACACCATAGCTCTGGCCATGCCCATATTCCTGTTTCAAGCCCTAGCCCTAGAAACTAACCCTAACCCTAACAGTAACAATGGTGGAACCCGAACCATAACCCTAAACCTAACCCTAACCCTAACCCTAACTCTAACAATAACCCTGGTTGAACCCTAACCCTAACCCTATCCCTAACCCTATCTCTAACCCTAACCCTAGAAACTAACCCTAACCCTAACGCTAACCCTAATTCTGGTTGGACCCTAACCCTACACCTAACCCTAACCCTAACCCTATCCCTAACCCTAACTCTAACCCTAGCCCTAGAAAATAACCCTAACCCAAACCCGAACCCTGGTCGAACCCTAAACATAACCCTAAACCTAACACTAACCCTAACACTAACTCTAACCCTAGACCTAGAAACTAACCCTAACCCTAACACTAAAACTAACCCTAACCGTGGTGGAACCCTAACCCTAACCCTAACCCTAACCCTACTCAGCCTGCGTGCCAGGGACTCGGCAACCCAGGGCTTGCTGTTACCTTTGCAGTAAAGCTGCTGCCTCCCCTTCTCTGGGTAGCTGCCTGGAAAAGGGTTAATGCTAGAATGGAACAGGAACCAGCTTTTGCGTCTCTTTTTCACTTCTTCCTGTGCTTAGGCAGTACCTTAGAGCAAGAAAAGCTGTTATGCCTGAAACTCAAGACTCCCACTTCCATGTGGCAACCAGGGTTTATCTCCAGCAACATGTGAAGTGGCTTCAGCTTCTCTTTCATAGGTGTGTGGCTGAACTTGCATGATCACAGAATATTGAAGTAAGCTTGAGCCAGTACAAGAATATCCACTTTTTCAAAAGAGCTGATACTCTGCGGAGGCTAAGGTGAGTGCCTAGGTGGGGGAAGTAAGAAGGCTGCCCTCTTGAAGAGCAGAGACAGAGCCCCAAGGTGATCCGGCCCTACAGCATCAGCAGAGACTGTTCAGGTTGGGATGACATGGCGCATTAGTCCCGTTCTTGTGGCTGAGACAGAATAACTCACAACCACAACTTAAAGAGAGGAGTATTTTGGCTCTTAATTGGCAAGTCAGAAGGGGTTTACCCTAACCCTAACCCAAAACTATTTCTAGCCCTAGCGTTACCCGAGACAAATACTAAAGCCTCACGTTCAACCTCAGTCTCAACCTCAAACTCACCCTAAACCTAACACTTCTGAAATGCAAAATAAAACCCTAGCTCTAAACCTTACAAAAGCATGCTCATCCCATAGCTCTGACCATGCCCCTAGTCCTGTCTCAAGCCCTAGCTCTAGAAACTAACCCTAATCCTATCCCTAACCTAACCCTGCTGAAATCCTAAATAAAACCTTAGCTCTAAACCTAACCATAATCATGCTGATACAATAGCCCTGCCCATGCCCATATTGCTGTTTCAAGCCCTAGACCTGGAAGCTAACCCTCAGCATAACTCTAACAATAAACCTGGTGGAACCCTAACCCTAACCATAACCATAATCCTATCTCTAACCATAGCCCCAGAGACTAACCGTAACCCTAACTCTAACCCTAAACCTGGTTGGACCCTAACCCTAACCCTAACATTAACCCTAACCCTAACTCTAACCCTAGCCATAGAAAATAAACCTAACCCTAACGCTTACCCTGCTGGAACCCTAAACCTAATCCTAACCCTGACACTAACACTAAACCTAGGTCTAGAAACTAACCCTAACAATAACCCTAGACCTAACCCATGTGGAACTCTAACACTAACCGTAACTCTAACCCTTAACCTACTCAGCCTGCGTGCCAAGGACTCGGCAATCCAGGTGTTGCTGTAAGCTTTGCAGGAAAGCTGATGCCTCCCCTTCTCTGGGTAGCTGCCTGGAAAAGGGTAAATGCTAGAATGGAACAGGAACCAGCTTTTGCCTCTCTTTTTCACTTCTTCCTGTGCTGAGGCAGTACCTTAGAGCAAGAAAAGCTGTTATGCCTGAAAGTAAAGACTCACACTTCCATGTGGCAACCAGGGTTCATCTCCAGCAACATGTGAAGTGGCTTCAGCTACTCCTTCATAGGTGTCTGCCTGAACTGGCATGATCACAGAATATTGAAGTAAGCTTGAGCCAGTACAAGAATTTCCACTGGATCCACAGAGCTGATACTCTGCGGAGGCTAATTAGAGTGCCTAGGTGGGGGAAGAAAGAAGGCTGCCCTCTTGAAGAGCAGAGACAGAGCCCCCTGTGATCCGGCCCTACAGCATCAGCAGAGACTGTGCAGGTTGGGATGACATAGCGCATTAGTCCGATTCTTGTTGCTTAGACAGAATAACTCACAACCACAACTTAAAGAGAGGAGTATTTTGGCTCTTAAGTGGCAAGTCAGAAGGGCTTTACCCTAACCCTAACCCAAAACTATCTCTAGGCCTAGCCTAATCCGAGACAAATACTGAAGCCTAATGTGCAACCTCAGTCTCAACCTCAAACTCAACCTAAACCTAAACCTGCTGAAATGCAAAATAAAACCCTAGCTCTGAACCTAACCATAAGCATGCTCATACCATAGCTCTGGCCATGACCCTAGTACTGTCTTAAGCCCTAGCACTAGAAACTAACCCTAACCCTAACCCTAACACTATCTCTAACCCTAGCACTAGAAACTAACCCTAACTCTAACTCTAACCCTAACACTTGTTGGACCCTAACCCTAAAAGTAACCCCAACCCTAAACCTAACTCTAACCCTAGCCCTAGAAAATATCCTTAACCCTAACCGTAACCCTAACACTAACCCTGAGGGAACCCTAATCCTAACCCTAACACTAACCCTAACCCTAACCTTAACCCTAACTCAACCCTGCTGAAATCCTAAATAAAACCCTAGCTCTTAACCTAACCATAAGCATGATGATAAAATAGCTCTGGCCATGCCCATATGCCTGCTTCAAGACCTATCCCTAGAAACTAACCGTAACCCTAACAGTAACCCTGGTGGAACACTAACCCTAACTCTAACCCTAACTCTAACAATAATCCTGGTGGAACCCTAACCCTAACCCTAACCCTAACCCTAACCCTAATCAGCCTGCATGCCAGGGACTCGGCAAACCATGTCTTGCTGTTAGCTTTGCAGGAAAGCTGCTGCCTCCCCTTCTCTGGGTAGCTGCCTCGAAAAGGGTAAATGCTAGAACGCAACAGGAACCAGCTTTTGCCTCTTTTTTTCACTTCTTCCTGTGCTGAGGCAGTACCTTAGAGCAAGAAAAGCTGTTATGCCTGAAAGTCAAGACTCCCACTTCCATGTGGCAACCAGGGTTTATCTCCAGCAACATGTGAAGTGGCTTCAGCTACTCTTTCATAGGTGTCTCCCTGAACTGCCATGATCACAGAATGTTGAGGTAAGCTTGAGCCAGTACAAGAATTTCCACTGGATCCACAGAGCTGATACTCTGCGGAGGCTAAGGTGAGTGCCTAGGTGGGGGAAGTAAGAAGGCTGCCCTCTTGAAGAGCAGAGACAGAGCCCCCTGTGATCCGGCCCTACAGCATCAGCAGAGACTGTGCAGGTTGGGATGACATGGCGCATTAATCCCGTTCTTGTTGCTGAGACAGAATAACTCACAACCACAACTTAAAGAGAGGAGTATTTTGGCTCTTAAGTGTCAAGTTGGAAGGGCTTTACCCTAACCCTAACCCAAAACTATCTCTAGGCCTAGCCTAATCCGAGATAAATACTGAAGCCTAACGTTCAACCTCAGTATCAACCTAAAACTCAACCTAAACCTAAACCTGCTGAAACGCAAAATAAAACCCTAGCTCTAAACCTAACCATAAGCATGCTCATACCATAGCTCTGGCCATTCCCCTAGTCCTGTCTCAATCCCTAGCCCTAGAAACTAACCATAATCCTAACCCTAACCCTAAGCCTAACCTAAACCTTCTGAAATCCTAAATAAAACCCTAGCTCTAAACCTAACCATAAGCATGCTGATACCATAGCTCTGGCTATGCCCATATTCCATTTTCAAGTACTAGCCCTGGAAACTAACCATAACCCTAATTCTAACAATAACCCTGGTGGAAGGCTAACCCTAACCCTAAACCTATCTCTAACCCTAGACCTAGAAACTAACCCTAACCCTAACTCTAACCGTAACCCTGGTTCGACCCTAACCCTAAAAGTAACCCTAACCCTAACCCTAAACCTAACTCTAACCCGAGCCCTAGAAAATAACCTTAACCCTAACCCTAACCCTTACACTAACCCTGAGGGAACCCTAATCCTAACCCTAACACTAACTCTAACCCTAGCCCTAGAAACTAAACCTAACCCTAACCCTAGCCCTAACCCTGGTGGAACCATAACCCTAACCCTAACCGTAACCCTAAACCCTAACCAGAACCCTACTGAGCCTGCGTGCCAGGGACTCGGCAAACCAGGGCTTGCTGTAAGCTTTGCAGGAAAGCTGCTGCCTCCCCTTCTCTGGGTAGCTGCCTGGAAAAGGGTAAATGCTAGAATGGAACAGGAACCAGCTTTTGCCTCTCTTTTTCACTTCTTCCTGTGCTGAGGCAGTACCTCAGAGCAAGAAAAGCTGTTATGCCTGAAAGTCAAGACTCCCACTTCCATGTGGTAACAAGGGTTTATCTCCAGCAACATGTGAAGTGGCTTCAGCTACTCTTTCATAGGTGTCTGCCTGAACTGGCATGATCAGAGAATATTGATGTAAGCTTGAGCCAGTACAAGAATTTCCACTGGATCCACGGAGCTGATACTCTGCGGAGGCTAAGGTGAGTGCCTAGGTGGGGGAAGTAAGAAGGCTGCCCTCTTGAAGAGCAGAGACAGAGCCCCCTGTGATCCGGCCCTACAGCATCAGCAGAGACTGTGCAGGTTGTTATGACATGGCGCATTAGTCCCGTTCTTGTTGCTGAGACAGAATAACTGACAACCACAACTTAAAGAGAGGAGTATTTTGGCTCTTAATTGGCAAGTCAGAAGGGCTTTACCCTAACCCTAACCCAAAACTATCTCTAGGACTAGCCTAATCCGAGACAAATACTGAGGCCTAACGTTCAACCTCAGTGTCAACCTCAAACTCAACCTAAACCTAAACCTGCTGAAATGCAAAATAAAACCCTAGCTCTTAACCTAACCATAAGCATGCTGATGCCATAGCTATGGCATTGCCCATATTCCTGTTTCAAGCCCTAGCCCTAGAAACTATCCGTAACCCTAACAGTAACCCTGGTGGAACCATAACCTTAACCCTAACCATAACCCTAACTCTAACATTAAGCCTGGTGGAACCCTAACCCTAATCCTAACCCTAACCATAACCCTACTCAGCCTGCGTGCCAGGGACTCGGCAAACCATGTCTTGCTGTTAGCTTTGCAGGAAAGCTGCTGCCTCCCCTTCTCTGGGTAGCTGCCTGGAAAAGGTAAATGCTAGAATGGAACAGGAACAAGCTTTTGCCTCTATCTTTCACTTCTTCCTGTACTGAGGCACTACCTTAGAGCAAGAAAAGCTGTTATGCCTGAAAGTCAACACTCCCACTTCCATGTGGCCACCAGGGTTTATCTCCAACAACATGTGAAGTGGCTTCAGCTACTCTTTCATAGGTGTCTGGCTGAACTGGCATGATCACAGAATATTGAAGTAAGCTAGACCCCAGTACAAGAATTTCTTCTGGTTCCACAGAGCTGGTACTCTGCGGAGGCTAAGGTGAGTGCCTAGGTGGGGGAAGTAAGAAGGCTGCCCTCTTGAAGAGCAGAGACAGAGCCCCAAGGTGATCTGGCCCTACAGCATCAGTAGAGACTGTGCAGGTTGGGATGACATGGCGCATTAGTCCCGTTCTTGTTGCTGAGACAGAATACCTGACAACCACAACATAAAGAGAGGAGTATTTTGGCTCTTAAGTGGCAAGTCAGAAGGGCTTTAATCTAACCCTAACCCAAAACTATTTCTAGGCTTGCCTAATCTGAGACAAATACTGAGGCCTAACGTTCAACCTCAGTCTCAACCTCAAACTCAACCTAAACCTAAACCTGCTGAAATGCAAAATAAAACCCTAGCTCTAAACCTAACCATAAGCATGCTGATACCATAGCTCTGGCCATGCCCATATTCCTGTTTCAAGCCCTAGCCCTGGAAACTAACCCTAACCCTAACTCTAATAACCTTGGTGGAACCCTAAACCTAACACTTTCTCTAACCCTAGCCCTAGAAACTAACCGTAACTCTAACTCTAACCCTAAGCCTGGTTTGAACCTAACCATAAAAGTAACCCAAACCCTAACCCTAACCCTAACTATAACCCTAGCCCTGGAAAATAACCTTAACAATAACCCTAACTCTAACATTAACCCTGATGGAACCCTAATCCTAACCCTAACACTAACCCTAACCCTAACCCTAACCCTAACTCAATCCTGCTGAAATCCTAAATAAAACCCTTGCTCTAAACCTAACCATAAGCATGCTGATACCATAGCTCTGGCCATGCCCATATTCCTGTTTCAAGCCCTAGCCCTGGAAAATAACCCTAACCCTAACAGTAACACTGGTGGAACCCTAACCCTAACCATAACTCTAACAATAACCCTGGTGGAAACCGAACCCTAACCCTAACACTATCTCTAACCCTAGCACTAAAAACTAACCCTAACCTTAACTCTAACCCTAACCCTGGTTGGACCCTAACCCTAAACTTAACCCTAACCCTAACCCTAACCCTAACACTAACCCTAGCCCTAGAAATTAACCCTAACCCTAGCCCTAACCCTGGTTGAACATTAAACCTAACCGTAACCCTAAACATAACTCTAACCCTAACACTAACTCTAAACCTAGACCTAGAAACTAACCCTAACCCTAACCCTAACAATAACGGTGGTGGAACCGTAAACCTAACCCTAACCCTAACCCTACTCAGACTGCGTGCCAGGGACTCGGCAAACCATGTCTTGCTGTGAGCTTTGCAGGAAAGCTGCTTCCTCCCCTTCTCTGGGTAGCTGCCTGGAAAAGGTAAATGCTAGAATGGAACAGGAACAAGCTTTTGCCTCTATCTTTCACTTCTTCCTGTGCTGAGGCACTACCTTAGAGCAAGAAAAGCTGTTATGCCTGAAAGTCAAGACTCCCACTTCCATGTGGCCACCAGGGTTTATCTCCAACAATATATGAAGTGGCTTCAGCTTCTCTTTCATAGGTGTGTTTCTGAACTGGCATGATCACAGAATATTGAAGTAAGCTTGACCCCAGTACAAGAATTTTCACTGGTTCCACAGAGCTGATACTCTGCGGAGGCTAAGGTGAGTGCCTAGGTGGGGGAAGTAAGAAGGCTGCCCTCTTGAAGAGCAGAGACAGAGCCCCCAGGTGACCTGGCCCTACAGCATCAGCAGAGACTGTGCAGGTTGGGATGACATGGCGCATTAGTCCCGTTCTTGTTGCTGAGACAGAATACCTGACAACCACAACTTAAAGAGAGGAGTATTTTGGCTCTTAAGTGGCAAGTCAGAAGGGCTTTACTCTAACCCTAACCCAAAACTATTTCTAGGCCTAGCCTAATCCGAGACAAATACTGAGGCCTAACGTTCAACCTCAGTCTCAACCTCAAACTCAACCTAAACCTAAACCTGCTGAAATGCAAAATAAAACCCTAGCTCTAAACCTAACCATAAGCATGCTGATACCATAGCTCTGGCCATGCCCATATTCCTGTTTCAAGCCCTAGCCCTGGAAACTAACCCTAACCCTAACTCTAACAATAACCCTGGTGGAACCCTAAACCTAACACTATCTCTAACCCTAGCCCTAGAAACTAAACCTAACTCTAACTCTAACCCTAAGCCTGGTTTGAACCTAACCATAAAAGTAACCCAAACCCTAACCCTAACCCTAACTATAACACTAGCCCTGGAAAATAACCTTAACAATAACCCTAACTCTAACATTAACCCTGATGGAACCCTAATCCTAACCCTAACACTAACCCTAACCCTAACCCTAACTCAATCCTGCTGAAATCCTAAATAAAACCCTTGCTCTAAACCTAACCATAAGCATGCTGATACCATAGCTCTGGCCATGCCCCTATTCCTGTTTCAAGCCCTAGCCCTAGAAACTAACCCTAACACTAACAGTAACACTGGTGGAAGCCTAACCCTAAAACTAACTCTAACAATAACCCTGGTGGAAACCTAACCCTAACCCTAACACTATCTCTAACCCTAGCACTAAAAACTAACTCTAACCCTAACTCTAACCCTAACCCTGGTAGGACCCTAACCCTAAACTTAACCCTATCCCTAACCCTAACCCTAACACTAACCCTAGCCCTAGAAATTAACCCTAACCCTAGCCCTAACCCTGGTTGAAACCTAAACTTAACCCTAACCCTAAACCTAACTCTAACCCTAACACTAACTCTAAACCTAGACCTAGAAACTAACTGTAATCCTAACCCTAACCCTAACCCTAAATGTAACCTTAACACTAACCCTAGAAAAAAACCTTAACCCTAACCCTAACCCTAACACTAACCCTGATGGAACCCTAATCCTAACCCAAACACTAACCCTAAACCTAACACTAACTCAACCATGCTGAAATCCTAAATAAAACCCTAGCTCTAAACCTAACCATAAGCATGCTGATACCATAGCTCTGGCCATGCCCATATTCCTGTTTCAAACCCTAGCCCTGGAAACTAACCCTAACCCTAACTCTAACAATAACCCTGGTGGAACCCTAAACCTAACACTATCTCTAACCCTAGCCCTAGAAACTAACCCTAACTCTAACTCTAACCCTAAGCCTGATTTGAACCTAACCATAAAAGTAACCCAAACCCTAACCCTAACCCTAACTATAACACTAGCCCTGGAAAATAACCTTAACAATAACCCTAACTCTAACATTAACCCTGATGGAACCCTAATCCTAACCCTAACACTAACCCTAACCATAACCCTAACTCAATCCTGCTGAAATCCTAAATAAAACCCTTGCTCTAAACCTAACCATAAGCATGCTGATACCATAGCTCTGGCCATGCCCCTATTCCTGTTTCAAGCCCTAGCCCTAGAAACTAACCCTAACCCTAACAGTAACACTGGTGGAAGCCTAACCCTAAAACTAACTCTAACAATAACCCTGGTGGAAACCTAACCCTAACCCTAACACTATCTCTAACCCTAGCACTAAAAACTAACTCTAACCCTAACTCTAACCCTAACCCTGGTTGGACCCTAACCCTAAACTTAACCCTATCCCTAACCCTAACCCTAACACTAACCCTAGCCCTAGAAATTAACCCTAACCCTAGCCCTAACCCTGGTTGAACCCTAAACTTAACCCTAACCCTAAACCTAACTCTAACCCTAACACGAACTCTAAACCTAGACCTAGAAACTAACTGTAATCCTAACCCTAACCCTAACCCTAACTGTAACCCTAACCCTAACCCTAACCCTAGAAAAAAACCTTAACCCTAACCCTAACACTAACCCTGATGGAACCCTAATCCTAACCCAAACACTAACCCTAAACCTAACCCAAACTCAAACATGCTGAAATCCTAAATAAAACCCTAGCTCTAAACCTAACCATAAGCATGCTGATACCATAGCTCTACCCATGCCCATATTCCTGTATCAAGCCCGAGCAGTAGAAACTAACCCTAACCCCAAAAGTAACCCTGGTAGAACCCTAAACCTAACCCTAACACTAACCCTAACTCTCACACTAGCCCTAGAAACTAACCCTGACGCTAAACCTAACCCTGGTAGAATCCTAAACCTAAACCTAACCCTAACACTAACTATAACCCTAGCCCTAGAAACTAACCGTAACCCTAACCCTAGCCCTAATCCTGGTGGAACCCTAAACCTAAACATAACCGTAACCCTAACCCTAACCCTACTCAGCCTGCGTGCCAGGGATCGGCAACCCAGGTCTTGCTGTTATCTTTGCAGTAAAGCTGCTGCCTCCTCTTCTCTGGGTAGCTGCCTGGAAAAGGGTAAATTCCAGAATGGAACAGGAACCACCTTTTGCGTCAGTTTTCACATCTTCCTGTGCTGAGGCAGTACCTTAGAGCAAGAAAAGCTGTTATGCCTGAAAGTCAAGACTCCCTCTTCCATGTGGCCACCAGGGTTTATCTAAAGCAACATGTGAAGTGGCTTCAGCTTCTCTTTCATAGGTGTGTTTCTGAACTGGCATGATCACAGAATATTGAAGTAAGCTTGATCCCAGTACAAGAATTTCCACAGGTTCCACAGAGCTGATACTCTGCGGAGGCTATGGTGAGTGCCTAGGTGGCGGAAGTAAGAAGGCTGCCCTCTTGAAAAGCAGAGACAGAGCCCCCAGGTGATCCGGCCCTACAGCATCAGCAGAGACTGTGTAGGTTGGGATGACATGGCGCATTAGTCCCGTTCTTGTTGCTGAGACAGAATACCTGACAACCACAACTTAAAGAGAGGAGTATTTTGGCTCTTAAGTGGCAAGTCAGAAGGGCTTTACTCTAACCCTAACCCAAAACTATTTCTAGGCCTAGCCTAATCCGAGACAAATACTGAGGCCTAACGTTCAACCTCAGTCTCAACCTCAAACTCAACCTAAACCTAACCCTGCTGAAATGCAAAATAAAACCCTAGCTCTAAACCTAACCATAAGCATGCTGATACCATAGCTCTGGCCATGCCCATATTCCTGTTTCAAGCCCTAGCCCTGGAAACTAACCCTAACCCTAACTCTAACAATAACCCTGGTGGAACCCTAAACCTAACACTATCTCTAACCCTAGCCCTAGAAACTAAACCTAACTCTAACTCTAACCCTAAGCCTGGTTTGAACCTAACCATAAAAGTAACCCAAACCCTAACCCTAACCCTAACTATAACACTAGCCCTGGAAAATAACCTTAACAATAACCCTAACTCTAACATTAACCCTGATGGAACCCTAATCCTAACCCTAACACTAACCCTAACCCTAACCCTAACTCAATCCTGCTGAAATCCTAAATAAAACCCTTGCTCTAAACCTAACCATAAGCATGCTGATACCATAGCTCTGGCCATGCCCCTATTCCTGTTTCAAGCCCTAGCCCTAGAAACTAACCCTAACACTAACAGTAACACTGGTGGAAGCCTAACCCTAAAACTAACTCTAACAATAACCCTGGTGGAAACCTAACCCTAACCCTAACACTATCTCTAACCCTAGCACTAAAAACTAACTCTAACCCTAACTCTAACCCTAACCCTGGTAGGACCCTAACCCTAAACTTAACCCTATCCCTAACCCTAACCCTAACACTAACCCTAGCCCTAGAAATTAACCCTAACCCTAGCCCTAACCCTGGTTGAAACCTAAACTTAAACCTAACCCTAAACCTAACTCTAACCCTAACACTAACTCTAAACCTAGACCTAGAAACTAACTGTAATCCTAACCCTAACCCTAACCCTAACTGTAACCCTAACCCTAACCCTAGAAAAAAACCTTAACCCTAACCCTAACCCTAACACTAACCCTGATGGAACCCTAATCCTAACCCAAACACTAACCCTAAACCTAACCCTAACTCAACCATGCTGAAATCCTAAATAAAACCCTAGCTCTAAACCTAACCATAAGCATGCTGATACGATAGCTCTGGCCATGCCCATATTCCTGTTTCAAACCCTAGCCCTGGAAACTAACCCTAACCCTAACTCTAACAATAACCCTGGTGGAACCCTAAACCTAACACTATCTCTAACCCTAGCCCTAGAAACTAACCCTAACTCTAACTCTAACCCTAAGCCTGATTTGAACCTAACCATAAAAGTAACCCAAACCCTAACCCTAACCCCAACTATAACACTAGCCCTGGAAAATAACCTTAACAATAACCCTAACTCTAACATTAACCCTGATGGAACCCTAATCCTAACCCTAACACTAACCCTAACCCTAACCCTAACTCAATCCTGCTGAAATCCTAAATAAAACCCTTGCTCTAAACCTAACCATAAGCATGCTGATACCATAGCTCTGGCCATGCCCCTATTCCTGTTTCAAGCCCTAGCCCTAGAAACTAACCCTAACCCTAAGAGTAACACTGGTGGAAGCCTAACCCTAAAACTAACTCTAACAATAACCCTGGTGGAAACCTAACCCTAACCCTAACACTATCTCTAACCCTAGCACTAAAAACTAACTCTAACCCTAACTCTAACCCTAACCCTGGTTGGACCCTAACCCTAAACTTAACCCTATCCCTAACCCTAACCCTAACACTAACCCTAGCCCTAGAAATTAACCCTAACCCTAGCCCTAACCCTGGTTGAACCCTAAACTTAACCCTAACCCTAAACCTAACTCTAACCCTAACACTAACTCTAAACCTAGACCTAGAAACTAACTGTAATCCTAACCCTAACCCTAACCCTAAATGTAACCCTAACCCTAACCCTAGAAAAAAACCTTAACCCTAACCCTAACCCTAACACTAACCCTGATGGAACCCTAATCCTAACCCAAACACTAACCCTAACCCTAACCCTAACTCAACCCTGCTGAAATCCTAAATAAAACCCTAGCTCTAAACCTAACCATAAGCATGCTGATACCATAGCTCTGGCCATGCCCATATTCCTGTTTCAAACCCTAGCCCTGGAAACTAACCCTAACCCTAACTCTAACAATAACCCTGGTGGAACCCTAAACCTAACACTATCTCTAACCCTAGCCCTAGAAACTAACCCTAACTCTAACTCTAACCCTAAGCCTGATTTGAACCTAACCATAAAAGTAACCCAAACCCTAACCCTAACCCTAACTATAACACTAGCCCTGGAAAATAACCTTAACAATAACCCTAACTCTAACATTAACCCTGATGGAACCCTAATCCTAACCCTAACACTAACCCTAACCCTAACCCTAACTCAATCCTGCTGAAATCCTAAATAAAACCCTTGCTCTAAACCTAACCATAAGCATGTTGATACCATAGCTCTGGCCATGCCCCTATTCCTGTTTCAAGCCCTAGCCCTAGAAACTAACCCTAACCCTAAGAGTAACACTGGTGGAAGCCTAACCCTAAAACTAACTCTAACAATAACCCTGGTGGAAACCTAACCCTAACCCTAACACTATCTCTAACCCTAGCACTAAAAACTAACTCTAACCCTAACTCTAACCCTAACCCTGGTTGGACCCTAACCCTAAACTTAACCCTATCCCTAACCCTAACCCTAACACTAACCCTAGCCCTAGAAATTAACCCTAACCCTAGCCCTAACCCTGGTTGAACCCTAAACTTAACCCTAACCCTAAACCTAACTCTAACCCTAACACGAACTCTAAACCTAGACCTAGAAACTAACTGTAATCCTAACCCTAACCCTAACCCTAACTGTAACCCTAACCCTAACCCTAACCCTAGAAAAAAACCTTAACCCTAACCCTAACACTAACCCTGATGGAACCCTAATCCTAACCCAAACACTAACCCTAAACCTAACCCGAACTCAAACATGCTGAAATCCTAAATAAAACCCTAGCTCTAAACCTAACCATAAGCATGCTGATACCATAGCTCTACCCATGCCCATATTCCTGTATCAAGCCCGAGCAGTAGAAACTAACCCTAACCCCAAAAGTAACCCTGGTAGAACCCTAAACCTAACCCTAAGACTAACCCTAACTCTCACACTAGCCCTAGAAACTAACCCTGACGCTAAACCTAACCCTGGTAGAATCCTAAACCTAAACCTAACCCTAACCCTAACCCTAACACTAACTATAACCCTAACCCTAGAAACTAACCGTAACCCTAACCCTAGCCCTAATCCTGGTGGAACCCTAAACCTAAACATAACCGTAACCCTAACCCTAACCCTACTCAGCCTGCGTGCCAGGGATCGGCAACCCAGGGCTTGCTGTTATCTTTGCAGTAAAGCTGCTGCCTCCTCTTCTCTGGGTAGCTGCCTGGAAAAGGGTAAATTCCAGAATGGAACAGGAACCACCTTTTGCGTCAGTTTTCACATCTTCCTGTGCTGAGGCAGTACCTTAGAGCAAGAAAAGCTGTTATGCCTGAAAGTCAAGACTCCCTCTTCCATGTGGCCACCAGGGTTTATCTAAAGCAACATGTGAAGTGGCTTCAGCTTCTCTTTCATAGGTGTGTTTCTGAACTGGCATGATCACAGAATATTGAAGTAAGCTTGATCCCAGTACAAGAATTTCCACAGGTTCCACAGAGCTGATACTCTGCGGAGGCTATGGTGAGTGCCTAGGTGGCGGAAGTAAGAAGGCTGCCCTCTTGAAAAGCAGAGACAGAGCCCCCAGGTGATCCGGCCCTACAGCATCAGCAGAGACTGTGTAGGTTGGGATGACATGGAGCATTAGTCCCGTTCTTGTTGCTGAGACAGAATACCTGACAACCACAACTTAAAGAGAGGAGTATTTTGGCTCTTAAGTGGCAAGTCAGAAGGGCTTAACCCTACACCTAACCCAAAACTATTTCTAGCCCTTCCCTAATCCGAGACAAATACTGAAGCCTAATGTTCAACCTCAGTCTCAACCTCAAACTCAACCTAAACCTAACCCTGCTGAAATGCAAAATAAAACCCTAGCTCTAAACCTAACCATAAGCATGCTCATACCATAGCTCTGGACATGCCCCTAGTCCTGTCTCAAGCCCTAGCCCTAGAAACTAACCCTAACCCTAATCCTAACCCTAACCCTAATGCATATTCCTGTTTCAAGCCCTAGCCCTGGAAACTAACCCTAACCCTAACTCTAGCAATAACCCTGTTCGAAACCTAACCCTAACCCTAACCCTAACACTAACCATATCTCTAACGCTAGCCCTAGAAACTAACCATAACCCTATCTCTAAACCTAACCCAGGTTGGAACCTAACCCTAACCCTAACCCTAACCGTAACCCTAACTCTACCACTAGCCCTAGAAAATAACACTAACCCTAACCCTAACCCTGGTCGAACCCTAAACCTAACCCTAAACCTAACCCTAACCCTAAAACTAACTCGGACCCTAGAATAGAAACTAACCCTAACCCTAACCCTAAACATGGTGGAACCCTTACCCTAAACCTAACCCGAAACCTAACCCTAAGCCTAACCCTAACCCTAACCCTATCTCTATCCCTAGCCCTAGAAACTAACCCTAACCCTAACTCTAACCCTAACCCTGGTTGGACCCTAAACCTAACCCTAACCATAACCCTAACTGTAACCCTAGACCTAGAAAGTAACCCTAACCCTAACCTTGGTCGCAACCTAAACCTAACCATAAACCTAAACATAACACTAACCCTAAACCTATCTCTAACCTTAGCCCTAGAAACTAACCCTAACCCTAACTCTAACCCTAACCCTGGTTGGACCCTAACCCTAAAAGTAACCCTAACCCTAACCCTAACCCTAACCCTAACTCTAACACTAGCCCTAGAAAATAAACTTAACAATAAACCTAACACTAACACTAACCCTGATGGAACCCTAATCCTAACCCTAACACTAACCCTAACCCTAACTCAAACCTGCTGAAATCCTAAATAAAACCCTATCTCTAAACCTAACCATAAGCATGCTGATACCATAGCTCTACCCATGCCCATATTCATTTTTCAAGCACTAGCACTAGAAACTAACCCTAACCCTAACAGTAACCCTGGTGGATCCCTAACCCTAACCCTAACACTAACCCTAACACTCACACTAGCCCTAAAAACTAACCCTAACCCTAAACCTATCCCTGGTGGTATCCTAAACCTAACCCTAACCCCAACCCTAACCCTAACCCTAACCCCAACACTAACTCTAACCCTAGCCCTAGAAACTAACCCTAACCATAACACTAGCCCTAACCCTGGTGGAACCCTAACCTAACCCTAACCCTAACCCTAACCCTAACCCTACTCAGCCTGCGTGCCAGGGACTCGGCAACCCAGGGCTTGCTGTTAGCTTTGCAGTAAAGCTCGTGCCTCCCCTACTCTGAGTAGCTGCCTGGAAAAGGGCAAATTCTAGAATGGAACAGGAACCAGCTTTTGCGTCAGTTTTCACATCTTTCTGTGCTGAGGCAGTACCTTAGAGCAAGAAAAGCTGTTATGCCTGAAAGTCAAGATTCCCACTTCCATGTGGCCAACAGGGTTTATCTCCAGCAACATGTGAAGTGACTTCAGCTTCTCTTTCATAGGTGTGTTTCTGAACTGGCATGATCACAGAATATTGAAGTAAACTTGACCCCAGTACAAGATTTACCACTGGTTCCACAGAGCTGATACTCTGCCGAGGCTAAGGTGAGTGCCTAGGTGGGGGAAATAAGAAGGCTGCCCTCTTGAAGGGCAGAGACAGAGCCCCCAGGTGATCTGGCCCTACAGCATCAGCAGAGACTGTGCAGGTTGGGATGACATGGCGCATTAGTCCCGTTCTTGTTGCTGATACAGAATACCTGACAACCACAACATAAAGAGAGGAGTATTTTGGCTCTTAAGTGGCAAGTCAGAAGGGCTTTACCCTAAAACCTAACCCAAAACTATCTCTAGGCCTAGCCTAATCAGAGAAAAATACTGAAGCCTAAGGTTCAACCTCAGTCTCAACCTCAAACTCAACCTAAACCTAAACCT
This sequence comes from Erethizon dorsatum, assembly GCA_028451465.1. Classification (NCBI taxonomy): domain Eukaryota; kingdom Metazoa; phylum Chordata; class Mammalia; order Rodentia; family Erethizontidae; genus Erethizon; species Erethizon dorsatum. Next base: position 133,343 of record JAQMCO010000027.1, on the reverse strand, counting down.
TCTGAAATGCAAAATAAAACCCTAGCTCTGAACCTAACCATAAGCATGCTGATACCATAGCTCTGGCCATGCCCCTAGTCCTGTCTCAAGCCCTATCCCTAGAAACTAACCCTAATCCTAACCCTAACCCTAACCCTAACCTAACCCTGCTGAAATCCTAAATAAAACCCTATCTCTAAACCTAACCATAAGCATGCTGATACCATAGCTCTGGCCATGACCATATTCATGTTTCAAGCCCTAGCCCTGGAAACTAACCCTAACCCTAACTCTAACAATAACCCTGGTGGAACCGTAACCCTAACCCTAACCCTAACACTATCTCTAACCCTAGCCCTAGAAACTAACCCTAACTCTAACTCTAACCCTAACAGTGGTTGGACCCTAACCCTAAAAGTAACCCTAACCCTAAACCTAACTCTAACCCTAGCACTAGAAAATAACCATAACCCTAACACTAACCCTAACACTAACACTGATGGAACCCTAATCCTAACCCTAACACTAACCCTAACACTAACCCTAACTCAACCCTGCTGAAATCCTAAATAAAACCCTAGCTCTTAACCTAACCATAAGCATGCTGATAAAATAGCTCTGGCCATGCCCATATTCCTGTTTCAAGCCCTAGCCCTAGAAACTAACTGTAACACTAACAGTAACCCTGGTGGAACCCTAACCCTAACCCTAACCCTAACCCTAACTCTAACAATAACCCTGGTGGAACCCTAACCCTAACACTAACCCTAACCCTACTCAGCCTGCGTGCCAGGGACTCGGCAAACCATGTCTTGCTGTTAGCTTTGCAGGAAAGCTGCTGCCTCCCCTTCTCTGGGCAGATGCCTGGAAAGGGTAAATGCTAGAATTTAACAGGAACCAGCTTTTGCCTCTTTTTTTCACTTCTTCCTGTGCTGAGGCAGTACCTAAGAGCAAGAAAAGCTGTTATGCCTGAAAGTCAGGACTCCCACTTCCATGTGGCCAACAGGGTTTATCTCCAACAACATGTGAAGTGGCTTCAGCTTCTCTTTCATAGGTGTCTGCCTGAACTGGCATGATCACAGAATGTTGAGGTAAGCTTGAGCCAGTACAAGAATTTCCACTGGATCCACAGAGCTTGTACTCTGCGGAGGCTAAGCTGAGTGCCTAGGTGGGGGAAGTAAGAAGGCTGCCCTCTTGAAGAGCAGAGACAGAGCCCATTGTGATCCGGCCCTAAAGCATCAGCAGAGACTGTGCAGGTTGGGATGACATGGCGCATTAGTCCCGTTCTTGTTGCTGAGACAGAATACCTGACAACCACAACTTAAAGAGAGGATTATTTTGGCTCTTAAGTGGCAAGTCAGAAGATCTTAACCCTAACCCTAACCTAAAACTATTTCTAGCCCTAGCCTAATCCGAGACAAAAACTGAAGCCTAACCCTCAAACTCAGTCTCAACCTCAACCTCAACCTAAACCTAAACCTGCTGAAAGACAAAATAAAACCCTAGCTCTAAACCTAACCATAAGCATACTGATACCATAGCTCTGGCCATGCCCCTAGAACTGTCTCAAGCCCTAACCCTAGAAACTAACCCTAACCATAACCCTAACCCTAACAATAAATCTTACCCTAGCCCTAGAAACTAACAATAACAATAACCCTAACCCTAAAACTGGTGGAACCCTAAACCTAACACTAAACTTAACCCTAAACCTAACCCTAAACCTACACAGCCTAAGTGCCAGGGACTAGGCAACACAGGTCTTGCTGTTAGCTTTGCAGGAAAGCTGCTGCCTCCCTTTCTCTGGGTAGCTGCCTGGAAAAGGGTAAATGCAAGAATGGAATATTAACCAGCTTTTGCCTCTCTTTTTCACTTCTTCCTGTGCTTAGGCAGTACCTTAGAGCAAGAAAAGCTGTTATGCCTCAAAGTCAAGACTCCCACTTCCATGGGGCTACCAGGGTTTATCTCCAGCAATACGTGAAGTGGCTTCACCTACTCTTTCATAGGTGTGTCTGAACTGGCATGATCATAGAATATTGAAGTAAGCTTGACCCCTGTAGAAGAATTTCCACTGGTTGCACAGAGCTGAAACTCTGCGGAGGCTAAGGTGAGTGCCTAGGTGGGGGAAGTAAGAAGGCTGCCCTCTTGAAGAGCAGAGACAGAGCCCCCAGGTGATCCGGCCCTATAGCATCAGCAGAGACAGTGCAGGTTGGGATGACATGGCGCATTAGTCCAGTTCTTGTTGCTGAGACAGAATAGTGACAACCACAACTTAGAGGAGAGGATTATTTTGGCTCTTAAGTGGCAAGTCAGAAGGGCTTAACCCTAACCCTAGCCCAAAACTATTTCTACCCCTAGCCTAATCCGAGACAAAAACTGAAGCCTAACCCTCAACTTCAGTCTCAACCTAATCCTCAACCTAAACCTAAACCTGCTGAAAGACAAAATAGAACCCTAGCTCTAAACCTAACCATAAGCATGCTGATACAATAGCTCTGGCCATGCCCATATTCCTGTTTCAAACCCTAGCCATTGAAACTAACCCTAACCCTAAGCTTAAACCTGGTGGAAAACTAAACCTAAACCAATGCCTAACCCTAACCCTAAAACTAACTCTAACCCTAGCCCTAGAAACTAACCCTAACCTTAACCCAAACCCTAACCCTGGTAGAACCCTAACCCTAACCCTAACCCTAACCCTAAGCCTAACCCTACTCAGCCTACGTGCCAGGGACTCGGCAAACCAGGTCTTGTTGTTTGCTTTGCAGGAAAGCTGCTGCCTCCCTTTCTCTGGGTAGCTGCCTGGAACAGGGTAAATGCTAGAATGGAACAGGAACCAGCTTTTGCCTCCATTTTTCTCTTCTTCCTGTGCTGAGGCAGTACCTTAGAGCAAGAAAAGCTGTTATGCCTGAAAGTCAAGACTCCCACTTCCATGTGGCCACCAGGGTTTATCTCCAGCAACATGTGAAGTAGCTTGAGCTACTCTTTCATAGGTGTGTGGCTAAACTGGCATGATCACAGTATATTGAAGTAAGCTTGACCACAGTACAAGAATTTCCACTGGTTCCACAGAGCTGATACTCTGCGGAGGCTAAGGTGAGTGCCTAGGTGGGGGAAGTAAGAAGGCTGCCCTCTTGAAGAGCAGGGACAGAGGCCCCAGGTGATCCAGCCCTACAGTATTAGAAGAGACTGTGCAGGTTGGGATGACATGGCGCACTTGTCCCGTTCTTGTTGCTGAGACAGAATACCTGACAACCACAACATAAAGAGAGGAGTATTTTGGCTCTTAAGTGGCAAGTCAGAAGGGCTTTACCCTAAACCTAACCCAAAACTATCTCTAGGCCTAGCCTAATCCGAGAAAAATACTGAAGCCTAAGGTTCAACCTCAGTCTCAACCTCAAACTCAACCTAAACCTAAACCTGCTGAAATGCAAAATAAAACCCTAGCTCTGAACCTAACCATAAGCATGCTCATACCATAGCTCTGGCCATGCCCCTAGTCCTGTCTCAAGCCCTATCCCTAGAAACTAACCCTAATCCTAACCCTAACCCTAACCCTAACTCAATCCTGCTGAAATCCTAAATAAAACCCTATCTCTAAACATAACCATAAGCATGCTGATACCATAGCTCTGGCCATGACCATATTCATGTTTCAAGCCCTAGCCCTGGAAACTAACCCTAACCCTAACTCTAACAATAACCCTGGTGGAACCGTAACCCTAACCCTAAACCTAACACTATCTCTAACCCTAGCCCTAGAAACTAACCCTAACTCTAACTCTAACCCTAACAGTGGTTGGACCCTAACCCTAAAAGTAACCCTAACCCTAAACCTAACTCTAACCCTAGCACTAGAAAATAACCATAACCCTAACACTAACCCTAACACTAACACTGATGGAACCCTAATCCTAACCCTAAACCCTAACACTAACCCTAACTCAACCCTGCTGAAATCCTAAATAAAACCCTAGCTCTTAACCTAACCATAAGCATGCTGATAAAATAGCTCTGGCCATGCCCATATTCCTGTTTCAAGCCCTAGCCCTAGAAACTAACTGTAACACTAACAGTAACCCTGGTGGAACCCTAACCCTAACCCTAAACCTAACCCTAACTCTAACAATAACCCTGGTGGAACCCTAACCCTAACCCTAACCCTAACCCTACTCAGCCTGCGTGCCAGGGACTCGGCAAACCATGTCTTGCTGTTAGCTTTGCAGGAAAGCTGCTGCCTCCCCTTCTCTGGGCAGATGCCTGGAAAGGGTAAATGCTAGAATTTAACAGGAACCAGCTTTTGCCTCTTTTTTTCACTTCTTCCTGTGCTGAGGCAGTACCTAAGAGCAAGAAAAGCTGTTATGCCTGAAAGTCAGGACTCCCACTTCCATGTGGCCACCAGGGTTTATCTCCAACAACATGTGAAGTGGCTTCAGCTTCTCTTTCATAGGTGTCTGCCTGAACTGGCATGATCACAGAATGTTGAGGTAAGCTTGAGCCAGTACAAGAATTTCCACTGGATCCACAGAGCTTGTACTCTGCGGAGGCTAAGCTGAGTGCCTAGGTGGGGGAAGTAAGAAGGCTGACCTCTTGAAGAGCAGAGACAGAGCCCATTGTGATCCGGCCCTAAAGCATCAGCAGAGACTGTGCAGGTTGGGATGACATGGCGCATTAGTCCCGTTCTTGTTGCTGAGACAGAATACCTGACAACCACAACTTAAAGAGAGGAGTATTTTGGCTCTTAAGTGGCAAGTCAGAAGGGCTTTACTCTAACCCTAACCCAAAACTATTTCTAGGCCTAGCCTAATCCGAGACAAATACTGAGGCCTAACGTTCAACCTCAGTCTCAACCTCAAACTCAACCTAAACCTAAACCTGCTGAAATGCAAAATAAAACCCTAGCTCTAAACCTAACCATAAGCATGCTGATACCATAGCTCTGGCCATGCCCATATTCCTGTTTCAAGCCCTAGCCCTGGAAACTAACCCTAACCCTAAATCTAACAATAACCCTGGTGGAACCCTAAACCTAACACTATCTCTAACCCTAGCCCTAGAAACTAAACCTAACTCTAACTCTAACCCTAAGCCTGGTTTGAACCTAACCATAAAAGTAACCCAAACCCTAACCCTAACCCTAACTATAACACTAGCCCTGGAAAATAACCTTAACAATAACCCTAACTCTAACATTAACCCTGATGGAACCCTAATCCTAACCCTAACACTAACCCTAACCCTAACCCTAACTCAATCCTGCTGAAATCCTAAATAAAACCCTTGCTCTAAACCTAACCATAAGCATGCTGATACCATAGCTCTGGCCATGCCCCTATTCCTGTTTCAAGCCCTAGCCCTAGAAACTAACCCTAACACTAACAGTAACACTGGTGGAAGCCTAACCCTAAAACTAACTCTAACAATAACCCTGGTGGAAACCTAACCCTAACCCTAACACTATCTCTAACCCTAGCACTAAAAACTAACTCTAACCCTAACTCTAACCCTAACCCTGGTAGGACCCTAACCCTAAACTTAACCCTATCCCTAACCCTAACCCTAACACTAAACCTAGCCTTAGAAATTAACCCTAACCCTAGCCCTAACCCTGGTTGAACCCTAAACTTAACCCTAACCCTAAACCTAACTCTAACCCTAACACTAACTCTAAACCTAGACCTAGAAACTAACTGTAATCCTAACCCTAACCCTAACCCTAACTGTAACCCTAACCCTAACCCTAGAAAAAAACCTTAACCCTAACCCTAACCCTAACACTAACCCTGATGGAACCCTAATCCTAACCCAAACACTAACCCTAAACCTAACCCTAACTCAACCATGCTGAAATCCTAAATAAAACCCTAGCTCTAAACCTAACCATAAGCATGCTGATACCATAGCTCTGGCCATGCCCATATTCCTGTTTCAAACCCTAGCCCTGGAAACTAACCCTAACCCTAACTCTAACAATAACCCTGGTGGAACCCTAAACCTAACACTATCTCTAACCCTAGCCCTAGAAACTAACCCTAATTCTAACTCTAACCCTAAGCCTGATTTGAACCTAACCATAAAAGTAACCCAAACCCTAACCCTAACCCTAACTATAACACTAGCCCTGGAAAATAACCTTAACAATAACCCTAACTCTAACATTAACCCTGATGGAACCCTAATCCTAACCCTAACACTAACCCTAACCCTAACCCTAACTCAATCCTGCTGAAATCCTAAATAAAACCCTTGCTCTAAACCTAACCATAAGCATGCTGATACCATAGCTCTGGCCATGCCCCTATTCCTGTTTCAAGCCCTAGCCCTAGAAACTAACCCTAACCCTAAGAGTAACACTGGTGGAAGCCTAACCCTAAAACTAACTCTAACAATAACCCTGGTGGAAACCTAACCCTAACCCTAACACTATCTCTAACCCTAGCACTAAAAACTAACTCTAACCCTAACTCTAACCCTAACCCTGGTTGGACCCTAACCCTAAACTTAACCCTATCCCTAACCCTAAACCTAACACTAACCCTAGCCCTAGAAATTAACCCTAACCCTAGCCCTAACCCTGGTTGAACCCTAAACTTAACCCTAACCCTAAACCTAACTCTAACCCTAACACTAACTCTAAACCTAGACCTAGAAACTAACTGTAATCCTAACCCTAACCCTAACCCTAACTGTAACCCTAACCCTAACCCTAGAAAAAAACCTTAACCCTAACCCTAACCCTAACACTAACCCTGATGGAACCCTAATCCTAACCCAAACACTAACCCTAAACCTAACCCTAACTCAACCATGCTGAAATCCTAAATAAAACCCTAGCTCTAAACCTAACCATAAGCATGCTGATACGATAGCTCTGGCCATGCCCATATTCCTGTTTCAAACCCTAGCCCTGGAAACTAACCCTAACCCTAACTCTAACAATAACCCTGGTGGAACCCTAAACCTAACACTATCTCTAACCCTAGCCCTAGAAACTAACCCTAACTCTAACTCTAACCCTAAGCCTGATTTGAACCTAACCATAAAAGTAACCCAAACCCTAACCCTAACCCTAACTATAACACTAGCCCTGGAAAATAACCTTAACAATAACCCTAACTCTAACATTAACCCTGATGGAACCCTAATCCTAACCCTAACACTAACCCTAACCCTAACCCTAACTCAATCCTGCTGAAATCCTAAATAAAACCCTTGCTCTAAACCTAACCATAAGCATGCTGATACCATAGCTCTGGCCATGCCCCTATTCCTGTTTCAAGCCCTAGCCCTAGAAACTAACCCTAACCCTAAGAGTAACACTGGTGGAAGCCTAACCCTAAAACTAACTCTAACAATAACCCTGGTGGAACCCTAACCCTAACACTATCTCTAACCCTAGCACTAAAAACTAACTCTAACCCTAACTCTAACCCTAACCCTGGTTGGACCCTAACCCTAAACTTAACCCTATCCCTAACCCTAACCCTAACACTAACCCTAGCCCTAGAAATTAACCCTAACCCTAGCCCTAACCCTGGTTGAACCCTAAACTTAACCCTAACCCTAAACCTAACTCTAACCCTAACACTAACTCTAAACCTAGACCTAGAAACTAACTGTAATCCTAACCCTAACCCTAACCCTAACTGTAACCCTAACCCTAACCCTAACCCTAACCTTAACCCTAACCCTAACACTAACCCTGATGGAACCCTAATCCTAACCCAAACACTAACCCTAAACCTAACCCGAACTCAAACATGCTGAAATCCTAAATAAAACCCTAGCTCTAAACCTAACCATAAGCATGCTGATACCATAGCTCTACCCATGCCCATATTCCTGTATCAAGCCCGAGCAGTAGAAACTAACCCTAACCCCAAAAGTAACCCTGGTAGAACCCTAAACCTAACCCTAAGACTAACCCTAACTCTCACACTAGCCCTAGAAACTAACCCTGACGCTAAACCTAACCCTGGTAGAATCCTAAACCTAAACCTAACCCTAACCCTAACCCTAACACTAACTATAACCCTAGCCCTAGAAACTAACCGTAACCCTAACCCTAGCCCTAATCCTGGTGGAACCCTAAACCTAAACATAACCGTAACCCTAACCCTAACCCTACTCAGCCTGCGTGCCAGGGATCGGCAACCCAGGGCTTGCTGTTATCTTTGCAGTAAAGCTGCTGCCTCCTCTTCTCTGGGTAGCTGCCTGGAAAAGGGTAAATTCCAGAATGGAACAGGAACCACCTTTTGCGTCAGTTTTCACATCTTCCTGTGCTGAGGCAGTACCTTAGAGCAAGAAAAGCTGTTATGCCTGAAAGTCAAGACTCCCTCTTCCATGTGGCCACCAGGGTTTATCTAAAGCAACATGTGAAGTGGCTTCAGCTTCTCTTTCATAGGTGTGTTTCTGAACTGGCATGATCACAGAATATTGAAGTAAGCTTGATCCCAGTACAAGAATTTCCACAGGTTCCACAGAGCTGATACTCTGCGGAGGCTATGGTGAGTGCCTAGGTGGCGGAAGTAAGAAGGCTGCCCTCTTGAAAAGCAGAGACAGAGCCCCCAGGTGATCCGGCCCTACAGCATCAGCAGAGACTGTGTAGGTTGGGATGACATGGCGCATTAGTCCCGTTCTTGTTGCTGAGACAGAATACCTGACAACCACAACTTAAAGAGAGGAGTATTTTGGCTCTTAAGTGGCAAGTCAGAAGGGCTTAACCCTACACCTAACCCAAAACTATTTCTAGCCCTTCCCTAATCCGAGACAAATACTGAAGCCTAATGTTCAACCTCAGTCTCAACCTCAAACTCAACCTAAACCTAACCCTGCTGAAATGCAAAATAAAACCCTAGCTCTAAACCTAACCATAAGCATGCTGATACCATAGCTCTGGACATGCCCCTAGTCCTGTCTCAAGCCCTAGCCCTAGAAACTAACCCTAACCCTAACCCTAACCCTAACCCTAATGCATATTCCTGTTTCAAGCCCTAGCCCTGGAAACTAACCCTAACCCTAACTCTAGCAATAACCCTGTTCGAAACCTAACCCTAACCCTAACCCTAACACTAACCATATCTCTAACGCTAGCCCTAGAAACTAACCATAACCCTATCTCTAAACCTAACCCAGGTTGGAACCTAACCCTAACCCTAACCCTAACCGTAACCCTAACTCTACCACTAGCCCTAGAAAATAACACTAACCCTAACCCTAACCCTGGTCGAACCCTAAACCTAACCCTAAACCTAACCCTAACCCTAAAACTAACTCGGACCCTAGAATAGAAACTAACCCTAACCCTAACCCTAAACATGGTGGAACCCTTACCCTAAACCTAACCCGAAACCTAACCCTAAGCCTAACCCTAACCCTAACCCTATCTCTATCCCTAGCCCTAGAAACTAACCCTAACCCTAACTCTAACCCTAACCCTGGTTGGACCCTAAACCTAACCCTAACCATAACCCTAACTGTAACCCTAGCCCTAGAAAGTAACCCTAACCCTAACCTTGGTCGCAACCTAAACCTAACCATAAACCTAAACATAACACTAACCCTAAACCTATCTCTAACCTTAGCCCTAGAAACTAACCCTAACCCTAACTCTAACCCTAACCCTGGTTGGACCCTAACCCTAAAAGTAACCCTAACCCTAACCCTAACCCTAACCCTAACTCTAACACTAGCCCTAGAAAATAAACTTAACAATAAACCTAACACTAACACTAACCCTGATGGAACCCTAATCCTAACCCTAACACTAACCCTAACCCTAACTCAAACCTGCTGAAATCCTAAATAAAACCCTATCTCTAAACCTAACCATAAGCATGCTGATACCATAGCTCTACCCATGCCCATATTCATTTTTCAAGCACTAGCACTAGAAACTAACCCTAACCCTAACAGTAACCCTGGTGGATCCCTAACCCTAACCCTAACACTAACCCTAACACTCACACTAGCCCTAAAAACTAACCCTAACCCTAAACCTATCCCTGGTGGTATCCTAAACCTAACCCTAACCCCAACCCTAACCCTAACCCTAACCCCAACACTAACTCTAACCCTAGCCCTAGAAACTAACCCTAACCATAACACTAGCCCTAACCCTGGTGGAACCCTAACCTAACCCTAACCGTAACCCTAACCCTAACCCTACTCAGCCTGCGTGCCAGGGACTCGGCAACCCAGGGCTTGCTGTTAGCTTTGCAGTAAAGCTCGTGCCTCCCCTACTCTGAGTAGCTGCCTGGAAAAGGGCAAATTCTAGAATGGAACAGGAACCAGCTTTTGCGTCAGTTTTCACATCTTTCTGTGCTGAGGCAGTACCTTAGAGCAAGAAAAGCTGTTATGCCTGAAAGTCAAGATTCCCACTTCCATGTGGCCAACAGGGTTTATCTCCAGCAACATGTGAAGTGACTTCAGCTTCTCTTTCATAGGTGTGTTTCTGAACTGGCATGATCACAGAATATTGAAGTAAACTTGACCCCAGTACAAGATTTACCACTGGTTCCACAGAGCTGATACTCTGCCGAGGCTAAGGTGAGTGCCTAGGTGGGGGAAATAAGAAGGCTGCCCTCTTGAAGGGCAGAGACAGAGCCCCCAGGTGATCTGGCCCTACAGCATCAGCAGAGACTGTGCAGGTTGGGATGACATGGCGCATTAGTCCCGTTCTTGTTGCTGATACAGAATACCTGACAACCACAACATAAAGAGAGGAGTATTTTGGCTCTTAAGTGGCAAGTCAGAAGGGCTTTACCCTAAACCTAACCCAAAACTATCTCTAGGCCTAGCCTAATCCGAGAAAAATACTGAAGCCTAAGGTTCAACCTCAGTCTCAACCTCAAACTCAACCTAAACCTAAACCTGCTGAAATGCAAAATAAAACCCTAGCTCTAAAACTAACCATAAGCATGCTCATACCATAGCTCTGGCCATGCCCCTAGTCCTGTCTCAAGCCCTATCCCTAGAAACTAACCCTAAACCTAACCCTAACCCTAACCCTAACCTAAACCTGCTGAAATCCTAAATAAAACCCTATCTCTAAACCTAACCATAAGCATGCTGATACCATAGCTCTGGCCATGACCATATTCATGTTTCAAGCCCTAGCCCTGGAAACTAACCCTAACCCTAACTCTAACAATAACCCTGGTGGAACCGTAACCCTAACCCTAACCCTAACACTATCTCTAACCCTAGCCCTAGAAACTAACCCCAACTCTAACTCTAACCCTAACAGTGGTTGGACCCTAACCCTAAAAGTAACCCTAACCCTAAACCTAACTCTAACCCTAGCACTAGAAAATAACCATAACCCTAACACTAACCCTAACACTAACACTGATGGAACCCTAATCCTAAACCTAACACTAACCCTAACCCTAACCCTAACTCAACCCTGCTGAAATCCTAAATAAAACCCTAGCTCTTAACCTAACCATAAGCATGCTGATAAAATAGCTCTGGCCATGCCCATATTCCTGTTTCAAGCCCTAGCCCTAGAAACTAACTGTAACACTAACAGTAACCCTGGTGGAACCCTAACCCTAACCCTAACCCTAACCCTATCCCTAAACCTAACCCTAACAGTAACCCTGGTGGAACCCTAACCCTAACACTAACCCTAACCCTACTCAGCCTGCGTGCCAGGGACTCGGCAAACCATGTCTTGCTGTTAGCTTTGCAGGAAAGCTGCTGCCTCCCCTTCTCTGGGCAGATGCCTGGAAAGGGTAAATGCTAGAATTTAACAGGAACCAGCTTTTGCCTCTTTTTTTCACTTCTTCCTGTGCTGAGGCAGTACCTAAGAGCAAGAAAAGCTGTTATGCCTGAAAGTCAGGACTCCCACTTCCATGTGGCCAACAGGGTTTATCTCCAACAACATGTGAAGTGGCTTCAGCTTCTCTTTCATAGGTGTCTGCCTGAACTGGCATGATCACAGAATGTTGAGGTAAGCTTGAGCCAGTACAAGAATTTCCACTGGATCCACAGAGCTTGTACTCTGCGGAGGCTAAGCTGAGTGCCTAGGTGGGGGAAGTAAGAAGGCTGCCCTCTTGAAGAGCAGAGACAGAGCCCATTGTGATCCGGCCCTAAAGCATCAGCAGAGACTGTGCAGGTTGGGATGACATGGCGCATTAGTCCCGTTCCTGTTGCTGAGACAGAATACCTGACAACCACAACTTAAAGAGAGTAGTATTTTGGCTCTTAAGTGGCAAGTCAGAAGGGCTTAACCCTAACCCTAACCCAAAACTATTTCTAGCCCTAGCCTAATCCGAGACAAAAACTGAAGCCTAACCCTCAAACTCAGTCTCAACCTCAACCTCAACCTAAACCTAAACCTGCTGAAAGACAAAATAAAACCCTAGATCTAAACCTAACCATAAGCATACTGATACCATAGCTCTGGCCATGCCCCTAGAACTGTCTCAAGACCTAACCCAAAAACTAACCCTAACCCTAACCCTAACCCTAACAGTAAATCTTACCCTAGCCCTAGAAACTAACAATAACAATAACCCTAACCCTAAAACTGGTGGAACCCTAAACCTAACACTAAACTTAACCCTAAACCTAACCCTAACCCTACACAGCCTAAGTGCCAGGGACTAGGCAACACAGGTCTTGCTGTTAGCTTTGCAGGAAAGCTGCTGCCTCCCTTTCTCTGGGTAGCTGCCTGGAAAAGGGTAAATGCAAGAATGGAATATTAACCAGCTTTTGCCTCTCTTTTTCACTTCTTCCTGTGCTTAGGCAGTACCTTAGAGCAAGAAAAGCTGTTATGCCTCAAAGTCAAGACTCCCACTTCCATGGGGCTACCAGGGTTTATCTCCAGCAATACGTGAAGTGGCTTCACCTACTCTTTCATAGGTGTGTCTGAACTGGCATGATCATAGAATATTGAAGTAAGCTTGACCCCTGTAGAAGAATTTCCACTGGTTGCACAGAGCTGAAACTCTGCGGAGGCTAAGGTGAGTGCCTAGGTGGGGGAAGTAAGAAGGCTGCCCTCTTGAAGAGCAGAGACAGAGCCCCCAGGTGATCCGGCCCTATAGCATCAGCAGAGACAGTGCAGGTTGGGATGACATGGCGCATTAGTCCAGTTCTTGTTGCTGAGACAGAATAGTGACAACCACAACTTAGAGGAGAGGATTATTTTGGCTCTTAAGTGGCAAGTCAGAAGGGCTTAACCCTAACCCTAGCCCAAAACTATTTCTACCCCTAGCCTAATCCGAGACAAAAACTGAAGCCTAACCCTCAACTTCAGTCTCAACCTAATCCTCAACCTAAACCTAAACCTGCTGAAAGACAAAATAGAACCCTAGCTCTAAACCTAACCATAAGCATGCTGATACAATAGCTCTGGCCATGCCCATATTCCTGTTTCAAACCCTAGCCATAGAAACTAACCCTAACCCTAAGCTTAAACCTGGTGGAAACCTAAACCTAAACCAATGCCTAACCCTAACCCTAAAACTAACTCTAACCCTAGCCCTAGAAACTAACCCTAACCTTAACCCAAACCCTAACCCTGGTGGATCCCTAACCCTAACCCTAACCCTAACCCTAAGCCTAACCCTACTCAGCCTACGTGCCAGGGACTCGGCAAACCAGGTCTTGTTGTTAGCTTTGCAGGAAAGCTGCTGCCTCCCTTTCTCTGGGTAGCTGCCTGGAACAGGGTAAATGCTAGAATGGAACAGGAACCAGCTTTTGCCTCCATTTTTCTCTTCTTCCTGTGCTGAGGCAGTACCTTAGAGCAAGAAAAGCTGTTATGCCTGAAAGTCAAGACTCCCACTTCCATGTGGCCACCAGGGTTTATCTCCAGCAACATGTGAAGTAGCTTGAGCTACTCTTTCATAGGTGTGTGGCTAACCTGGCATGATCACAGAATATTGAAGTAAGCTTGACCACAGTACAAGAATTTCCACTGGTTCCACAGAGCTGATACTCTGCGGAGGCTAAGGTGAGTGCCTAGGTGGGGGAAGTACAAAGCTGCCCTCTTGAAGAGCAGAGACAGAGGCCCCAGGTGATCCAGCCCTACAGTATTAGAAGAGACTGTGCAGGTTGGGATGACATGGCGCACTTGTCCCGTTCTTGTTGCTGAGACAGAATACCTGACAACCACAACATAAAGAGAGGAGTATTTTGGCTCTTAAGTGGCAAGTCAGAAGGGCTTTACCCTAAACCTAACCCAAAACTATCTCTAGGCCTAGCCTAATCAGAGAAAAATACTGAAGCCTAAGGTTCAACCTCAGTCTCAACCTCAAACTCAACCTAAACCTAAACCTGCTGAAATGCAAAATAAAACCCTAGCTCTGAACCTAACCATAAGCATGCTCATACCATAGCTCTGGCCATGCCCCTAGTCCTGTCTCAAGCCCTATCCCTAGAAACTAACCCTAATCCTAACCCTAACCCTAACCCTAACCTAACCCTGCTGAAATCCTAAATAAAACCCTATCTCTAAACATAACCATAAGCATGCTGATACCATAGCTCTGGCCATGACCATATTCATGTTTCAAGCCCTAGCCCTGGAAACTAACCCTAACCCTAACTCTAACAATAACCCTGGTGGAACCGTAACCCTAACCCTAAACCTAACACTATCTCTAACCCTAGCCCTAGAAACTAACCCCAACTCTAACTCTAACCCTAACAGTGGTTGGACCCTAACCCTAAAAGTAACCCTAACCCTAAACCTAACTCTAACCCTAGCACTAGAAAATAACCATAACCCTAACACTAACCCTAACACTAACACTGATGGAACCCTAATCCTAACCCTAACACTAACCCTAACTCAACCCTGCTGAAATCCTAAATAAAACCCTAGCTCTTAACCTAACCATAAGCATGCTGATAAAATAGCTCTGGCCATGCCCATATTCCTGTTTCAAGCCCTAGCCCTAGAAACTAACTGTAACACTAACAGTAACCCTGGTGGAACCCTAACCCTAACCCTAACCCTAACCCTAACTCTAACAATAACCCTGGTGGAACCCTAACCCTAACACTAACCCTAACCCTACTCAGCCTGCGTGCCAGGGACTCGGCAAACCATGTCTTGCTGTTAGCTTTGCAGGAAAGCTGCTGCCTCCCCTTCTCTGGGCAGATGCCTGGAAAGGGTAAATGCTAGAATTTAACAGGAACCAGCTTTTGCCTCTTTTTTTCACTTCTTCCTGTGCTGAGGCAGTACCTAAGAGCAAGAAAAGCTGTTATGCCTGAAAGTCAGGACTCCCACTTCCATGTGGCCACCAGGGTTTATCTCCAACAACATGTGAAGTGGCTTCAGCTTCTCTTTCATAGGTGTCTGCCTGAACTGGCATGATCACAGAATGTTGAGGTAAGCTTGAGCCAGTACAAGAATTTCCACTGGATCCACAGAGCTTGTACTCTGCGGAGGCTAAGCTGAGTGCCTAGGTGGGGGAAGTAAGAAGGCTGACCTCTTGAAGAGCAGAGACAGAGCCCATTGTGATCCGGCCCTAAAGCATCAGCAGAGACTGTGCAGGTTGGGATGACATGGCGCATTAGTCCCGTTCTTGTTGCTGAGACAGAATACCTGACAACCACAACTTAAAGAGAGGAGTATTTTGGCTCTTAAGTGGCAAGTCAGAAGGGCTTTACTCTAACCCTAACCCAAAACTATTTCTAGGCCTAGCCTAATCCGAGACAAATACTGAGGCCTAACGTTCAACCTCAGTCTCAACCTCAAACTCAACCTAAACCTAAACCTGCTGAAATGCAAAATAAAACCCTAGCTCTAAACCTAACCATAAGCATGCTGATACCATAGCTCTGGCCATGCCCATATTCCTGTTTCAAGCCCTAGCCCTGGAAACTAACCCTAACCCTAAATCTAACAATAACCCTGGTGGAACCCTAAACCTAACACTATCTCTAACCCTAGCCCTAGAAACTAAACCTAACTCTAACTCTAACCCTAAGCCTGGTTTGAACCTAACCATAAAAGTAACCCAAACCCTAACCCTAACCCTAACTATAACACTAGCCCTGGAAAATAACCTTAACAATAACCCTAACTCTAACATTAACCCTGATGGAACCCTAATCCTAACCCTAACACTAACCCTAACCCTAACCCTAACTCAATCCTGCTGAAATCCTAAATAAAACCCTTGCTCTAAACCTAACCATAAGCATGCTGATACCATAGCTCTGGCCATGCCCCTATTCCTGTTTCAAGCCCTAGCCCTAGAAACTAACCCTAACACTAACAGTAACACTGGTGGAAGCCTAACCCTAAAACTAACTCTAACAATAACCCTGGTGGAAACCTAACCCTAACCCTAACACTATCTCTAACCCTAGCACTAAAAACTAACTCTAACCCTAACTCTAACCCTAACCCTGGTAGGACCCTAACCCTAAACTTAACCCTATCCCTAACCCTAACCCTAACACTAAACCTAGCCCTAGAAATTAACCCTAACCCTAGCCCTAACCCTGGTTGAAACCTAAACTTAACCCTAACCCTAAACCTAACTCTAACCCTAACACTAACTCTAAACCTAGACCTAGAAACTAACTGTAATCCTAACCCTAACCCTAACCCTAACTGTAACCCTAACCCTAACCCTAGAAAAAAACCTTAACCCTAACCCTAACCCTAACACTAACCCTGATGGAACCCTAATCCTAACCCAAACACTAACCCTAAACCTAACCCTAACTCAACCATGCTGAAATCCTAAATAAAACCCTAGCTCTAAACCTAACCATAAGCATGCTGATACCATAGCTCTGGCCATGCCCATATTCCTGTTTCAAACCCTAGCCCTGGAAACTAACCCTAACCCTAACTCTAACAATAACCCTGGTGGAACCCTAAACCTAACACTATCTCTAACCCTAGCCCTAGAAACTAACCCTAATTCTAACTCTAACCCTAAGCCTGATTTGAACCTAACCATAAAAGTAACCCAAACCCTAACCCTAACCCTAACTATAACACTAGCCCTGGAAAATAACCTTAACAATAACCCTAACTCTAACATTAACCCTGATGGAACCCTAATCCTAACCCTAACACTAACCCTAACCCTAACCCTAACTCAATCCTGCTGAAATCCTAAATAAAACCCTTGCTCTAAACCTAACCATAAGCATGCTGATACCATAGCTCTGGCCATGCCCCTATTCCTGTTTCAAGCCCTAGCCCTAGAAACTAACCCTAACCCTAAGAGTAACACTGGTGGAAGCCTAACCCTAAAACTAACTCTAACAATAACCCTGGTGGAAACCTAACCCTAACCCTAACACTATCTCTAACCCTAGCACTAAAAACTAACTCTAACCCTAACTCTAACCCTAACCCTGGTTGGACCCTAACCCTAAACTTAACCCTATCCCTAACCCTAAACCTAACACTAACCCTAGCCCTAGAAATTAACCCTAACCCTAGCCCTAACCCTGGTTGAACCCTAAACTTAACCCTAACCCTAAACCTAACTCTAACCCTAACACTAACTCTAAACCTAGACCTAGAAACTAACTGTAATCCTAACCCTAACCCTAACCCTAACTGTAACCCTAACCCTAACCCTAGAAAAAAACCTTAACCCTAACCCTAACCCTAACACTAACCCTGATGGAACCCTAATCCTAACCCAAACACTAACCCTAAACCTAACCCTAACTCAACCATGCTGAAATCCTAAATAAAACCCTAGCTCTAAACCTAACCATAAGCATGCTGATACCATAGCTCTGGCCATGCCCATATTCCTGTTTCAAACCCTAGCCCTGGAAACTAACCCTAACCCTAACTCTAACAATAACCCTGGTGGAACCCTAAACCTAACACTATCTCTAACCCTAGCCCTAGAAACTAACCCTAATTCTAACTCTAACCCTAAGCCTGATTTGAACCTAACCATAAAAGTAACCCTAACCCTAACCCTAACCCTAACTATAACACTAGCCCTGGAAAATAACCTTAACAATAACCCTAACTCTAACATTAACCCTGATGGAACCCTAACCCTAACCCTAACACTAACCCTAACCCTAACCCTAACTCAATCCTGCTGAAATCCTAAATAAAACCCTTGCTCTAAACCTAACCATAAGCATGCTGATACCATAGCTCTGGCCATGCCCCTATTCCTGTTTCAAGCCCTAGCCCTAGAAACTAACCCTAACCCTAAGAGTAACACTGGTGGAAGCCTAACCCTAAAACTAACTCTAACAATAACCCTGGTGGAAACCTAACCCTAACCCTAACACTATCTCTAACCCTAGCACTAAAAACTAACTCTAACCCTAACTCTAACCCTAACCCTGGTTGGACCCTAACCCTAAACTTAACCCTATCCCTAACCCTAACCCTAACACTAACCCTAGCCCTAGAAATTAACCCTAACCCTAGCCCTAACCCTGGTTGAACCCTAAACTTAACCCTAACCCTAAACCTAACTCTAACCCTAACACTAACTCTAAACCTAGACCTAGAAACTAACTGTAATCCTAACCCTAACCCTAACCCTAACTGTAACCCTAACCCTAACCCTAACCCTAGAAAAAAACCTTAACCCTAACCCTAACACTAACCCTGATGGAACCCTAATCCTAACCCTAACACTAACCCTAAACCTAACCCGAACTCAAACATGCTGAAATCCTAAATAAAACCCTAGCTCTAAACCTAACCATAAGCATGCTGATACCATAGCTCTACCCATGCCCATATTCCTGTATCAAGCCCGAGCAGTAGAAACTAACCCTAACCCCAAAAGTAACCCTGGTAGAACCCTAAACCTAACCCTAAGACTAACCCTAACTCTCACACTAGCCCTAGAAACTAACCCTAACGCTAAACCTAACCCTGGTAGAATCCTAAACCTAAACCTAACCCTAACCCTAACCCTAACACTAACTATAACCCTAGCCCTAGAAACTAACCGTAACCCTAACCCTAGCCCTAATCCTGGTGGAACCCTAAACCTAAACATAACCGTAACCCTAACCCTAACCCTACTCAGCCTGCGTGCCAGGGATCGGCAACCCAGGGCTTGCTGTTATCTTTGCAGTAAAGCTGCTGCCTCCTCTTCTCTGGGTAGCTGCCTGGAAAAGGGTAAATTCCAGAATGGAACAGGAACCACCTTTTGCGTCAGTTCTCACATCTTCCTGTGCTGAGGCAGTACCTTAGAGCAAGAAAAGCTGTTATGCCTGAAAGTCAAGACTCCCTCTTCCATGTGGCCACCAGGGTTTATCTAAAGCAACATGTGAAGTGGCTTCAGCTTCTCTTTCATAGGTGTGTTTCTGAACTGGCATGATCACAGAATATTGAAGTAAGCTTGATCCCAGTACAAGAATTTCCACAGGTTCCACAGAGCTGATACTCTGCGGAGGCTATGGTGAGTGCCTAGGTGGCGGAAGTAAGAAGGCTGCCCTCTTGAAAAGCAGAGACAGAGCCCCCAGGTGATCCGGCCCTACAGCATCAGCAGAGACTGTGTAGGTTGGGATGACATGGCGCATTAGTCCCGTTCTTGTTGCTGAGACAGAATACCTGACAACCACAACTTAAAGAGAGGAGTATTTTGGCTCTTAAGTGGCAAGTCAGAAGGGCTTAACCCTACACCTAACCCAAAACTATTTCTAGCCCTTCCCTAATCCGAGACAAATACTGAAGCCTAATGTTCAACCTCAGTCTCAACCTCAAACTCAACCTAAACCTAACCCTGCTGAAATGCAAAATAAAAACCCTAGCTCTAAACCTAACCATAAGCATGCTCATACCATAGCTCTGGACATGCCCCTAGTCCTGTCTCAAGCCCTAGCCCTAGAAACTAACCCTAACCCTAATCCTAACCCTAACCCTAATGCATATTCCTGTTTCAAGCCCTAGCCCTGGAAACTAACCCTAACCCTAACTCTAGCAATAACCCTGTTCGAAACCTAACCCTAACCCTAACCCTAACACTAACCATATCTCTAACGCTAGCCCTAGAAACTAACCATAACCCTATCTCTAAACCTAACCCAGGTTGGAACCTAACCCTAACCCTAACCCTAACCATAACCCTAACTCTAACACTAGCCCTAGAAAATAACACTAACCCTAACCCTAACCCTGGTCGAACCCTAAACCTAACCCTAAACCTAACCCTAACCCTAAAACTAACTCGGACCCTAGAATAGAAACTAACCCTAACCCTAACCCTAAACATGGTGGAACCCTTACCCTAAACCTAACCCGAAACCTAACCCTAACCCTAACCCTAACCCTAACCCTATCTCTATCCCTAGCCCTAGAAACTAACCCTAACCCTAACTCTAACCCTAACCCTGGTTGGACCCTAAACCTAACCCTAACCATAACCCTAACTGTAACCCTAGCCCTAGAAAGTAACCCTAACCCTAACCTTGGTCGCAACCTAAACCTAACCATAAACCTAAACATAACACTAACCCTAAACCTATCTCTAACCTTAGCCCTAGAAACTAACACTAACCCTAACTCTAACCCTAACCCTGGTTGGACCCTAACCCTAAAAGTAACCCTAACCCTAACCCTAACCCTAACTCTTACACTAGCCCTAGAAAATAAACTTAACAATAAACCTAACACTAACACTAACCCTGATGGAACCCTAATCCTAACCCTAACACTAACCCTAACCCTAACTCAAACCTGCTGAAATCCTAAATAAAACCCTATCTCTAAACCTAACCATAAGCATGCTGGATACCATAGCTCTACCCATGCCCATATTCCTTTTTCAAGCACTAGCACTAGAAACTAACCCTAACCCTAACAGTAACCCTGGTGGATCCCTAACCCTAACCCTAACACTAACCCTAACACTCACACTAGCCCTAAAAACTAACCCTAACACTAAACCGATCCCTGGTGGTATCCTAAACCTAACCCTAACCCCAACCCTAACCCTAACCCTAACCCCAACACTAACTCTAACCCTAGCCCTAGAAACTAACCCTAACCATAACACTAACCCTAACCCTGGTGGAACCCTAACCTAACCCTAACCGTAACCCTAACCCTAACCCTACTCAGCCTGCGTGCCAGGGACTCGGCAACCCAGGGCTTGCTGTTAGCTTTGCAGTAAAGCTCGTGCCTCCCCTACTCTGAGTAGCTGCCTGGAAAAGGGCAAATTCTAGAATGGAACAGGAACCAGCTTTTGCGTCAGTTTTCACATCTTTCTGTGCTGAGGCAGTACCTTAGAGCAAGAAAAGCTGTTATGCCTGAAAGTCAAGATTCCCACTTCCATGTGGCCAACAGGGTTTATCTCCAGCAACATGTGAAGTGACTTCAGCTTCTCTTTCATAGGTGTGTTTCTGAACTGGCATGATCACAGAATATTGAAGTAAACTTGACCCCAGTACAAGATTTACCACTGGTTCCACAGAGCTGATACTCTGCCGAGGCTAAGGTGAGTGCCTAGGTGGGGGGAAATAAGAAGGCTGCCCTCTTGAAGGGCAGAGACAGAGCCCCCAGGTGATCTGGCCCTACAGCATCAGCAGAGACTGTGCAGGTTGGGATGACATGGCGCATTAGTCCCGTTCTTGTTGCTGATACAGAATACCCTGACAACCACAACATAAAGAGAGGAGTATTTTGGCTCTTAAGTGGCAAGTCAGAAGGGCTTTACCCTAACCCTAACCCAAAACTATCTCTAGGCCTAGCCTAATCCGAGAAAAATACTGAAGCCTAAGGTTCAACCTCAGTCTCAACCTCAAACTCAACCTAAACCTAAACCTGCTGAAATGCAAAATAAAACCCTAGCTCTGAACCTAACCATAAGCATGCTCATACCATAGCTCTGGCCATGCCCCTAGTCCTGTCTCAAGCCCTATCCCTAGAAACTAACCCTAACCCTAACCCCTAACCCTAACCCTAACCTAACCCTGCTGAAATCCTAAATATAACCCTATCTCTAAACCTAACCATAAGCATGCTGATACCATAGCTCTGGCCATGACCATATTCATGTTTCAAGCCCTAGCCCTGGAAACTAACCCTAACCCTAACTCTAACAATAACCCTGGTGGAAACCTAACCCTAACCCTAACACTATCTCTAACCCTAGCCCTAGAAACTAACCCCAACTCTAACTCTAACCCTAACAGTGGTTGGACCCTAACCCTAAAAGTAACCCTAACCCTAAACCTAACTCTAACCCTAGCACTAGAAAATAACCATAACCCTAACACTAACCCTAACACTAACACTGATGGAACCCTAATCCTAACCCTAACACTAACCCTAACACTAACCCTAACTCAACCCTGCTGAAATCCTAAATAAAAACCCTAGCTCTTAACCTAACCATAAGCATGCTGATAAAATAGCTCTGGCCATGCCCATATTTCCTGTTTCAAGCCCTAGCCCTAGAAAACTAACTGTAACACTAACAGTAACCCTGGTGGAACCCTAACCCTAACCCTAACCCTAAACCCTAACTCTAACAATAACCCTGGTGGAACCCTAACCCTAACACTAACCCTAACCCTACTCAGCCTGTGTGCCAGGGACTCGGCAAACCATGTGTTGCTGTTTAGCTTTGCAGGAAAGCTGCTGCCTCCCCCTTCTCTGGGCAGATGCCTGGAAAGGGTAAATGCTAGAATTTAACAGGAACCAGCTTTTGCCTCTTTTTTTCACTTCTTCCTGTGCTGAGGCAGTACCTAAGAGCAAGAAAAGCTGTTATGCCTGAAAGTCAGGACTCCCACTTCCATGTGGCCAACAGGGTTTATCTCCAACAACATGTGAAGTGGCTTCAGCTTCTCTTTCATAGGTGTCTGCCTGAACTGGCATGATCACAGAATGTTGAGGTAAGCTTGAGCCAGTACAAGAATTTCCACTGGATCCACAGAGCTTGTACTCTGCGGAGGCTAAGCTGAGTGCCTAGGTGGGGGAAGTAAGAAGGCTGCCCTCTTGAAGAGCAGAGACAGAGCCCATTGTGATCCGGCCCTAAAGCATCAGCAGAGACTGTGCAGGTTGGGATGACATGGCGCATTAGTCCCGTTCCTGTTGCTGAGACAGAATACCTGACAACCACAACTTAAAGAGAGTAGTATTTTGGCTCTTAAGTGGCAAGTCAGAAGGGCTTAACCCTAACCCTAACCCAAAACTATTTCTAGCCCTAGCCTAATCCGAGACAAAAACTGAAGCCTAACCCTCAAACTCAGTCTCAACCTCAACCTCAACCTAAACCTAAACCTGCTGAAAGACAAAATAAAACCCTAGATATAAACCTAACCATAAGCATACTGATACCATAGCTCTGGCCATGCCCCTAGAACTGTCTCAAGACCTAACCCAAAAACTAACCCTAACCCTAACCCTAACCCTAACAGTAAATCTTACCCTAGCCCTAGAAACTAACAATAACAATAACCCTAACCCTAAAACTGGTGGAACCCTAAACCTAACACTAAACTTAACCCTAAACCTAACCCTAACCCTACACAGCCTAAGTGCCAGGGACTAGGCAACACAGGTCTTGCTGTTAGCTTTGCAGGAAAGCTGCTGCCTCCCTTTCTCTGGGTAGCTGCCTGGAAAAAGGGTAAATGCAAGAATGGAATATTAACCAGCTTTTGCCTCTCTTTTTCACTTCTTCCTGTGCTTAGGCAGTACCTTAGAGCAAGAAAAGCTGTTATGCCTCAAAGTCATGACTCCCACTTCCATGGGGCTACCAGGGTTTATCTCCAGCAATACGTGAAGTGGCTTCACCTACTCTTTCATAGGTGTGTCTGAACTGGCATGATCATAGAATATTGGAAGTAAGCTTGACCCCTGTAGAAGAATTTCCACTGGTTGCACAGAGCTGAAACTCTGCGGAGGCTAAGGTGAGTGCCTAGGTGGGGGAAGTAAGAAGGCTGCCCTCTTGAAGAGCAGAGACAGAGCCCCCAGGTGATCCGGCCCTATAGCATCAGCAGAGACAGTGCAGGTTGGGATGACATGGCGCATTAGTCCAGTTCTTGTTGCTGAGACAGAATAGTGACAACCACAACTTAGAGGAGAGGATTATTTTGGCTCTTAAGTGGCAAGTCAGAAGGGCTTAACCCTAACCCTAGCCCAAAACTATTTCTACCCCTAGCCTAATCCGAGACAAAAACTGAAGCCTAACCCTCAACTTCAGTCTCAACCTAATCCTCAACCTAAACCTAAACCTGCTGAAAGACAAAATAGAACCCTAGCTCTAAACCTAACCATAAGCATGCTGATACAATAGCTCTGGCCATGCCCATATTCCTGTTTCAAACCCTAGCCATTGAAACTAACCCTAACCCTAAGCTTAAACCTGGTGGAAAACTAAACCTAAACCAATGCCTAACCCTAACCCTAAAACTAACTCTAACCCTAGCCCTAGAAACTAACCCTAACCTTAACCCAAACCCTAACCCTGGTAGAACCCTAACCCTAACCCTAACCCTAACCCTAAGCCTAACCCTACTCAGCCTACGTGCCAGGGACTCGGCAAACCAGGTCTTGTTGTTTGCTTTGCAGGAAAGCTGCTGCCTCCCTTTCTCTGGGTAGCTGCCTGGAACAGGGTAAATGCTAGAATGGAACAGGAACCAGCTTTTGCCTCCATTTTTCTCTTCTTCCTGTGCTGAGGCAGTACCTTAGAGCAAGAAAAGCTGTGATGCCTGAAAGTCAAGACTCCCACTTCCATGTGGCCACCAGGGTTTATCTCCAGCAACATGTGAAGTAGCTTGAGCTACTCTTTCATAGGTGTGTGGCTAACCTGGCATGATCACAGTATATTGAAGTAAGCTTGACCACAGTACAAGAATTTCCACTGGTTCCACAGAGCGGATACTCTGCGGAGGCTAAGGTGAGTGCCTAGGTGGGGGAAGTACAAAGCTGCCCTCTTGAAGAGCAGAGACAGAGGCCCCAGGTGATCCAGCCCTACAGTATTAGAAGAGACTGTGCAGGTTGGGATGACATGGCGCACTTGTCCCGTTCTTGTTGCTGAGACAGAATACCTGACAACCACAACATAAAGAGAGGAGAATTTTGGCTCTTAAGTGGCAAGTCAGAAGGCTTTACCCTAAACCTAACCCAAAACTATCTCTAGGCCTAGCCTAATCCGAGAAAAATACTGAAGCCTAAGGTTCAACCTCAGTCTCAACCTCAAACTCAACCTAAACCTAAACCTGCTGAAATGCAAAATAAAACCCTAGCTCTGAACCTAACCATAAGCATGCTCATACCATAGCTCTGGCCATGCCCCTAGTCCTGTCTCAAGCCCTATCCCTAGAAACTAACCCTAATCCTAACCCTAACCCTAACCCTAACCTAACCCTGCTGAAATCCTAAATAAAACCCTATCTCTAAACATAACCATAAGCATGCTGATACCATAGCTCTGGCCATGACCATATTCATGTTTCAAGCCCTAGCCCTGGAAACTAACCCAAACCCTAACTCTAACAATAACCCTGGTGGAACCGTAACCCTAACCCTAACCCTAACACTATCTCTAACCCTAGCCCTAGAAACTAACCCCAACTCTAACTCTAACCCTAACAGTGGTTGGACCCTAACCCTAAAAGTAACCCTAACCCTAAACCTAACTCTAACCCTAGCACTAGAAAATAACCATAACCCTAACACTAACCCTAACACTAACACTGATGGAACCCTAATCCTAACCATAACACAAACCCTAACACTAACCCTAACTCAACCCTGCTGAAATCCTAAATAAAACCCTAGCTCTAAACCTAACCATAAGCATGCTGATAAAATAGCTCTGGCCATGCCCATATTCCTGTTTCAAGCCCTAGCCCTAGAAACTAACTGTAACACTAACAGTAACCCTGGTGGAACCCTAACCCTAACCCTAACCCTAACCCTAACTCTAACCATAAACATAACCCTGGTGGAACCCTAACCCTAACACTAACCCTAACCCTACTCAGCCTGCGTGCCAGGGACTCGGCAAACCATGTCTTGCTGTTAGCTTTGCAGGAAAGCTGCTGCCTCCCCTTCTCTGGGCAGATGCCTGGAAAGGGTAAATGCTAGAATTTAACAGGAACCAGCTTTTGCCTCTTTTTTTCACTTCTTCCTGTGCTGAGGCAGTACCTAAGAGCAAGAAAAGCTGTTATGCCTGAAAGTCAGGACTCCCACTTCCATGTGGCCAACAGGGTTTATCTCCAACAACATGTGAAGTGGCTTCAGCTTCTCTTTCATAGGTGTCTGCCTGAACTGGCATGATCACAGAATGTTGAGGTAAGCTTGAGCCAGTACAAGAATTTCCACTGGATCCACAGAGCTTGTACTCTGCGGAGGCTAAGCTGAGTGCCTAGGTGGGGGAAGTAAGAAGGCTGACCTCTTGAAGAGCAGAGACAGAGGCCCATTGTGATCCGGCCCTAAAGCATCAGCAGAGACTGTGCAGGTTGGGATGACATGGGCGCATTTGTCCCGTTCTTGTTGCTAGAACAGAATACCTGAACAACCACAACTTAAAGAGAGAGTATTTTGGCTCTTAAGTGGCAAGTCAGAAGGGCTTTACTCTAACCCTAACCCAAAACTATTCTAGGCCTAGCCTAATCCGAGACAAATACTGAGGCCTAACGTTCAACCTCAGTCTCAACCTCAAACTCAACCTAAACCTAAACCTGCTGAAATGCAAAATAAAACCCTAGCTCTAAACCTAACCATAAGCATGCTGATACCATAGCTCTGGCCATGCCATATTCCTGTTTCAAGCCCTAGCCCTGGAAACTAACCCTAACCCTAACCCTAACAATAACCCTGGTGGAACCCTAATCCTAACCCTAACACTATCTCTAACCCTAGCCCTAGAAACTAAACCTAACTCTAACTCTAACCCTAAGCCTGGTTTGAACCTAACCATAAAAGTAACCCAAACCCTAACCCTAACCCTAACTATAACACTAGCCCTGGAAAATAACCTTAACAATAACCCTAACTCTAACATTAACCCTGATGGAACCCTAATCCTAACCCTAACACTAACCCTAACCCTAACCCTAACTCAATCCTGCTGAAATCCTAAATAAAACCCTTGCTCTAAACCTAACCATAAGCATGCTGATACCATAGCTCTGGCCATGCCCCTATTCCTGTTTCAAGCCCTAGCCCTAGAAACTAACCCTAACACTAACAGTAACACTGGTGGAAGCCTAACCCTAAAACTAACTCTAACAATAACCCTGGTGGAAACCTAACCCTAACCCTAACACTATCTCTAACCCTAGCACTAAAAACTAACTCTAACCCTAACTCTAACCCTAACCCTGGTAGGACCCTAACCCTAAACTTAACCCTATCCCTAACCCTAACCCTAACACTAACCCTAGCCCTAGAAACTAACCCTAACCCTAACCCTAGCCCTAACCCTGGTTGAAACCTAAACTTAACCCTAACCCTAAACCTAACTCTAACCCTAACACTAACTCTAAACCTAGACCTAGAAACTAACTGTAATCCTAACCCTAACCCTAACCCTAACTGTAACCCTAACCCTAACCCTAGAAAAAAAACCTTAACCCTAACCCTAACCCTAACACTAACCCTGATGGAACCCTAATCCTAACCCAAACACTAACCCTAAACCTAACCCTATCCCTAACTCAACCATGCTGAAATCCTAAATAAAACCCTAGCTCTAAACCTAACCATAAGCATGCTGATACCATAGCTCTGGCCATGCCCATATTCCTGTTTCAAACCCTAGCCCTGGAAACTAACCCTAACCCTAACTCTAACAATAACCCTGGTGGAACCCTAAACCTAACACTATCTCTAACCCTAGCCCTAGAAACTAACCCTAACTCTAACTCTAACCCTAAGCCTGATTTGAACCTAACCATAAAAGTAACCCAAACCTAAACCCTAACCCTAACTATAACACTAGCCCTGGAAAATAACCTTAACAATAACCCTAACTCTAACATTAACCCTGATGGAACCCTAATCCTAACCCTAACACTAACCCTAACCCTAACCCTAACTCAATCCTGCTGAAATCCTAAATAAAACCCTTGCTCTAAACCTAAACATAAAGCATGCTGATACCATAGCTCTGGCCATGCCCCTATTCCTGTTTCAAGCCCTAGCCCTAGAAACTAACCCTAACCCTAAGAGTAACACTGGTGGAAGCCTAACCCTAAAACTAACTCTAACAATAACCCTGGTGGAAACCTAACCCTAACCCTAACACTATCTCTAACCCTAGCACTAAAAACTAACTCTAACCCTAACTCTAACCCTAACCCTGGTTGGACCCTAACCCTAACTCTAACCCTAGCCCTAACTCCTAACCCTAACACTAACCCTCTAACCCTAGAAATTAACCCTAACCCTAACCCTAACCCTGGTTGAACCCTAACTTAACCCTAACCTAAAACCTAACTCTAACCCTAACACTAACTCTAAACCTAGACCTAGAAACTAACCTGTAATCCTAACCCTAACCCTAACCCTAACTGATAACCCCTAACCCTAACCCTAGAAAAAAACCTTAACCCTAACCCTAACCCTAACACTAACCCCTGATGGAACCCTAATCCTAACCCAAACACTAACCCCTAAACCTAACCCGAACTCAACCCATGCTGAAATCCTAAATAAACCCTAGCTCTAAACCTAACCATAAGCATGCTGATACCATAGCTCTGGCCATGCCCATATTCCTGTTTCAAACCCTAGCCCTGGAAACTAACCCTAACCCTAACTACTAACAATTACCCCTGGTGGGAACCCCTAAAGAACCCTAACCCTTACACTATCTACTACCCTTAGCCCTAGAAACTAACCCTTAACTCTAACTCTAACCCTAAGCATGATTTTGAACCTAACCATAAAAGTAACCCAAACCCTACCCTAACCCTAACTATAAACACTAGCCCTGGAAAATAACCTTAACAATAACCCTAACTCTAACATTAACCCTGATGGAACCCTAATCCTAACCCTAACACTAACCCTAACCCTAACCCTAACTCAATCCTGCTGAAATCCTAAATAAAACCCTTGCTCTAAACCTAACCATAAGCATGCTGATACCATAGCTCTGGCCATGCCCCTATTCCTGTTTCAAGCCCTAGCCCTAGAAAACTAACCCTAACCCTAAGAGTAACACTGGTGGAAGCCTAACCCTAAAACTAACTCTAACAATAACCCTGGTGGAAACCTAACCCTAACCCTAACACTAACTCTAAACCTAGACCTAGAAACTAACTCTAACCCTAACCCTGGTTGGACCCTAACCCTAAACTTAACCCTATCCCTAACCCTAACCCTAACACTAACCCTAGCCCTAGAAATTAACCCTAACCCTAGCCCTAACCCTGGTTGAACCCTAAACTTAACCCTAACCCTAAACCTAACTCTAACCCTAACACTAACTCTAAACCTAGACCTAGAAACTAACTGTAATCCTAACCCTAACCCTAACCCTAACTGTAACCCTAACCCTAACCCTAACCCTAGAAAAAAACCTTAACCCTAACCCTAACACTAACCCTGATGGAACCCTAATCCTAACCCAAACACTAACCCTAAACCTAACCCGAACTCAAACATGCTGAAATCTAAATAAAACCCTAGCTCTAAACCTAACCATAAGCATGCTGATACCATAGCTCTACCCATGCCATATTCCTGTATCAAGCCCGAGCAGTAGAAACTAACCCTAACCCCAAAAGTAACCCTGTAGAACCCTAAACCTAACCCTAAGACTAACCCTAAATCTCACACTAGCCCAGAAACTAACCCTGACGCTAAACCTAACCTGGTAGAATCCTAAACCTAAACCTAACCCTACACCTAACCCTAACACTAACTATAACCCTTAGCCCTAGAAACTAACGTAACCCTAACCCTAGCCCTAATCCTGGTGGAACCCTAAACTAAACATAACCGTAACCCTAACCCTAACCCTACTCAGCTGCGTTGCCAGGGATCGGCAAACCCAGGGCTTGCTGTTATCTTTGCAGTAAAGCTGCTGCCTCCTCTTCTCTGGGTAGCTGCCTGGAAAAGGGTAAATTCCAGAATGGAACAGGAACCACCTTTTGCGTCAGTTTTCACATCTCCTGTGCTGAGGCAGTACCTAGAGCAAGAAAAGCTGTTATGCCTGAAAGTCAAGACTCCCTCTTCCATGTGGCCACCAGGGTTTATCTAAAGCAACATGTGAATGTGGCTTCAGCTTCTCTTTCATAGGTGTGTTTCTGAACTGGCATGATCACAGAATATTGAAGTAAGCTTGATCCCAGTACAGAATTTCCACAGGTTCCACAGAGCTGATACTCTGCGGAGGCTATGGTGAGTGCCTAGGTGGGGGAAGTAAGAAGGCTGCCCTCTTGAAAGCCAGAGACAGAGCCCCCAGGTGATCCGGCCCTACAGCATCAGCAGAGACTGTGCAGGTTGGGATGACATGGCGCATTAGTCCCGTTCTTGTTGCTGAGACAGAATACCTGACAAACACAACTTAAAGAGAGGAGTATTTTGGCTCTTAAGTGGCAAGTCAGAAGGGGCTTAACCCTACACCTAACCCAAAACTATTTCTAGCCCTTCCCTAATCCGAGACAAACTACTGAAGCCTAATGTTCAACCTCAGTCTCAACCTCAAACTCACCTAAACCTAACCCTTGCTGAATGCAAAATAAAACCCTAGCTCTAAAACCTAACCATAAGCATGCTGATACCATAGCTCTGGACATGCCCCTAGTCCTGTCTCAAGCCCTAGCCCTAGAAACTAACCCCTAACCCTAATCCTAACCCTAACCCTAATGCATATTCCTGTTTCAAGCCCCTAGCCCTGGAAAACTAACCCTAACCCTAACTCTAGCAAATAACCCTGTTCGAACCTAACCCTAACACCTAACCCCTAACACTAACCATATCTCTAACGCTAGCCCTAGAAACTAACCATAACCCTATCTCTAAACCTAACCCAGGTTGGAACCTAACCCTAACCCTAACCCCTAACCGTAAACCCTAACTCTAACCCTAGCCCTAGAAAATAACACTAACCCTAACCCTAACCCTGGTCGAACCCTAAAACTAACCCTAAACCTAACCCTAACCCTAAAACTAACTCGGACCCTAGAATAGAAAACTAAACCCTAACCCCTAACCCTATAACATGGTGGAACCCTTACCCTAAACCTAACCCGAAACCTAACCCTAAGCCTAACCCAAACCCTAACCCTATCTTCTATCCCTAGCCCTAGAAACTAACCCTAACACTAACTCTAACCCTAACCCTGGTTGGACCCTAAACCTAACCCTAAACTAACTCTAACTGTAACCCTAGCCCTAGAAAGTAACCCTAACCCTAACCTTGGTCGCAACCTAAACCTAACCATAAACCTAAACATAACACTAACCCTAATCCTATCTCTAACCTTAGCCCTAGAAACTAACCCTAACCCCTAACTCTAACCCTAACCCTGGTTGGACCCTAACCCTAAAAAGTAACCCTAACACCCTAACCCTAACCCTAACTCTTACACTAGCCCTAGAAAATAACTTAACAATAAACCTAACACTAACACTAACCCTGATGGAACCCTAATCCCTAACCCTAACACTAACCCTAACCCTAACTCAAACCTGCTGAAATCCTAAATAAAACCCCTATCTCTAAACCTAACCATAAGCATGCTGATACCATAGCTCTACCCATGCCCATATTCCTTTTTCAAGCACTAGCACTAGAAACTAACCCTAACCCTAACAGTAACCCTGGTGGATCCCTAACCCTAACCCTAACCCTAACACTAACCCTAACACTCACACTAGCCCTAAAAACTAACCCTAACCCTAAACCTATCCCTGGTGGTATCCTAAACCTAACCCTAACCCCAACCCTAACCCTAACCCTAACCCCAACACTAACTCTAACCCTAGCCCCTAGAAACTAACCCTAACCATAACACTAGCCCTAACCCTGGTGGAACCCTAACCTAACCCTAACCGTAACCCTAACCCTAACCCCTACTCAGCCTGCGTGCCCAGGGACTCGGCAACCCAGGGCTTGCTGTTAGCTTTGCAGTAAAGCTCGTGCCTCCCCTACTCTGAGTAAGCTGGCCTGGAAAAGGGCAAATTCTAGAATGGAACAGGAACCAGCTTTTGCGTCAGTTTTCACATCTTTCTGTGCTGAGGCAGTACCTTAGAGCAAGGAAAAGCTGTTATGCCTGAAAGTCAAGATTCCCACCTTCCATGTGGCCAACAGGGTTTATCTCCAGCATACATGTGAAGTGACTTCAGCTTCTCTTTCATAGGTGTGTTTCTGAACTGGCATGATCACAGAATATTGAAGTAAGCTTGACCCCAGGACAAGAATTTCCACTGGTTCCACAGAGCTGATTCTCTGCGGAGGCTAAGGTGAGAGCCTAGTGGGGGAAATAAGAAGGCTGCCCTCCTGAAGAGCAGACACAGAGCCCCCAGATGATCCGGCCCTACAGCATCAGCAGAGACTGTGCAGGTTGGGATGACAAGGCGCATTAGTTCCGTTCTTGTTGCTGAGACAGAATACCTGACAACCACAACTTAAAGAAGAGGATTATTTTGGCTCTTAAGTGGCAAGTCAGAAGAGCTTTACCCTAAACCCTAACCCAAAACTATCTCTAGGCCTAGCCTAATCCGAGAAAAATACTGAAGCCTAACGTTCAACCTCAGTCTCAACCTCAAACTCAACCTAAACCTAAACCTGCTGAATGCAAAATAAACCCTAGCTCTAAACCTAACCATAAGCATGCTGATACCATAGCTCTGGCCATGCCCCTAGTCCTGTCTCAAGCCCTATCCCTAGAAACTAACCCTAATCCTAACCCTAAACCCCTAACCCTAACCTAACCCTGCTGAAATCCTAAATAAAACCACTATCTCTAAACCTAACCATAAGCATGCTGATACCATAAGCTCTGGCCATGACCATATTCATGTTTCAAGCCCTAGCCCTGGAAACTAACCCTAACCCTAACTCTAACAATAACCCTGGTGGAACCGTAACCCTAACCCTAACCCTAACACTATCTCTAACCCCTAGCCCTAGAAACTAACCCCAACTCTAACTCTAACCCCTAACAGTGGTTGGACCCTAACCCCTAAAAGTAACCCCTAACCCCTAAACCTAACTCTAACCCTAGCAACTAGAAAATAACCATAACCCTAACACTAACCCTAACACTAACACTGATGGAACCCTAATCCTAACCCTAACACTAACCCTAACACTAACCCTAACTCAACCCTGCTGAAATCCTAAATAAAACCCTAGCTCTTAACCTAACCATAAGCATGCTGATAAAATAGCTCTGGCCATGCCCATATTCCTGTTTCAAGCCCTAGCCCTAGAAACTAACTGTAACACTAACAGTAACCCTGGTGGAACCCTAACCCTAAACCTAACCCTAACCCTAACTCTAACCCTGGTGGAACCCTAAACCTAACACTAACCCTAACCCTACTCAGCCTGCGTGCCAGGGACTCGGCAAACCATGTGTTGCTGTTAGCTTTGCAGGAAAGCTGCTGCCTCCCCTTTCTGGGCAGATGCCTGGAAAGGGTAAATGCTAGAATTTAACAGGAACCAGCTTTTGCCTCTTTTTTTCACTTCTTCCTGTGCTGAGGCAGTACCTAAGAGCAAGAAAAGCTGTTATGCCTGAAAGTCAGGACTCCCACTTCCATGTGGCCAACAGGGTTTATCTCCAACAACATGTGAAGTGGCTTCAGCTTCTCTTTCATAGGTGTCTGCCTGAACTGGCATGATCACAGAATGTTGAGGTAAGCTTGAGCCAGTACAAGAATTTCCACTGGATCCACAGAGCTTGTACTCTGCGGAGGCTAAGCTGAGTGCATAGGTGGGGGAAGTAAGAATGGCTGCCCTCTTGAGAGCAGAGACAGAGCCCATTGTGATCCGGCCCTAAAGCATCAGCATGAGACTGTGCAGGTTGGGATGACCATGGCGCATTAGTCCCGTTCCTGTTGCTGAGACAGAATACCTGACAACCAAAACTTAAAGAGAGTAGTATTTTGGCTCTTAAGTGGCAAGACAGAAGGGCTTAACCCTAACCCTAACCCAAAACTATTTCTAGCCCTAGCCTAATCCGAGACAAAAACTTAAGCCTAAGCCTCAACCTTAGCCTCACCCTCAAGCTCAACCTAAATCTAACCCCGCTGAAATCCAAAATAAAACACTAGATATAAACCTAACCATAAGCATGCAGCTACCTTAGCTCTGGCCATGCCCCTAGAACTGTCTCAAGGCCTAGCCCAAGAAACTAACCCTAACCCTAACCCTAACCCTAACACTAACTCTTACCCTAGGCATAGAAACTAACAATAACAATAACCCTAACCCTAAAACTGGTGGAACCCTAAACCTAACACTAAACCTAACCCTAAACCTAACCCTAACGCTACACAGCCTAAGTGCCAGGGACTAGGCAACCCAGGTCTTGCTGTTAGCTTTGCAGGAAAGCTGCTGCCTCCCTTTCTCTGGGTAGCTGCCTGGAAAAGGGTAAATGCAAGAATGGAATATTAACCAGCTTTTGCCTCTCTTTTTCACTTCTTCCTGTGCTTAGGCAGTACCTTAGAGCAAGAAAAGCTGTTATGCCTCAAAGTCAAGACTCCCACTTCCATGGGGCCACCAGGGTTTATCTCCAGCAATACGTGAAGTGGCTTCACCTACTCTTTCATAGGTGTGTCTGAACTGGCATGATCATAGAATATTGAAGTAAGCTTGACCCCAGTAGAGGAATTTCCACTGGTTGCACACAGCTGAAACTCTGCGGAGGCTAAGGTGAGTGCCTAGGTGGGGGAGTAAGAAGGCTGCCCTCTTGAAGAGCAGAGACAGAGCCCCAGGTGATCCGGCCCTATAGCATCAGCAGAGACAGTGCAGGTTGGGATGACATGGCGCATTAGTCCCGTTCTTGTTGCTGAGACAGAATAGTGACAACCACAACTTAAAGGAGAGCATTATTTTGGCTCTTAAGTGGCAAGTCAGAAGGGCTTAACCCTAACCCTAGCCCAAAACTATTTCTACCCCTAGCCTAATCCGAGACAAAAACTGAAGCCTAACCCTCAACTTCAGTCTCAACCTAATCCTCAACCTAAACCTAAACCTGCTGAAAGACAAAATAAAACCCTAGCTCTAAACCTAACCATAAGCATGCTGATACCATAGCTCTGGCCATGCCCATATTCCTGTTTCAAACCCTAGCCATAGAAACTAACCCTAACCCTAAGCTTAAACCTGGTGGAAACCTAAACCTAAACCAATGCCTAACCCTAACCCTAAAACTAACTCTAACCCTAGCCCTAGAAACTAACCCTAACATTAACCCTAACCCTAACCCTGGTAGAACCCTAACCCTAACCCTAACCCCTAAACCTGAAACCTAAGCCTAACCCTACTCAGCCTACGTGCCAGGGACTCGGCAAACCAGGTCTTGTTGTTTGCTTTGCAGGAAAGCTGCTGCCTCCCTTTCTCTGGGTAGCTGCCTGGAACACGGTAAATGCTAGAATGGAACAGGAACCAGCTTTTGCCTCCATTTTTCTCTTCTTCCTGTGCTGAGGCAGTACCTTAGAGCAAGAAAAGCTGTTATGCCTGAAAGTCAAGTCTCCCAATTCCATGTGGCCACCAGGGTTTATCTCCAGCAACATGTGAAGTGGCTTGAGCTACTCTTTCATAGGTGTGTGGCTGAACTGGCATGATCACAGAATATTGAAGTAAGCTTGACCACAGTACAAGAATTTCCACTGGTTCCACAGAGCTGATACTCTGCGGAGGCTAAGGTGAGTGCCTAGGTGGGGGAAGTACAAAGCTGCCCTCTTGAAGAGCAGAGACAGAGGCCCCAGGTGATCCAGCCCTACAGCATTAGAAGAGACTGTGCAGGTTGGGATGACATGGCGCACTTGTCCCGTTCTTGTTGCTGAGACAGAATACCTGACAACCACAACATAAAGAGAGGAGTATTTTGGCTCTTAAGTGGCAAGTCAGAAGGGCTTTACCCTAAAACCTAACCCAAAACTATCTCTAGGCCTAGCCTAATCCGAGAAAAATACTGAAGCCTAAGGTTCAACCTCAGTCTCAACCTCAAACTCAACCTAAACCTAAACCTGCTGAAATGCAAAATAAAACCCTAGCTCTGAACCTAACCATAAGCATGCTGATACCATAGCTCTGGCCATGCCCCTAGTCCTGTCTCAAGCCCTATCCCTAGAAACTAACCCTAACACTAACCCTAACCCTAACCCTAACCTAACCCTGCTGAAATCCAAAATAAAACCCTATCTCTAAACCTAACCATAAGCATGCTGATACCATAGCTCTGGCCATGACCATATTCATGTTTCAAGCCCTAGCCCTGGAAACTAACCCTAACCCTAACTCTAACAATAACCCTGGTGGAACCCTAACCCTAACCCTAACCCTAACACTATCTCTAACCCTAGCCCTAGAAACTAACCCCAACTCTAACTCTAACCCTAACAGTGGTTGGACCCTAACCCTAAAAGTAACCCTAACCCTAAACCTAACTCTAACCCTAGCACTAGAAAATAACCATAACCCTAACCCTAACACTAACACTAACACTAACACTGATGGAACCCTAATCCTAACCCTAACACTAACCCTAACACTAACCCTAACTCAACCCTGCTGAAATCCTAAATAAAACCCTAGCTCTTAACCTAACCATAAGCATGCTGATAAAATAGCTCTGGCCATGCCCATATTCCTGTTTCAAGCCCTAGCCCTAGAAACTAACTGTAACACTAACAATAACCCTGGTGGAAACCTAACCCTAACCCTAACCCTAACCCTAACTCTAACAATAACCCTGGTGGAACCCTAACCCTAACACTAACCCTAACCCTACTCAGCCTGCGTGCCAGGGACTCGGCAAACCATGTGTTGCTGTTAGCTTTGCAGGAAAGCTGCTGCCTCCCCTTCTCTGGGCAGATGCCTGGAAAGGGTAAATGCTAGAATTTAACAGGAACCAGCTTTTGCCTCTTTTTTTCACTTCTTCCTGTGCTGAGGCAGTACCTAAGAGCAAGAAAAGCTGTTATGCCTGAAAGTCAGGACTCCCACTTCCATGTGGCCAACAGGGTTTATCTCCAACAACATGTGAAGTGGCTTCAGCTTCTCTTTCATAGGTGTCTGCCTGAACTGGCATGATCACAGAATGTTGAGGTAAGCTTGAGCCAGTACAAGAATTTCCACTGGATCCACAGAGCTTGTACTCTGCGGAGGCTAAGCTGAGTGCCTAGGTGGGGGAAGTAAGAAGGCTGACCTCTTGAAGAGCAGAGACAGAGCCCATTGTGATCCGGCCCTAAAGCATCAGCAGAGACTGTGCAGGTTGGGATGACATGGCGCATTAGTCCCGTTCTTGTTGCTGAGACAGAATACCTGACAACCACAACTTAAAGAGAGGAGTATTTTGGCTCTTAAGTGGCAAGTCAGAAGGGCTTTACTCTAACCCTAACCCAAAACTATTTCTAGGCCTAGCCTAATCCGAGACAAATACTGAGGCCTAACGTTCAACCTCAGTCCTCAACCTCAAACTCAACCTAAACCTAAACCTGCTGAAATGCAAAATAAAACCCTAGCTCTAAACCTAACCATAAGCATGCTGATACCATAGCTCTGGCCATGCCCATATTCCTGTTTCAAGCCCTAGCCCTGGAAACTAACCCTAACCCTAAATCTAACAATAACCCTGGTGGAACCCTAAACCTAACACTATCTCTAACCCTAGCCCTAGAAACTAAACCTAACTCTAACTCTAACCCTAAGCCTGGTTTGAACCTAACCATAAAAGTAACCCAAACCCTAACCCTAACCCTAACTATAACACTAGCCCTGGAAAATAACCTTAACAATAACCCTAACTCTAACATTAACCCTGATGGAACCCTAATCCTAACCCTAACACTAACCCTAACCCTAACCCTAACTCAATCCTGCTGAAATCCTAAATAAAACCCTTGCTCTAAACCTAACCATAAGCATGCTGATACCATAGCTCTGGCCATGCCCCTATTCCTGTTTCAAGCCCTAGCCCTAGAAACTAACCCTAACACTAACAGTAACACTGGTGGAAGCCTAACCCTAAAACTAACTCTAACAATAACCCTGGTGGAAACCTAACCCTAACCCTAACACTATCTCTAACCCTAGCACTAAAAACTAACTCTAACCCTAACTCTAACCCTAACCCTGGTTGGACCCTAACCCTAAACTTAACCCTATCCCTAACCCTAACCCTAACACTAACCCTAGCCCTAGAAATTAACCCTAACCCTAGCCCTAACCCTGGTTGAAACCTAAACTTAACCCTAACCCTAAACCTAACTCTAACCCTAACACTAACTCTAAACCTAGACCTAGAAACTAACTGTAATCCTAACCCTAACCCTAACCCTAACTGTAACCCTAACCCTAACCCTAGAAAAAAACCTTAACCCTAACCCTAACCCTAACACTAACCCTGATGGAACCCTAATCCTAACCCAAACACTAACCCTAAACCTAACCCTAACTCAACCATGCTGAAATCCTAAATAAAACCCTAGCTCTAAACCTAACCATAA
Source organism: Erethizon dorsatum (assembly GCA_028451465.1). NCBI lineage: Eukaryota > Metazoa > Chordata > Mammalia > Rodentia > Erethizontidae > Erethizon > Erethizon dorsatum. The sequence goes on along the minus strand of JAQMCO010000027.1, from coordinate 94,807 downwards.
GCATGCTGATACCATAGCTCTGGCCATGCCCATATTCCTGTTTCAAACCCTAGCCCTGGAAACTAACCCTAACCCTAACTCTAACAATAACCCTGGTGGAACCCTAAACCTAACACTATCTCTAACCCTAGCCCTAGAAACTAACCCTAACTCTAACTCTAACCCTAAGCCTGATTTGAACCTAACCATAAAGTAACCCAAACCCTAACCCTAACCCTAACTATAACACTAGCCCTGGAAAATAACCTTAACAATAACCCTAACTCTAACATTAACCCTGATGGAACCCTAATCCTAACCCTAACACTAACCCTAACCCTAACCCTAACTCAATCCTGCTGAAATCCTAAATAAAACCCTTGCTCTAAACCTAACCATAAGCATGCTGATACCATAGCTCTGGCCATGCCCCTATTCCTGTTTCAAGCCCTAGCCCTAGAAACTAACCCTAACCCTAAGAGTAACACTGGTGGAAGCCTAACCCTAAAACTAACTCTAACAATAACCCTGGTGGAAACCTAACCCTAACCTAACACTATCTCTAACCCTAGCACTAAAAACTAACTCTAACCCTAACTCTAACCCTAACCCTGGTTGGACCCTAACCCTAAACTTAACCCTATCCCTAACCCTAACCCTAACACTAACCCTAGCCCTAGAAATTAACCCTAACCCTAGCCCTAACCCTGGTTGAACCCTAAACTTAACCCTAACCCTAAACCTAACTCTAACCCTAACACTAACTCTAAACCTAGACCTAGAAACTAACTGTAATCCTAACCCTAACCCTAACCCTAACTGTAACCCTAACCCTAACCCTAGAAAAAAACCTTAACCCTAACCCTAACCCTAACACTAACCCTGATGGAACCCTAATCCTAACCCAAACACTAACCCTGATGGAACCCTAAACCTAACCCTAACTCAACCATGCTGAAATCCTAAATAAAACCCTAGCTCTAAACCTAACCATAAGCATGCTGATACCATAGCTCTGGCCATGCCCATATTCCTGTTTCAAACCCTAGCCCTGGAAACTAACCCTAACCCTAACTCTAACAATAACCCTGGTGGAACCCTAAACCTAACACTATCTCTAACCCTAGCCCTAGAAACTAACCCTAACTCTAACTCTAACCCTAAGCCTGATTTGAACCTAACCATAAAAGTAACCCAAACCCTAACCCTAACCCTAACTATAACACTAGCCCTGGAAAATAACCTTAACAATAACCCTAACTCTAACATTAACCCTGATGGAACCCTAATCCTAACCCTAACACTAACCCCTAACCCTAACCCTAACTCAATCCTGCTGAAATCCTAAATAAAACCCTTGCTCTAAACCTAACCATAAGCATGCTGATACCATAGCTCTGGCCATGCCCCTATTCCTGTTTCAAGCCCTAGCCCTAGAAACTAACCCTAACCCTAAGAGTAACACTGGTGGAAGCCTAACCCTAAAACTAACTCTAACAATAACCCTGGTGGAAACCTAACCCTAACCCTAACACTATCTCTAACCCTAGCACTAAAAACTAACTCTAACCCTAACTCTAACCCTAACCCTGGTTGGACCCTAACCCTAAACTTAACCCTATCCCTAACCCTAACCCTAACACTAACCCTAGCCCTAGAAATTAACCCTAACCCTAGCCCTAACCCTGGTTGAACCCTAAACTTAACCCTAACCCTAAACCTAACTCTAACCCTAACACTAACTCTAAACCTAGACCTAGAAACTAACTGTAATCCTAACCCTAACCCTAACCCTAACTGTAACCCTAACCCTAACCCTAACCCTAGAAAAAAACCTTAACCCTAACCCTAACACTAACCCTGATGGAACCCTAATCCTAACCCAAACACTAACCCTAAACCTAACCCGAACTCAAACATGCTGAAATCCTAAATAAAACCCTAGCTCTAAACCTAACCATAAGCATGCTGATACCATAGCTCTACCCATGCCCATATTCCTGTATCAAGCCCGAGCAGTAGAAACTAACCCTAACCCCAAAAGTAACCCTGGTAGAACCCTAAACCTAACCCTAAGACTAACCCTAACTCTCACACTAGCCCTAGAAACTAACCCTGACGCTAAACCTAACCCTGGTAGAATCCTAAACCTAAACCTAACCCTAACCCTAACCCTAACACTAACTATAACCCTAGCCCTAGAAACTAACCGTAACCCTAACCCTAGCCCTAATCCTGGTGGAACCCTAAACCTAAACATAACCGTAACCCTAACCCTAACCCTACTCAGCCTGCGTGCCAGGGATCGGCAACCCAGGGCTTGCTGTTATCTTTGCAGTAAAGCTGCTGCCTCCTCTTCTCTGGGTAGCTGCCTGGAAAAGGGTAAATTCCAGAATGGAACAGGAACCACCTTTTGCGTCAGTTTTCACATCTTCCTGTGCTGAGGCAGTACCTTAGAGCAAGAAAAGCTGTTATGCCTGAAAGTCAAGACTCCCTCTTCCATGTGGCCACCAGGGTTTATCTAAAGCAACATGTGAAGTGGCTTCAGCTTCTCTTTCATAGGTGTGTTTCTGAACTGGCATGATCACAGAATATTGAAGTAAGCTTGATCCCAGTACAAGAATTTCCACAGGTTCCACAGAGCTGATACTCTGCGGAGGCTATGGTGAGTGCCTAGGTGGCGGAAGTAAGAAGGCTGCCCTCTTGAAAAGCAGAGACAGAGCCCCCAGGTGATCCGGCCCTACAGCATCAGCAGAGACTGTGTAGGTTGGGATGACATGGCGCATTAGTCCCGTTCTTGTTGCTGAGACAGAATACCTGACAACCACAACTTAAAGAGAGGAGTATTTTGGCTCTTAAGTGGCAAGTCAGAAGGGCTTAACCCTACACCTAACCCAAAACTATTTCTAGCCCTTCCCTAATCCGAGACAAATACTGAAGCCTAATGTTCAACCTCAGTCTCAACCTCAAACTCAACCTAAACCTAACCCTGCTGAAATGCAAAATAAAACCCTAGCTCTAAACCTAACCATAAGCATGCTCATACCATAGCTCTGGACATGCCCCTAGTCCTGTCTCAAGCCCTAGCCCTAGAAACTAACCCTAACCCTAATCCTAACCCTAACCCTAATGCATATTCCTGTTTCAAGCCCTAGCCCTGGAAACTAACCCTAACCCTAACTCTAGCAATAACCCTGTTCGAAACCTAACCCTAACCCTAACCCTAACACTAACCATATCTCTAACGCTAGCCCTAGAAACTAACCATAACCCTATCTCTAAACCTAACCCAGGTTGGAACCTAACCCTAACCCTAACCCTAACCGTAACCCTAACTCTAACACTAGCCCTAGAAAATAACACTAACCCTAACCCTAACCCTGGTCGAACCCTAAACCTAACCCTAAACCTAACCCTAACCCTAAAACTAACTCGGACCCTAGAATAGAAACTAACCCTAACCCTAACCCTAAACATGGTGGAACCCTTACCCTAAACCTAACCCGAAACCTAACCCTAAGCCTAACCCTAACCCTAACCCTATCTCTATCCCTAGCCCTAGAAACTAACCCTAACCCTAACTCTAACCCTAACCCTGGTTGGACCCTAAACCTAACCCTAACCATAACCCTAACTGTAACCCTAGCCCTAGAAAGTAACCCTAACCCTAACCTTGGTCGCAACCTAAACCTAACCATAAACCTAAACATAACACTAACCCTAAACCTATCTCTAACCTTAGCCCTAGAAACTAACCCTAACCCTAACTCTAACCCTAACCCTGGTTGGACCCTAACCCTAAAAGTAACCCTAACCCTAACCCTAACCCTAACCCTAACTCTTACACTAGCCCTAGAAAATAAACTTAACAATAAACCTAACACTAACACTAACCCTGATGGAACCCTAATCCTAACCCTAACACTAACCCTAACCCTAACTCAAACCTGCTGAAATCCTAAATAAAACCCTATCTCTAAACCTAACCATAAGCATGCTGATACCATAGCTCTACCCATGCCCATATTCATTTTTCAAGCACTAGCACTAGATACTAACCCTAACCCTAACAGTAACCCTGGTGGATCCCTAACCCTAACCCTAACACTAACCCTAACACTCACACTAGCCCTAAAAACTAACCCTAACCCTAAACCTATCCCTGGTGGTATCCTAAACCTAACCCTAACCCCAACCCTAACCCTAACCCTAACCCCAACACTAACTCTAACCCTAGCCCTAGAAACTAACCCTAACCATAACACTAGCCCTAACCCTGGTGGAACTCTAACCTAACCCTAACCGTAACCCTAACCCTAACCCTAGTCAGCCTGCGTGCCAGGGACTCGGCAACCCAGGGCTTGCTGTTAGCTTTGCAGTAAAGCTCGTGCCTCCCCTACTCTGAGTAGCTGCCTGGAAAAGGGCAAATTCTAGAATGGAACAGGAACCAGCTTTTGCGTCAGTTTTCACATCTTTCTGTGCTGAGGCAGTACCTTAGAGCAAGAAAAGCTGTTATGCCTGAAAGTCAAGATTCCCACTTCCATGTGGCCAACAGGGTTTATCTCCAGCAACATGTGAAGTGACTTCAGCTTCTCTTTCATAGGTGTGTTTCTGAACTGGCATGATCACAGAATATTGAAGTAAACTTGACCCCAGTACAAGATTTACCACTGGTTCCACAGAGCTGATACTCTGCCGAGGCTAAGGTGAGTGCCTAGGTGGGGGAAATAAGAAGGCTGCCCTCTTGAAGGGCAGAGACAGAGCCCCCAGGTGATCTGGCCCTACAGCATCAGCAGAGACTGTGCAGGTTGGGATGACATGGCGCATTAGTCCCGTTCTTGTTGCTGATACAGAATACCTGACAACCACAACATAAAGAGAGGAGTATTTTGGCTCTTAAGTGGCAAGTCAGAAGGGCTTTACCCTAAACCTAACCCAAAACTATCTCTAGGCCTAGCCTAATCCGAGAAAAATACTGAAGCCTAAGGTTCAACCTCAGTCTCAACCTCAAACTCAACCTAAACCTAAACCTGCTGAAATGCAAAATAAAACCCTAGCTCTGAACCTAACCATAAGCATGCTCATACCATAGCTCTGGCCATGCCCCTAGTCCTGTCTCAAGCCCTATCCCTAGAAACTAACCCTAATCCTAACCCTAACCCTAACCCTAACCTAACCCTGCTGAAATCCTAAATAAAACCCTATCTCTAAACCTAACCATAAGCATGCTGATACCATAGCTCTGGCCATGACCATATTCATGTTTCAAGCCCTAGCCCTGGAAACTAACCCTAACCCTAACTCTAACAATAACCCTGGTGGAACCGTAACCCTAACCCTAACCCTAACACTATCTCTAACCCTAGCCCTAGAAACTAACCCCAACTCTAACTCTAACCCTAACAGTGGTTGGACCCTAACCCTAAAAGTAACCCTAACCCTAAACCTAACTCTAACCCTAGCACTAGAAAATAACCATAACCCTAACACTAACCCTAACACTAACACTGATGGAACCCTAATCCTAACCCTAACCCTAACCCTAACACTAACCCTAACTCAACCCTGCTGAAATCCTAAATAAAACCCTAGCTCTTAACCTAACCATAAGCATGCTGATAAAATAGCTCTGGCCATGCCCATATTCCTGTTTCAAGCCCTAGCCCTAGAAACTAACTGTAACACTAACAGTAACCCTGGTGGAACCCTAACCCTAACCCTAACCCTAACCCTAACTCTAACAATAACCCTGGTGGAACCCTAACCCTAACACTAACCCTAACCCTACTCCGCCTGCGTGCCAGGGACTCGGCAAACCATGTGTTGCTGTTAGCTTTGCAGGAAAGCTGCTGCCTCCCCTTCTCTGGGCAGATGCCTGGAAAGGGTAAATGCTAGAATTTAACAGGAACCAGCTTTTGCCTCTTTTTTTCACTTCTTCCTGTGCTGAGGCAGTACCTAAGAGCAAGAAAAGCTGTTATGCCTGAAAGTCAGGACTCCCACTTCCATGTGGCCAACAGGGTTTATCTCCAACAACATGTGAAGTGGCTTCAGCTTCTCTTTCATAGGTGTCTGCCTGAACTGGCATGATCACAGAATGTTGAGGTAAGCTTGAGCCAGTACAAGAATTTCCACTGGATCCACAGAGCTTGTACTCTGCGGAGGCTAAGCTGAGTGCCTAGGTGGGGGAAGTAAGAAGGCTGCCCTCTTGAAGAGCAGAGACAGAGCCCATTGTGATCCGGCCCTAAAGCATCAGCAGAGACTGTGCAGGTTGGGATGACATGGCGCATTAGTCCCGTTCCTGTTGCTGAGACAGAATACCTGACAACCACAACTTAAAGAGAGTAGTATTTTGGCTCTTAAGTGGCAAGACAGAAGGGCTTAACCCTAACCCTAACCCAAAACTATTTCTAGCCCTAGCCTAATCCGAGACAAACACTGAAGCCTAACCCTCAAACTCAGTCTCAACCTCAACCTCAACCTAAACCTAAACCTGCTGAAAGACAAAATAAAACCCTAGATATAAACCTAACCATAAGCATACTGATACCATAGCTCTGGCCATGCCCCTAGAACTGTCTCAAGCCCTAACCCTAGAAACTAACCCTAACCCTAACCCTAACCCTAACAATAAATCTTACCCTAGCCCTAGAAACTAACAATAACAATAACCCTAACCCTAACCCTGGTGGAACCCTAACCCTAACACTAACCTTAACCCTAAACCTAACCCTAACCCTACTCAGCCTACGTGCCAGGGACTCGGCAACACAGGTCTTGCTGTTAGCTTTGCAGGAAAGCTGCTGCCTCCCTTTCTCTGGGTAGCTGCCTGGAAAAGGGTAAATGCAAGAATGGAACATTAACCAGCTTTTGCCTCTCTTTTTCACTTCTTCCTGTGCTTAGGCAGTACCTTAGAGCAAGAAAAGCTGTTATGCCTCTAAGTCAAGACTCCCACTTCCATGGGGCTACCAGGGTTTATCTCCAGCAATACGTGAAGTGGCTTCACCTACTCTTTCATAGGTGTGTCTGAACTGGCATGATCATAGAATATTGAAGTAAGCTTGACCCCTGTAGAAGAATTTCCACTGGTTGCACAGAGCTGAAACTCTGCGGAGGCTAAGGTGAGTGCCTAGGTGGGGGAAGTAAGAAGGCTGCCCTCTTGAAGAGCAGAGACAGAGCCCCCAGGTGATCCGGCCCTATAGCATCAGCAGAGACAGTGCAGGTTGGGATGACATGGCGCATTAGTCCAGTTCTTGTTGCTGAGACAGAATAGTGACAACCACAACTTAGAGGAGAGGATTATTTTGGCTCTTAAGTGGCAAGTCAGAAGGGCTTAACCCTAACCCTAGCCCAAAACTATTTCTACCCCTAGCCTAATCCGAGACAAAAACTGAAGCCTAACCCTCAACTTCAGTCTCAACCTAATCCTCAACCTAAACCTAAACCTGCTGAAAGACAAAATAGAACCCTAGCTCTAAAGCTAACCATAAGCATGCTGATACAATAGCTCTGGCCATGCCCATATTCCTGTTTCAAACCCTATCTATTGAAACTAACCCTAACCCTAAGCTTAAACCTGGTGGAAAACTAAACCTAAACCAATGCCTAACCCTAACCCTAAAACTAACTCTAACCCTAGCCCTAGAAACTAACCCTAACCTTAACCCAAACCCTAACCCTGGTAGAACCCTAACCCTAACCCTAACCCTAACCCTAACCCTAACCCTAACCCTACTCAGCCTACGTGCCAGGGACTCGGCAACCCAGGTCTTGTTGTTTGCTTTGCAGGAAAGCTGCTGCCTCCCTTTCTCTGGGTAGCTGCCTGGAACAGGGTAAATGCTAGAATGGAACAGGAACCAGCTTTTGCCTCCATTTTTCACTTCTTCCTGTGCTGAGGCAGTACCTTAGAGCAAGAAAAGCTGTGATGCCTGAAAGTCAAGACTCCCACTTCCATGTGGCCACCAGGGTTTATCTCCAGCAACATGTGAAGTAGCTTGAGCTACTCTTTCATAGGTGTGTGGCTAACCTGGCATGATCACAGTATATTGAAGTAAGCTTGACCACAGTACAAGAATTTCCACTGGTTCCACAGAGCGGATACTCTGCGGAGGCTAAGGTGAATGCCTAGGTGGGGGAAGTAAGAAGGCTGCCCTCTTGAAGAGCAGAGACAGAGGCCCCAGGTGATCCAGCCCTACAGTATTAGAAGAGACTGTGCAGGTTGGGATGACATGGCGCACTTGTCCCGTTCTTGTTGCTGAGACAGAATACCTGACAACCACAACATAAAGAGAGGAGTATTTTGGCTCTTAAGTGGCAAGTCAGAAGGGCTTTACCCTAAACCTAACCCAAAACTATCTCTAGGCCTAGCCTAATCCGAGAAAAATACTGAAGCCTAAGGTTCAACCTCAGTCTCAACCTCAAACTCAACCTAAACCTAAACCTGCTGAAATGCAAAATAAAACCCTAGCTCTGAACCTAACCATAAGCATGCTCATACCATAGCTCTGGCCATGCCCCTAGTCCTGTCTCAAGCCCTATCCCTAGAAACTAACCCTAATACTAACCCTAACCCTAACCCTAACCTAACCCTGCTGAAATCCTAAATAAAACCCTATCTCTAAACCTAACCATAAGCATGCTGATACCATAGCTCTGGCCATGACCATATTCATGTTTCAAGCCCTAGCCCTGGAAACTAACCCTAACCCTAACTCTAACAATAACCCTGGTGGAACCGTAACCCTAACCCTAACCCTAACACTATCTCTAACCCTAGCCCTAGAAACTAACCCCAACTCTAACTCTAACCCTAACAGTGGTTGGACCCTAACCCTAAAAGTAACCCTAACCCTAAACCTAACTCTAACCCTAGCACTAGAAAATAACCATAACCCTAACACTAACCCTAACACTAACACTGATGGAACCCTAATCCTAACCCTAACACTAACCCTAACACTAACCCTAACTCAACCCTGCTGAAATCCTAAATAAAACCCTAGCTCTTAACCTAACCATAAGCATGCTGATAAAATAGCTCTGGCCATGCCCATATTCCTGTTTCAAGCCCTAGCCCTAGAAACTAACTGTAACACTAACAGTAACCCTGGTGGAACCCTAACCCTAACCCTAACCCTAACCCTAACTCTAACAATAACCCTGGTGGAACCCTAACCCTAACACTAACCCTAACCCTACTCCGCCTGCGTGCCAGGGACTCGGCAAACCATGTGTTGCTGTTAGCTTTGCAGGAAAGCTGCTGCCTCCCCTTCTCTGGGCAGATGCCTGGAAAGGGTAAATGCTAGAATTTAACAGGAACCAGCTTTTGCCTCTTTTTTTCACTTCTTCCTGTGCTGAGGCAGTACCTAAGAGCAAGAAAAGCTGTTATGCCTGAAAGTCAGGACTCCCACTTCCATGTGGCCAACAGGGTTTATCTCCAACAACATGTGAAGTGGCTTCAGCTTCTCTTTCATAGGTGTCTGCCTGAACTGGCATGATCACAGAATGTTGAGGTAAGCTTGAGCCAGTACAAGAATTTCCACTGGATCCACAGAGCTTGTACTCTGCGGAGGCTAAGCTGAGTGCCTAGGTGGGGGAAGTAAGAAGGCTGACCTCTTGAAGAGCAGAGACAGAGCCCATTGTGATCCGGCCCTAAAGCATCAGCAGAGACTGTGCAGGTTGGGATGACATGGCGCATTAGTCCCGTTCTTGTTGCTGAGACAGAATACCTGACAACCACAACTTAAAGAGAGGAGTATTTTGGCTCTTAAGTGGCAAGTCAGAAGGGCTTTACTCTAACCCTAACCCAAAACTATTTCTAGGCCTAGCCTAATCCGAGACAAATACTGAGGCCTAACGTTCAACCTCAGTCTCAACCTCAAACTCAACCTAAACCTAAACCTGCTGAAATGCAAAATAAAACCCTAGCTCTAAACCTAACCATAAGCATGCTGATACCATAGCTCTGGCCATGCCCATATTCCTGTTTCAAGCCCTAGCCCTGGAAACTAACCCTAACCCTAAATCTAACAATAACCCTGGTGGAACCCTAAACCTAACACTATCTCTAACCCTAGCCCTAGAAACTAACCCTAACCCTAACTCTAACCCTAAGCCTGGTTTGAACCTAACCATAAAAGTAACCCAAACCCTAACCCTAACCCTAACTATAACACTAGCCCTGGAAAATAACCTTAACAATAACCCTAACTCTAACATTAACCCTGATGGAACCCTAATCCTAACCCTAACACTAACCCTAACCCTAACCCTAACTCAATCCTGCTGAAATCCTAAATAAAACCCTTGCTCTAAACCTAACCATAAGCATGCTGATACCATAGCTCTGGCCATGCCCCTATTCCTGTTTCAAGCCCTAGCCCTAGAAACTAACCCTAACACTAACAGTAACACTGGTGGAAGCCTAACCCTAAAACTAACTCTAACAATAACCCTGGTGGAAACCTAACCCTAACCCTAACACTATCTCTAACCCTAGCACTAAAAACTAACTCTAACCCTAACTCTAACCCTAACCCTGGTAGGACCCTAACCCTAAACTTAACCCTATCCCTAACCCTAACCCTAACACTAACCCTAGCCCTAGAAATTAACCCTAACCCTAGCCCTAACCCTGGTTGAAACCTAAACTTAACCCTAACCCTAAACCTAACTCTAACCCTAACACTAACTCTAAACCTAGACCTAGAAACTAACTGTAATCCTAACCCTAACCCTAACCCTAACTGTAACCCTAACCCTAACCCTAGAAAAAAACCTTAACCCTAACCCTAACCCTAACACTAACCCTGATGGAACCCTAATCCTAACCCAAACACTAACCCTAAACCTAACCCTAACTCAAACATGCTGAAATCCTAAATAAAACCCTAGCTCTAAACCTAACCATAAGCATGCTGATACCATAGCTCTGGCCATGCCCATATTCCTGTTTCAAACCCTAGCCCTGGAAACTAACCCTAACCCTAACTCTAACAATAACCCTGGTGGAACCCTAAACCTAACACTATCTCTAACCCTAGCCCTAGAAACTAACCCTAACTCTAACTCTAACCCTAAGCCTGATTTGAACCTAACCATAAAAGTAACCCAAACCCTAACCCTAACCCTAACTATAACACTAGCCCTGGAAAATAACCTTAACAATAACCCTAACTCTAACATTAACCCTGATGGAACCCTAATCCTAACCCTAACACTAACCCTAACCCTAACCCTAACTCAATCCTGCTGAAATCCTAAATAAAACCCTTGCTCTAAACCTAACCATAAGCATGCTGATACCATAGCTCTGGCCATGCCCCTATTCCTGTTTCAAGCCCTAGCCCTAGAAACTAACCCTAACCCTAAGAGTAACACTGGTGGAAGCCTAACCCTAAAACTAACTCTAACAATAACCCTGGTGGAAACCTAACCCTAACCCTAACACTATCTCTAACCCTAGCACTAAAAACTAACTCTAACCCTAACTCTAACCCTAACCCTGGTTGGACCCTAACCCTAAACTTAACCCTATCCCTAACCCTAACCCTAACACTAACCCTAGCCCTAGAAATTAACCCTAACCCTAGCCCTAACCCTGGTTGAACCCTAAACTTAACCCTAACCCTAAACCTAACTCTAACCCTAACACTAACTCTAAACCTAGACCTAGAAACTAACTGTAATCCTAACCCTAACCCTAACCCTAACTGTAACCCTAACCCTAACCCTAGAAAAAAACCTTAACCCTAACCCTAACCCTAACACTAACCCTGATGGAACCCTAATCCTAACCCAAACACTAACCCTAAACCTAACCCTAACTCAACCATGCTGAAATCCTAAATAAAACCCTAGCTCTAAACCTAACCATAAGCATGCTGATACCATAGCTCTGGCCATGCCCATATTCCTGTTTCAAACCCTAGCCCTGGAAACTAACCCTAACCCTAACTCTAACAATAACCCTGGTGGAACCCTAAACCTAACACTATCTCTAACCCTAGCCCTAGAAACTAACCCTAACTCTAACTCTAACCCTAAGCCTGATTTGAACCTAACCATAAAAGTAACCCAAACCCTAACCCTAACCCTAACTATAACACTAGCCCTGGAAAATAACCTTAACAATAACCCTAACTCTAACATTAACCCTGATGGAACCCTAATCCTAACCCTAACACTAACCCTAACCCTAACCCTAACTCAATCCTGCTGAAATCCTAAATAAAACCCTTGCTCTAAACCTAACCATAAGCATGCTGATACCATAGCTCTGGCCATGCCCCTATTCCTGTTTCAAGCCCTAGCCCTAGAAACTAACCCTAACCCTAAGAGTAACACTGGTGGAAGCCTAACCCTAAAACTAACTCTAACAATAACCCTGGTGGAAACCTAACCCTAACCCTAACACTATCTCTAACCCTAGCACTAAAAACTAACTCTAACCCTAACTCTAACCCTAACCCTGGTTGGACCCTAACCCTAAACTTAACCCTATCCCTAACCCTAACCCTAACACTAACCCTAGCCCTAGAAATTAACCCTAACCCTAGCCCTAACCCTGGTTGAACCCTAAACTTAACCCTAACCCTAAACCTAACTCTAACCCTAACACTAACTCTAAACCTAGACCTAGAAACTAACTGTAATCCTAACCCTAACCCTAACCCTAACTGTAACCCTAACCCTAACCCTAACCCTAGAAAAAAACCTTAACCCTAACCCTAACACTAACCCTGATGGAACCCTAATCCTAACCCTAACACTAACCCTAAACCTAACCCGAACTCAAACATGCTGAAATCCTAAATAAAACCCTAGCTCTAAACCTAACCATAAGCATGCTGATACCATAGCTCTACCCATGCCCATATTCCTGTATCAAGCCCGAGCAGTAGAAACTAACCCTAACCCCAAAAGTAACCCTGGTAGAACCCTAAACCTAACCCTAAGACTAACCCTAACTCTCACACTAGCCCTAGAAACTAACCCTGACGCTAAACCTAACCCTGGTAGAATCCTAAACCTAAACCTAACCCTAACCCTAACCCTAACACTAACTATAACCCTAGCCCTAGAAACTAACCGTAACCCTAACCCTAGCCCTAATCCTGGTGGAACCCTAAACCTAAACCTAACCGTAACCCTAACCCTAACCCTACTCAGCCTGCGTGCCAGGGATCGGCAACCCAGGGCTTGCTGTTATCTTTGCAGTAAAGCTGCTGCCTCCTCTTCTCTGGGTAGCTGCCTGGAAAAGGGTAAATTCCAGAATGGAACAGGAACCACCTTTTGCGTCAGTTCTCACATCTTCCTGTGCTGAGGCAGTACCTTAGAGCAAGAAAAGCTGTTATGCCTGAAAGTCAAGACTCCCTCTTCCATGTGGCCACCAGGGTTTATCTAAAGCAACATGTGAAGTGGCTTCAGCTTCTCTTTCATAGGTGTGTTTCTGAACTGGCATGATCACAGAATATTGAAGTAAGCTTGATCCCAGTACAAGAATTTCCACAGGTTCCACAGAGCTGATACTCTGCGGAGGCTATGGTGAGTGCCTAGGTGGCGGAAGTAAGAAGGCTGCCCTCTTGAAAAGCAGAGACAGAGCCCCCAGGTGATCCGGCCCTACAGCATCAGCAGAGACTGTGTAGGTTGGGATGACATGGCGCATTAGTCCCGTTCTTGTTGCTGAGACAGAATACCTGACAACCACAACTTAAAGAGAGGAGTATTTTGGCTCTTAAGTGGCAAGTCAGAAGGGCTTAACCCTACACCTAACCCAAAACTATTTCTAGCCCTTCCCTAATCCGAGACAAATACTGAAGCCTAATGTTCAACCTCAGTCTCAACCTCAAACTCAACCTAAACCTAACCCTGCTGAAATGCAAAATAAAACCCTAGCTCTAAACCTAACCATAAGCATGCTCATACCATAGCTCTGGACATGCCCCTAGTCCTGTCTCAAGCCCTAGCCCTAGAAACTAACCCTAACCCTAATCCTAACCCTAACCCTAATGCATATTCCTGTTTCAAGCCCTAGCCCTGGAAACTAACCCTAACCCTAACTCTAGCAATAACCCTGTTCGAAACCTAACCCTAACCCTAACCCTAACACTAACCATATCTCTAACGCTAGCCCTAGAAACTAACCATAACCCTATCTCTAAACCTAACCCAGGTTGGAACCTAACCCTAACCCTAACCCTAACCGTAACCCTAACCCTAACCCTAACCCTAGAAAATAACCCTAACCCTAACCCTAACCCTGGTCGAACCCTAAACCTAACCCTAAACCTAACCCTAACCCTAAAACTAACTCGGACCCTAGAATAGAAACTAACCCTAACCCTAACCCTAAACATGGTGGAACCCTTACCCTAAACCTAACCCGAAACCTAACCCTAAGCCTAACCCTAACCCTAACCCTATCTCTATCCCTAGCCCTAGAAACTAACCCTAACCCTAACTCTAACCCTAACCCTGGTTGGACCCTAAACCTAACCCTAACCATAACCCTAACTGTAACCCTAGCCCTAGAAAGTAACCCTAACCCTAACCTTGGTCGCAACCTAAACCTAACCATAAACCTAAACATAACACTAACCCTAAACCTATCTCTAACCTTAGCCCTAGAAACTAACACTAACCCTAACTCTAACCCTAACCCTGGTTGGACCCTAACCCTAAAAGTAACCCTAACCCTAACCCTAACCCTAACTCTTACACTAGCCCTAGAAAATAAACTTAACAATAAACCTAACACTAACACTAACCCTGATGGAACCCTAATCCTAACCCTAACACTAACCCTAACCCTAACTCAAACCTGCTGAAAACCTAAATAAAACCCTATCTCTAAACCTAACCATAAGCATGCTGATACCATAGCTCTACCCATGCCCATATTCCTTTTTCAAGCACTAGCACTAGAAACTAACCCTAAACCTAACAGTAACCCTGGTGGATCCCTAACCCTAACCCTAACACTAACCCTAACACTCACACTAGCCCTAAAAACTAACCCTAACCCTAAACCTATCCCTGGTGGTATCCTAAACCTAACCCTAACCCCAACCCTAACCCTAACCCTAACCCCAACACTAACTCTAACCCTAGCCCTAGAAACTAACCCTAACCATAACACTAGCCCTAACCCTGGTGGAACCCTAACCTAACCCTAACCGTAACCCTAACCCTAACCCTACTCAGCCTGCGTGCCAGGGACTCGGCAACCCAGGGCTTGCTGTTAGCTTTGCAGTAAAGCTCGTGCCTCCCCTACTCTGAGTAGCTGCCTGGAAAAGGGCAAATTCTAGAATGGAACAGGAACCAGCTTTTGCGTCAGTTTTCACATCTTTCTGTGCTGAGGCAGTACCTTAGAGCAAGAAAAGCTGTTATGCCTGAAAGTCAAGATTCCCACTTCCATGTGGCCAACAGGGTTTATCTCCAGCAACATGTGAAGTGACTTCAGCTTCTCTTTCATAGGTGTGTTTCTGAACTGGCATGATCACAGAATATTGAAGTAAACTTGACCCCAGTACAAGATTTACCACTGGTTCCACAGAGCTGATACTCTGCCGAGGCTAAGGTGAGTGCCTAGGTGGGGGAAATAAGAAGGCTGCCCTCTTGAAGGGCAGAGACAGAGCCCCCAGGTGATCTGGCCCTACAGCATCAGCAGAGACTGTGCAGGTTGGGATGACATGGCGCATTAGTCCCGTTCTTGTTGCTGATACAGAATACCTGACAACCACAACATAAAGAGAGGAGTATTTTGGCTCTTAAGTGGCAAGTCAGAAGGGCTTTACCCTAAACCTAACCCAAAACTATCTCTAGGCCTAGCCTAATCCGAGAAAAATACTGAAGCCTAAGGTTCAACCTCAGTCTCAACCTCAAACTCAACCTAAACCTAAACCTGCTGAAATGCAAAATAAAACCCTAGCTCTGAACCTAACCATAAGCATGCTCATACCATAGCTCTGGCCATGCCCCTAGTCCTGTCTCAAGCCCTATCCCTAGAAACTAACCCTAATCCTAACCCTAACCCTAACCCTAACCTAACCCTGCTGAAATCCTAAATAAAACCCTATCTCTAAACCTAACCATAAGCATGCTGATACCATAGCTCTGGCCATGACCATATTCATGTTTCAAGCCCTAGCCCTGGAAACTAACCCTAACCCTAACTCTAACAATAACCCTGGTGGAACCGTAACCCTAACCCTAACCCTAACACTATCTCTAACCCTAGCCCTAGAAACTAACCCCAACTCTAACTCTAACCCTAACAGTGGTTGGACCCTAACCCTAAAAGTAACCCTAACCCTAAACCTAACTCTAACCCTAGCACTAGAAAATAACCATAACCCTAACACTAACCCTAACACTAACACTGATGGAACCCTAATCCTAACCCTAACACTAACCCTAACACTAACCCTAACTCAACCCTGCTGAAATCCTAAATAAAACCCTAGCTCTTAACCTAACCATAAGCATGCTGATAAAATAGCTCTGGCCATGCCCATATTCCTGTTTCAAGCCCTAGCCCTAGAAACTAACTGTAACACTAACAGTAACCCTGGTGGAACCCTAACCCTAACCCTAACCCTAACCCTAACTCTAACAATAACCCTGGTGGAACCCTAACCCTAACACTAACCCTAACCCTACTCAGCCTGTGTGCCAGGGACTCGGCAAACCATGTGTTGCTGTTAGCTTTGCAGGAAAGCTGCTGCCTCCCCTTCTCTGGGCAGATGCCTGGAAAGGGTAAATGCTAGAATTTAACAGGAACCAGCTTTTGCCTCTTTTTTTCACTTCTTCCTGTGCTGAGGCAGTACCTAAGAGCAAGAAAAGCTGTTATGCCTGAAAGTCAGGACTCCCACTTCCATGTGGCCAACAGGGTTTATCTCCAACAACATGTGAAGTGGCTTCAGCTTCTCTTTCATAGGTGTCTGCCTGAACTGGCATGATCACAGAATGTTGAGGTAAGCTTGAGCCAGTACAAGAATTTCCACTGGATCCACAGAGCTTGTACTCTGCGGAGGCTAAGCTGAGTGCCTAGGTGGGGGAAGTAAGAAGGCTGCCCTCTTGAAGAGCAGAGACAGAGCCCATTGTGATCCGGCCCTAAAGCATCAGCAGAGACTGTGCAGGTTGGGATGACATGGCGCATTAGTCCCGTTCCTGTTGCTGAGACAGAATACCTGACAACCACAACTTAAAGAGAGTAGTATTTTGGCTCTTAAGTGGCAAGACAGAAGGGCTTAACCCTAACCCTAACCCAAAACTATTTCTAGCCCTAGCCTAATCCGAGACAAACACTGAAGCCTAACCCTCAAACTCAGTCTCAACCTCAACCTCAACCTAAACCTAAACCTGCTGAAAGACAAAATAAAACCCTAGCTCTAAACCTAACCATAAGCATACTGATACCATAGCTCTGGCCATGCCCCTAGAACTGTCTCAAGCCCTAACCCTAGAAACTAACCCTAACCCTAACCCTAACCCTAACAATAAATCTTACCCTAGCCCTAGAAACTAACAATAACAATAACCCTAACCCTAAAACTGGTGGAACCCTAAACCTAACACTAAACCTAACCCTAAACCTAACCCTAACCCTACACAGCCTAAGTGCCAGGGACTAGGCAACACAGGTCTTGCTGTTAGCTTTGCAGGAAAGCTGCTGCCTCCCTTTCTCTGGGTAGCTGCCTGGAAAAGGGTAAATGCAAGAATGGAATATTAACCAGCTTTTGCCTCTCTTTTTCACTTCTTCCTGTGCTTAGGCAGTACCTTAGAGCAAGAAAAGCTGTTATGCCTCAAAGTCAAGACTCCCACTTCCATGGGGCTACCAGGGTTTATCTCCAGCAATACGTGAAGTGGCTTCACCTACTCTTTCATAGGTGTGTCTGAACTGGCATGATCATAGAATATTGAAGTAAGCTTGACCCCTGTAGAAGAATTTCCACTGGTTGCACAGAGCTGAAACTCTGCGGAGGCTAAGGTGAGTGCCTAGGTGGGGGAAGTAAGAAGGCTGCCCTCTTGAAGAGCAGAGACAGAGCCCCCAGGTGATCCGGCCCTATAGCATCAGCAGAGACAGTGCAGGTTGGGATGACATGGCGCATTAGTCCAGTTCTTGTTGCTGAGACAGAATAGTGACAACCACAACTTAGAGGAGAGGATTATTTTGGCTCTTAAGTGGCAAGTCAGAAGGGCTTAACCCTAACCCTAGCCCAAAACTATTTCTACCCCTAGCCTAATCCGAGACAAAAACTGAAGCCTAACCCTCAACTTCAGTCTCAACCTAATCCTCAACCTAAACCTAAACCTGCTGAAAGACAAAATAGAACCCTAGCTCTAAACCTAACCATAAGCATGCTGATACAATAGCTCTGGCCATGCCCATATTCCTGTTTCAAACCCTAGCCATTGAAACTAACCCTAACCCTAAGCTTAAACCTGGTGGAAAACTAAACCTAAACCAATGCCTAACCCTAACCCTAAAACTAACTCTAACCCTAGCCCTAGAAACTAACCCTAACCCTAACCCAAACCCTAACCCTGGTGGAACCCTAACCCTAACCCTAACCCTAACCCTAAGCCTAACCCTACTAAGTCTACATGCCAGGGACTCGGCAAACCAGGTCTTGTTGTTAGCTTTGCAGGAAAGCTGCTGCCTCCCCTTCTCTGGGTAGCTGCCTGGAAAAGGGTAAATGCTAGAATGGAACAGGAACCAGCTTTTGCCTCCATTTTTCTCTTCTTCCTGTGCTGAGGCAGTACCTTAGAGCAAGAAAAGCTGTTATGCCTGAAAGTCAAGACTCCCACTTCCATGTGGCCACCAGGGTTTATCTCCAGCAACATGTGAATTGGCTTGAGCTACTCTTTCATAGGTGTGTGGCTAACCTGGCATGATCACAGAATATTGAAGTAAGCTTGACCACAGTACAAGAATTTCCACTGGTTCCACAGAGCTGATACTCTGCGGAGGCTAAGGTGAGTGCCTAGGTGGGGGAAGTACAAAGCTGCCCTCTTGAAGAGCAGAGACAGAGGCCCCAGGTGATCCAGCCCTACAGTATTAGAAGAGACTGTGCAGGTTGGGATGACATGGCGCACTTGTCCCGTTCTTGTTGCTGAGACAGAATACCTGACAACCACAACATAAAGAGAGGAGAATTTTGGCTCTTAAGTGGCAAGTCAGAAGGGCTTTACCCTAAACCTAACCCAAAACTATCTCTAGGCCTAGCCTAATCCGAGAAAAATACTGAAGCCTAAGGTTCAACCTCAGTCTCAACCTCAAACTCAACCTAAACCTAAACCTGCTGAAATGCAAAATAAAACCCTAGCTCTGAACCTAACCATAAGCATGCTCATACCATAGCTCTGGCCATGCCCCTAGTCCTGTCTCAAGCCCTATCCCTAGAAACTAACCCTAATCCTAACCCTAACCCTAACCCTAACCTAACCCTGCTGAAATCCTAAATAAAACCCTATCTCTAAACATAACCATAAGCATGCTGATACCATAGCTCTGGCCATGACCATATTCATGTTTCAAGCCCTAGCCCTGGAAACTAACCCTAACCCTAACTCTAACAATAACCCTGGTGGAACCGTAACCCTAACCCTAACCCTAACACTATCTCTAACCCTAGCCCTAGAAACTAACCCCAACTCTAACTCTAACCCTAACAGTGGTTGGACCCTAACCCTAAAAGTAACCCTAACCCTAAACCTAACTCTAACCCTAGCACTAGAAAATAACCATAACCCTAACACTAACCCTAACACTAACACTGATGGAACCCTAATCCTAACCATAACACTAACCCTAACACTAACCCTAACTCAACCCTGCTGAAATCCTAAATAAAACCCTAGCTCTTAACCTAACCATAAGCATGCTGATAAAATAGCTCTGGCCATGCCCATATTCCTGTTTCAAGCCCTAGCCCTAGAAACTAACTGTAACACTAACAGTAACCCTGGTGGAACCCTAACCCTAACCCTAACCCTAACCCTAACTCTAACAATAACCCTGGTGGAACCCTAACCCTAACACTAACCCTAACCCTACTCAGCCTGCGTGCCAGGGACTCGGCAAACCATGTCTTGCTGTTAGCTTTGCAGGAAAGCTGCTGCCTCCCCTTCTCTGGGCAGATGCCTGGAAAGGGTAAATGCTAGAATTTAACAGGAACCAGCTTTTGCCTCTTTTTTTCACTTCTTCCTGTGCTGAGGCAGTACCTAAGAGCAAGAAAAGCTGTTATGCCTGAAAGTCAGGACTCCCACTTCCATGTGGCCAACAGGGTTTATCTCCAACAACATGTGAAGTGGCTTCAGCTTCTCTTTCATAGGTGTCTGCCTGAACTGGCATGATCACAGAATGTTGAGGTAAGCTTGAGCCAGTACAAGAATTTCCACTGGATCCACAGAGCTTGTACTCTGCGGAGGCTAAGCTGAGTGCCTAGGTGGGGGAAGTAAGAAGGCTGACCTCTTGAAGAGCAGAGACAGAGCCCATTGTGATCCGGCCCTAAAGCATCAGCAGAGACTGTGCAGGTTGGGATGACATGGCGCATTTGTCCCGTTCTTGTTGCTGAGACAGAATACCTGACAACCACAACTTAAAGAGAGGAGTATTTTGGCTCTTAAGTGGCAAGTCAGAAGGGCTTTACTCTAACCCTAACCCAAAACTATTTCTAGGCCTAGCCTAATCCGAGACAAATACTGAGGCCTAACGTTCAACCTCAGTCTCAACCTCAAACTCAACCTAAACCTAAACCTGCTGAAATGCAAAATAAAACCCTAGCTCTAAACCTAACCATAAGGATGCTGATACCATAGCTCTGGCCATGCCCATATTCCTGTTTCAAGCCCTAGCCCTGGAAACTAACCCTAACCCTAAATCTAACAATAACCCTGGTGGAACCCTAAACCTAACACTATCTCTAACCCTAGCCCTAGAAACTAAACCTAACTCTAACTCTAACCCTAAGCCTGGTTTGAACCTAACCATAAAAGTAACCCAAACCCTAACCCTAACCCTAACTATAACACTAGCCCTGGAAAATAACCTTAACAATAACCCTAACTCTAACATTAACCCTGATGGAACCCTAATCCTAACCCTAACACTAACCCTAACCCTAACCCTAACTCAATCCTGCTGAAATCCTAAATAAAACCCTTGCTCTAAACCTAACCATAAGCATGCTGATACCATAGCTCTGGCCATGCCCCTATTCCTGTTTCAAGCCCTAGCCCTAGAAACTAACCCTAACACTAACAGTAACACTGGTGGAAGCCTAACCCTAAAACTAACTCTAACAATAACCCTGGTGGAAACCTAACCCTAACCCTAACACTATCTCTAACCCTAGCACTAAAAACTAACTCTAACCCTAACTCTAACCCTAACCCTGGTAGGACCCTAACCCTAAACTTAACCCTATCCCTAACCCTAACCCTAACACTAACCCTAGCCCTAGAAATTAACCCTAACCCTAGCCCTAACCCTGGTTGAAACCTAAACTTAACCCTAACCCTAAACCTAACTCTAACCCTAACACTAACTCTAAACCTAGACCTAGAAACTAACTGTAATCCTAACCCTAACCCTAACCCTAACTGTAACCCTAACCCTAACCCTAGAAAAAAACCTTAACCCTAACCCTAACCCTAACACTAACCCTGATGGAACCCTAATCCTAACCCAAACACTAACCCTAAACCTAACCCTAACTCAACCATGCTGAAATCCTAAATAAAACCCTAGCTCTAAACCTAACCATAAGCATGCTGATACCATAGCTCTGGCCATGCCCATATTCCTGTTTCAAACCCTAGCCCTGGAAACTAACCCTAACCCTAACTCTAACAATAACCCTGGTGGAACCCTAAACCTAACACTATCTCTAACCCTAGCCCTAGAAACTAACCCTAACTCTAACTCTAACCCTAAGCCTGATTTGAACCTAACCATAAAAGTAACCCAAACCCTAACCCTAACCCTAACTATAATACTAGCCCTGGAAAATAACCTTAACAATAACCCTAACTCTAACATTAACCCTGATGGAACCCTAATCCTAACCCTAACACTAACCCTAACCCTAACCCTAACTCAATCCTGCTGAAATCCTAAATAAAACCCTTGCTCTAAACCTAAACATAAGCATGCTGATACCATAGCTCTGGCCATGCCCCTATTCCTGTTTCAAGCCCTAGCCCTAGAAACTAACCCTAACCCTAAGAGTAACACTGGTGGAAGCCTAACCCTAAAACTAACTCTAACAATAACCCTGGTGGAAACCTAACCCTAACCCTAACACTATCTCTAACCCTAGCACTAAAAACTAACTCTAACCCTAACTCTAACCCTAACCCTGGTTGGACCCTAACCCTAAACTTAACCCTATCCCTAACCCTAAACCTAACACTAACCCTAGCCCTAGAAATTAACCCTAACCCTAGCCCTAACCCTGGTTGAACCCTAAACTTAACCCTAACCCTAAACCTAACTCTAACCCTAACACTAACTCTAAACCTAGACCTAGAAACTAACTGTAATCCTAACCCTAACCCTAACCCTAACTGTAACCCTAACCCTAACCCTAGAAAAAAACCTTAACCCTAACCCTAACCCTAACACTAACCCTGATGGAACCCTAATCCTAACCCAAACACTAACCCTAAACCTAACCCGAACTCAACCATGCTGAAATCCTAAATAAAACCCTAGCTCTAAACCTAACCATAAGCATGCTGATACCATAGCTCTGGCCATGCCCATATTCCTGTTTCAAACCCTAGCCCTGGAAACTAACCCTAACCCTAACTCTAACAATAACCCTGGTGGAACCCTAAACCTAACACTATCTCTAACCCTAGCCCTAGAAACTAACCCTAACTCTAACTCTAACCCTAAGCCTGATTTGAACCTAACCATAAAAGTAACCCAAACCCTAACCCTAACCCTAACTATAACACTAGCCCTGGAAAATAACCTTAACAATAACCCTAACTCTAACATTAACCCTGATGGAACCCTAATCCTAACCCTAACACTAACCCTAACCCTAACCCTAACTCAATCCTGCTGAAATCCTAAATAAAACCCTTGCTCTAAACCTAACCATAAGCATGCTGATACCATAGCTCTGGCCATGCCCCTATTCCTGTTTCAAGCCCTAGCCCTAGAAACTAACCCTAACCCTAAGAGTAACACTGGTGGAAGCCTAACCCTAAAACTAACTCTAACAATAACCCTGGTGGAAACCTAACCCTAACCCTAACACTATCTCTAACCCTAGCACTAAAAACTAACTCTAACCCTAACTCTAACCCTAACCCTGGTTGGACCCTAACCCTAAACTTAACCCTATCCCTAACCCTAACCCTAACACTAACCCTAGCCCTAGAAATTAACCCTAACCCTAGCCCTAACCCTGGTTGAACCCTAAACTTAACCCTAACCCTAAACCTAACTCTAACCCTAACACTAACTCTAAACCTAGACCTAGAAACTAACTGTAATCCTAACCCTAACCCTAACCCTAACTGTAACCCTAACCCTAACCCTAACCCTAGAAAAAAACCTTAACCCTAACCCTAACACTAACCCTGATGGAACCCTAATCCTAACCCAAACACTAACCCTAAACCTAACCCGAACTCAACCATGCTGAAATCCTAAATAAAACCCTAGCTCTAAACCTAACCATAAGCATGCTGATACCATAGCTCTACCCATGCCCATATTCCTGTATCAAGCCCGAGCAGTAGAAACTAACCCTAACCCCAAAAGTAACCCTGGTAGAACCCTAAACCTAACCCTAAGACTAACCCTAACTCTCACACTAGCCCTAGAAACTAACCCTGACGCTAAACCTAACCCTGGTAGAATCCTAAACCTAAACCTAACCCTAACCCTAACCCTAACACTAACTATAACCCTAGCCCTAGAAACTAACCGTAACCCTAACCCTAGCCCTAATCCTGGTGGAACCCTAAACCTAAACATAACCGTAACCCTAACCCTAACCCTACTCAGCCTGCGTGCCAGGGATCGGCAACCCAGGGCTTGCTGTTATCTTTGCAGTAAAGCTGCTGCCTCCTCTTCTCTGGGTAGCTGCCTGGAAAAGGGTAAATTCCAGAATGGAACAGGAACCACCTTTTGCGTCAGTTTTCACATCTTCCTGTGCTGAGGCAGTACCTTAGAGCAAGAAAAGCTGTTATGCCTGAAAGTCAAGACTCCCTCTTCCATGTGGCCACCAGGGTTTATCTAAAGCAACATGTGAAGTGGCTTCAGCTTCTCTTTCATAGGTGTGTTTCTGAACTGGCATGATCACAGAATATTGAAGTAAGCTTGATCCCAGTACAAGAATTTCCACAGGTTCCACAGAGCTGATACTCTGCGGAGGCTATGGTGAGTGCCTAGGTGGCGGAAGTAAGAAGGCTGCCCTCTTGAAAAGCAGAGACAGAGCCCCCAGGTGATCCGGCCCTACAGCATCAGCAGAGACTGTGTAGGTTGGGATGACATGGCGCATTAGTCCCGTTCTTGTTGCTGAGACAGAATACCTGACAACCACAACTTAAAGAGAGGAGTATTTTGGCTCTTAAGTGGCAAGTCAGAAGGGCTTAACCCTACACCTAACCCAAAACTATTTCTAGCCCTTCCCTAATCCGAGACAAATACTGAAGCCTAATGTTCAACCTCAGTCTCAACCTCAAACTCAACCTAAACCTAACCCTGCTGAAATGCAAAATAAATCCTAGCTCTAAACCTAACCATAAGCATGCTCATACCATAGCTCTGGACATGCCCCTAGTCCTGTCTCAAGCCCTAGCCCTAGAAACTAACCCTAACCCTAATCCTAACCCTAACCCTAATGCATATTCCTGTTTCAAGCCCTAGCCCTGGAAACTAACCCTAACCCTAACTCTAGCAATAACCCTGTTCGAAACCTAACCCTAACCCTAACCCTAACACTAACCATATCTCTAACGCTAGCCCTAGAAACTAACCATAACCGTATCTCTAAACCTAACCCAGGTTGGAACCTAACCCTAACCCTAACCCTAACCGTAACCCTAACTCTAACACTAGCCCTAGAAAATAACACTAACCCTAACCCTAACCCTGGTCGAACCCTAAACCTAACCCTAAACCTAACCCTAACCCTAAAACTAACTCCGACCCTAGAATAGAAACTAACCCTAACCC
Organism: Erethizon dorsatum; assembly: GCA_028451465.1. Lineage (NCBI taxonomy): Eukaryota > Metazoa > Chordata > Mammalia > Rodentia > Erethizontidae > Erethizon > Erethizon dorsatum. Next base: position 69,624 of record JAQMCO010000027.1, on the reverse strand, counting down.
TAACCCTAAACATGGTGGAACCCTTACCCTAAACCTAACCCGAAACCTAACCCTAAGCCTAACCCTAACCCTAACCCTATCTCTATCCCTAGCCCTAGAAACTAACCCTAACCCTAACTCTAACCCTAACCCTGGTTGGACCCTAAACCTAACCCTAACCATAACCCTAACTGTAACCCTAGCCCTAGAAAGTAACCCTAACCCTAACCTTGGTCGCAACCTAAACCTAACCATAAACCTAAACATAACACTAACCCTAAACCTATCTCTAACCTTAGCCCTAGAAACTAACCCTAACCCTAACTCTAACCCTAACCCTGGTTGGACCCTAACCCTAAAAGTAACCCTAACCCTAACCCTAACCCTAACTCTTACACTAGCCCTAGAAAATAAACTTAACAATAAACCTAACACTAACACTAACCCTGATGGAACCCTAATCCTAACCCTAACACTAACCCTAACCCTAACTCAAACCTGCTGAAATCCTAAATAAAACCCTATCTCTAAACCTAACCATAAGCATGCTGATACCATAGCTCTACCCATGCCCATATTCCTTTTTCAAGCACTAGCACTAGAAACTAACCCTAACCCTAAGAGTAACCCTGGTGGATCCCTAACCCTAACCCTAACACTAACCCTAACACTCACACTAGCCCTAAAAACTAACCCTAACCCTAAACCTATCCCTGGTGGTATCCTAAACCTAACCCTAACCCCAACCCTAACCCTAACCCTAACTCCAACACTAACTCTAACCCTAGCCCTAGAAACTAACCCTAACCATAACACTAGCCCTAACCCTGGTGGAACCCTAACCTAACCCTAACCGTAACCCTAACCCTAACCCTACTCAGCCTGCGTGCCAGGGACTCGGCAACCCAGGGCTTGCTGTTAGCTTTGCAGTAAAGCTCGTGCCTCCCCTACTCTGAGTAGCTGCCTGGAAAAGGGCAAATTCTAGAATGGAACAGGAACCAGCTTTTGCGTCAGTTTTCACATCTTTCTGTGCTGAGGCAGTACCTTAGAGCAAGAAAAGCTGTTATGCCTGAAAGTCAAGATTCCCACTTCCATGTGGCCAACAGGGTTTATCTCCAGCAACATGTGAAGTGACTTCAGCTTCTCTTTCATAGGTGTGTTTCTGAACTGGCATGATCACAGAATATTGAAGTAAACTTGACCCCAGTACAAGATTTACCACTGGTTCCACAGAGCTGATACTCTGCCGAGGCTAAGGTGAGTGCCTAGGTGGGGGAAATAAGAAGGCTGCCCTCTTGAAGGGCAGAGACAGAGCCCCCAGGTGATCTGGCCCTACAGCATCAGCAGAGACTGTGCAGGTTGGGATGACATGGCGCATTAGTCCCGTTCTTGTTGCTGATACAGAATACCTGACAACCACAACATAAAGAGAGGAGTATTTTGGCTCTTAAGTGGCAAGTCAGAAGGGCTTTACCCTAAACCTAACCCAAAACTATCTCTAGGCCTAGCCTAATCCGAGAAAAATACTGAAGCCTAAGGTTCAACCTCAGTCTCAACCTCAAACTCAACCTAAACCTAAACCTGCTGAAATGCAAAATAAAACCCTAGCTCTGAACCTAACCATAAGCATGCTCATACCATAGCTCTGGCCATGCCCCTAGTCCTGTCTCAAGCCCTATCCCTAGAAACTAACCCTAACCCTAACCCTAACCCTAACCCTAACCTAACCCTGCTGAAATCCTAAATAAAACCCTATCTCTAAACCTAACCATAAGCATGCTGATACCATAGCTCTGGCCATGACCATATTCCTGTTTCAAGCCCTAGCCCTGGAAACTAACCCTAACCCTAACTCTAACAATAACCCTGGTGGAACCGTAACCCTAACCCTAACCCTAACACTATCTCTAACCCTAGCCCTAGAAACTAACCCCAACTCTAACTCTAACCCTAACAGTGGTTGGACCCTAACCCTAAAAGTAACCCTAACCCTAAACCTAACTCTAACCCTAGCACTAGAAAATAACCATAACCCTAACACTAACCCTAACACTAACACTGATGGAACCCTAATCCTAACCCTAACACTAACCCTAACCCTAACCCTAACTCAACCCTGCTGAAATCCTAAATAAAACCCTAGCTCTTAACCTAACCATAAGCATGCTGATAAAATAGCTCTGGCCATGCCCATATTCCTGTTTCAAGCCCTAGCCCTAGAAACTAACTGTAACACTAACAGTAACCCTGGTGGAACCCTAACCCTAACCCTAACCCTAACCCTAAACATAACAATAACCCTGGTGGAACCCTAACCCTAACACTAACCCTAACCCTACTCAGCCTGCGTGCCAGGGACTCGGCAAACCATGTCTTGCTGTTAGCTTTGCAGGAAAGCTGCTGCCTCCCCTTCTCTGGGCAGATGCCTGGAAAGGGTAAATGCTAGAATTTAACAGGAACCAGCTTTTGCCTCTTTTTTTCACTTCTTCCTGTGCTGAGGCAGTACCTAAGAGCAAGAAAAGCTGTTATGCCTGAAAGTCAGGACTCCCACTTCCATGTGGCCAACAGGGTTTATCTCCAACAACATGTGAAGTGGCTTCAGCTTCTCTTTCATAGGTGTCTGCCTGAACTGGCATGATCACAGAATGTTGAGGTAAGCTTGAGCCAGTACAAGAATTTCCACTGGATCCACAGAGCTTGTACTCTGCGGAGGCTAAGCTGAGTGCCTAGGTGGGGGAAGTAAGAAGGCTGCCCTCTTGAAGAGCAGAGACAGAGCCCATTGTGATCCGGCCCTAAAGCATCAGCAGAGACTGTGCAGGTTGGGATGACATGGCGCATTAGTCCCGTTCCTGTTGCTGAGACAGAATACCTGACAACCACAACTTAAAGAGAGTAGTATTTTGGCTCTTAAGTGGCAAGTCAGAAGGGCTTAACCCTAACCCTAAACCTAACACAAAACTATATTTAGCCCTAGCCTAATCCGAGACAAACCTGAAGCCTAACCCTCAAACTCAGTCTCAACCTCAACCTCAACCTAAACCTAAACCTGCTGAAATCCAAAATAAAACCCTAGCTCTAAACCTAACCATAAGCATGCTTATACCATAGCTCTGGCCATGCCCCTAGAACTGTCTCAAGACCTAACCCAAAAACTAACCCTAACCCTAACCCTAACCCTAACAGTAAATCTTACCCTAGCCCTAGAAACTAACAATAACAATAACCCTAACCCTAAAACTGGTGGAACCCTAAACCTAACACTAAACTTAACCCTAAACCTAACCCTAACCCTACACAGCCTAAGTGCCAGGGACTAGGCAACACAGGTCTTGCTGTTAGCTTTGCAGGAAAGCTGCTGCCTCCCTTTCTCTGGGTAGCTGCCTGGAAAAGGGTAAATGCAAGAATGGAATATTAACCAGCTTTTGCCTCTCTTTTTCACTTCTTCCTGTGCTTAGGCAGTACCTTAGAGCAAGAAAAGCTGTTATGCCTCAAAGTCAAGACTCCCACTTCCATGGGGCTACCAGGGTTTATCTCCAGCAATACGTGAAGTGGCTTCACCTACTCTTTCATAGGTGTGTCTGAACTGGCATGATCATAGAATATTGAAGTAAGCTTGACCCCTGTAGAAGAATTTCCACTGGTTGCACAGAGCTGAAACTCTGCGGAGGCTAAGGTGAGTGCCTAGGTGGGGGAAGTAAGAAGGCTGCCCTCTTGAAGAGCAGAGACAGAGCCCCCAGGTGACCCGGCCCTATAGCATCAGCAGAGACAGTGCAGGTTGGGATGACATGGCGCATTAGTCCAGTTCTTGTTGCTGAGACAGAATAGTGACAACCACAACTTAGAGGAGAGGATTATTTTGGCTCTTAAGTGGCAAGTCAGAAGGGCTTAACCCTAACCCTAGCCCAAAACTATTTCTACCCCTAGCCTAATCCGAGACAAAAACTGAAGCCTAACCCTCAACTTCAGTCTCAACCTAATCCTCAACCTAAACCTAAACCTGCTGAAAGACAAAATAAAACCCTAGCTCTAAACCTAACCATAAGCATGCTGATACCATAGCTCTGGCCATGCCCATATTCCTGTTTCAAACCCTAGGCATAGAAACTAACCCTAACCCTAAGCTTAACCCTGGGGGAAACCTAAACCTAAACCAATGCCTAACCCTAACCCTAAAACTAACTCTAACCCTAGCACTGGAAACTAACCCTAACCTTAACCCAAAAACTAACCCTGGTGGAACCCAAACCCTAACCCTAACCCTAACCCTAACCCTAACCCTACTCAGCCTACGTGCCAGGGACTCGGCGACCCAGGTCTTGTTGTTTGCTTTGCAGGAAAGCTGCTGCCTCCCTTTCTCTGGGTAGCTGCCTGGAACAGGGTAAATGCTAGAATGGAACAGGAACCAGCTTTTGCCTCCATTTTTCTCTTCTTCCTGTGCTGAGGCAGTACCTTAGAGCAAGAAAAGCTGTTATGCCTGAAAGTCAAGACTCCCACTTCCATGTGGCCACCAGGGTTTATCTCCAGCAACATGTGAATTGGCTTGAGCTACTCTTTCATAGGTGTGTGGCTGAACTGGCATGATCACAGAATATTGAAGTAAGCTTGACCACAGTACAAGAATTTCCACTGGTTCCACAGAGCTGATACTCTGCGGAGGCTAAGGTGAGTGCCTAGGTGGGGGAAGTACAAAGCTGCCCTCTTGAAGAGCAGAGATAGAGGCCCCACGTGATCCAGCCCTACAGTATTAGAAGAGACTGTGCAGGTTGGGATGACATGGCGCACTTGTCCCGTTCTTGTTGCTGAGACAGAATACCTGACAACCACAACATAAAGAGAGGAGTATTTTGGCTCTTAAGTGGCAAGTCAGAAGGGCTTTACCCTAAACCTAACCCAAAACTATCTCTAGGCCTAGCCTAATCCGAGAAAAATACTGAAGCCTAAGGTTCAACCTCAGTCTCAACCTCAAACTCAACCTAAACCTAAACCTGCTGAAATGCAAAATAAAACCCTAGCTCTGAACCTAACCATAAGCATGCTCATACCATAGCTCTGGCCATGCCCCTAGTCCTGTCTCAAGCCCTATCCCTAGAAACTAACCCTAATCCTAACCCTAACCCTAACCCTAACCTAACCCTGCTGAAATCCTAAATAAAACCCTATCTCTAAACCTAACCATAAGCATGCTGATACCATAGCTCTGGCCATGACCATATTCATGTTTCAAGCCCTAGCCCTGGAAACTAACCCTAACCCTAACTCTAACAATAACCCTGGTGGAACCGTAACCCTAACCCTAACCCTAACACTATCTCTAACCCTAACCCTAGAAACTAACCCCAACTCTAACTCTAACCCTAACAGTGGTTGGACCCTAACCCTAAAAGTAACCCTAACCCTAAACCTAACTCTAACCCTAGCACTAGAAAATAACCATAACCCTAACACTAACCCTAACACTAACACTGATGGAACCCTAATCCTAACCATAACACTAACCCTAACACTAACCCTAACTCAACCCTGCTGAAATCCTAAATAAAACCCTAGCTCTTAACCTAACCATAAGCATGCTGATAAAATAGCTCTGGCCATGCCCATATTCCTGTTTCAAGCCCTAGCCCTAGAAACTAACTGTAACACTAACAGTAACCCTGGTGGAACCCTAACCCTAACCCTAACCCTAACCCTAACTCTAACAATAACCCTGGTGGAACCCTAACCCTAACACTAACCCTAACCCTACTCAGCCTGCGTGCCAGGGACTCGGCAAACCATGTCTTGCTGTTAGCTTTGCAGGAAAGCTGCTGCCTCCCCTTCTCTGGGCAGATGCCTGGAAAGGGTAAATGCTAGAATTTAACAGGAACCAGCTTTTGCCTCTTTTTTTCACTTCTTCCTGTGCTGAGGCAGTACCTAAGAGCAAGAAAAGCTGTTATGCCTGAAAGTCAGGACTCCCACTTCCATGTGGCCAACAGGGTTTATCTCCAACAACATGTGAAGTGGCTTCAGCTTCTCTTTCATAGGTGTCTGCCTGAACTGGCATGATCACAGAATGTTGAGGTAAGCTTGAGCCAGTACAAGAATTTCCACTGGATCCACAGAGCTTGTACTCTGCGGAGGCTAAGCTGAGTGCCTAGGTGGGGGAAGTAAGAAGGCTGCCCTCTTGAAGAGCAGAGACAGAGCCCATTGTGATCCGGCCCTAAAGCATCAGCAGAGACTGTGCAGGTTGGGATGACATGGCGCATTAGTCCCGTTCCTGTTGCTGAGACAGAATACCTGACAACCACAACTTAAAGAGAGTAGTATTTTGGCTCTTAAGTGGCAAGACAGAAGGGCTTAACCCTAACCCTAACCCAAAACTATTTCTAGCCCTAGCCTAATCCGAGACAAACACTGAAGCCTAACCCTCAAACTCAGTCTCAACCTCAACCTCAACCTAAACCTAAACCTGCTGAAAGACAAAATAAAACCCTAGATATAAACCTAACCATAAGCATACTGATACCATAGCTCTGGCCATGCCCCTAGAACTGTCTCAAGACCTAACCCAAAAACTAACCCTAACCCTAACCCTAACCCTAACAGTAAATCTTACCCTAGCCCTAGAAACTAACAATAACAATAACCCTAACTCTAAAACTGGTGGAACCCTAAACCTAACACTAAACTTAACCCTAAACCTAACCCTAACCCTACACAGCCTAAGTGCCAGGGACTAGGCAACACAGGTCTTGCTGTTAGCTTTGCAGGAAAGCTGCTGCCTCCCTTTCTCTGGGTAGCTGCCTGGAAAAGGGTAAATGCAAGAATGGAATATTAACCAGCTTTTGCCTCTCTTTTTCACTTCTTCCTGTGCTTAGGCAGTACCTTAGAGCAAGAAAAGCTGTTATGCCTCAAAGTCAAGACTCCCACTTCCATGGGGCTACCAGGGTTTATCTCCAGCAATACGTGAAGTGGCTTCACCTACTCTTTCATAGGTGTGTCTGAACTGGCATGATCATAGAATATTGAAGTAAGCTTGACCCCTGTAGAAGAATTTCCACTGGTTGCACAGAGCTGAAACTCTGCGGAGGCTAAGGTGAGTGCCTAGGTGGGGGAAGTAAGAAGGCTGCCCTCTTGAAGAGCAGAGACAGAGCCCCCAGGTGATCCGGCCCTATAGCATCAGCAGAGACAGTGCAGGTTGGGATGACATGGCGCATTAGTCCCGTTCTTGTTGCTGAGACAGAATAGTGACAACCACAACTGAAAGGAGAGGATTATTTTGGCTCTTAAGTGGCAAGTCAGAAGGGCTTAACCCTAACGCTAACCCAAAACTATTTCTACCCCTAGCCTAATATGAGACAAAAACTGAAGCCTAACCCTCAAACTCAGTCTCAACCTAATCCTCAACCTAAACCTAAACCTGCTGAAAGACAAAATAAAACCCTAGCTCTAAACCTAACCATAAGCATGCTGATACCATAGCTCTGGCCATGCCCATATTCCTGTTTCAAACCCTAGCCATTGAAACTAACCCTAACCCTAAGCTTAAACCTGGTGGAAAACTAAACCTAAACCAATGCCTAACCCTAACCCTAAAACTAACTCTAACCCTAGCCCTAGAAACTAACCCTAACCTTAACCCAAACCCTAACCCTGGTGGAACCCTAACCCTAACCCTAACCCTAACCCTAAGCCTAACCCTACTCAGCCTACGTGCCAGGGACTCGGCAAACCAGGTCTTGTTGTTTGCTTTGCAGGAAAGCTGCTGCCTCCCTTTCTCTGGGTAGCTGCCTGGAACAGGGTAAATGCTAGAATGGAACAGGAACCAGCTTTTGCCTCCATTTTTCTCTTCTTCCTGTGCTGAGGCAGTACCTTAGAGCAAGAAAAGCTGTTATGCCTGAAAGTCAAGACTCCCACTTCCATGTGGCCACCAGGGTTTATCTCCAGCAACATGTGAATTGGCTTGAGCTACTCTTTCATAGGTGTGTGGCTAACCTGGCATGATCACAGAATATTGAAGTAAGCTTGACCACAGTACAAGAATTTCCACTGGTTCCACAGAGCTGATACTCTGCGGAGGCTAAGGTGAGTGCCTAGGTGGGGGAAGTACAAAGCTGCCCTCTTGAAGAGCAGAGATAGAGGCCCCAGGTGATCCAGCCCTACAGTATTAGAAGAGACTGTGCAGGTTGGGATGACATGGCGCACTTGTCCCGTTCTTGTTGCTGAGACAGAATACCTGACAACCACAACATAAAGAGAGGAGTATTTTGGCTCTTAAGTGGCAAGTCAGAAGGGCTTTACCCTAAACCTAACCCAAAACTATCTCTAGGCCTAGCCTAATCCGAGAAAAATACTGAAGCCTAAGGTTCAACCTCAGTCTCAACCTCAAACTCAACCTAAACCTAAACCTGCTGAAATGCAAAATAAAACCCTAGCTCTGAACCTAACCATAAGCATGCTCATACCATAGCTCTGGCCATGCCCCTAGTCCTGTCTCAAGCCCTATCCCTAGAAACTAACCCTAATCCTAACCCTAACCCTAACCTAACCCTGCTGAAATCCTAAATAAAACCCTATCTCTAAACATAACCATAAGCATGCTGATACCATAGCTCTGGCCATGACCATATTCATGTTTCAAGCCCTAGCCCTGGAAACTAACCCTAACCCTAACTCTAACAATAACCCTGGTGGAACCGTAACCCTAACCCTAACCCTAACACTATCTCTAACCCTAACCCTAGAAACTAACCCCAACTCTAACTCTAACCCTAACAGTGGTTGGACCCTAACCCTAAAAGTAACCCTAACCCTAAACCTAACTCTAACCCTAGCACTAGAAAATAACCATAACCCTAACACTAACCCTAACACTAACACTGATGGAACCCTAATCCTAACCCTAACACTAACCCTAACACTAACCCTAACTCAACCCTGCTGAAATCCTAAATAAAACCCTAGCTCTTAACCTAACCATAAGCATGCTGATAAAATAGCTCTGGCCATGCCCATATTCCTGTTTCAAGCCCTAGCCCTAGAAACTAACTGTAACACTAACAGTAACCCTGGTGGAACCCTAACCCTAACCCTAACCCTAACCCTAACCCTAACTCTAACAATAACCCTGGTGGAACCCTAACCCTAACACTAACCCTAACCCTACTCAGCCTGCGTGCCAGGGACTCGGCAAACCATGTCTTGCTGTTAGCTTTGCAGGAAAGCTGCTGCCTCCCCTTCTCTGGGCAGATGCCTGGAAAGGGTAAATGCTAGAATTTAACAGGAACCAGCTTTTGCCTCTTTTTTTCACTTCTTCCTGTGCTGAGGCAGTACCTAAGAGCAAGAAAAGCTGTTATGCCTGAAAGTCAGGACTCCCACTTCCATGTGGCCACCAGGGTTTATCTCCAACAACATGTGAAGTGGCTTCAGCTTCTCTTTCATAGGTGTCTGCCTGAACTGGCATGATCACAGAATGTTGAGGTAAGCTTGAGCCAGTACAAGAATTTCCACTGGATCCACAGAGCTTGTACTCTGCGGAGGCTAAGCTGAGTGCCTAGGTGGGGGAAGTAAGAAGGCTGACCTCTTGAAGAGCAGAGACAGAGCCCATTGTGATCCGGCCCTAAAGCATCAGCAGAGACTGTGCAGGTTGGGATGACATGGCGCATTAGTCCCGTTCTTGTTGCTGAGACAGAATACCTGACAACCACAACTTAAAGAGAGGAGTATTTTGGCTCTTAAGTGGCAAGTCAGAAGGGCTTTACTCTAACCCTAACCCAAAACTATTTCTAGGCCTAGCCTAATCCGAGACAAATACTGAGGCCTAACGTTCAACCTCAGTCTCAACCTCAAACTCAACCTAAACCTAAACCTGCTGAAATGCAAAATAAAACCCTAGCTCTAAACCTAACCATAAGCATGCTGATACCATAGCTCTGGCCATGCCCATATTCCTGTTTCAAGCCCTAGCCCTGGAAACTAACCCTAACCCTAACTCTAACAATAACCCTGGTGGAACCCTAAACCTAACACTATCTCTAACCCTAGCCCTAGAAACTAAACCTAACTCTAACTCTAACCCTAAGCCTGGTTTGAACCTAACCATAAAAGTAACCCAAACCCTAACCCTAACCCTAACTATAACACTAGCCCTGGAAAATAACCTTAACAATAACCCTAACTCTAACATTAACCCTGATGGAACCCTAATCCTAACCCTAACACTAACCCTAACCCTAACCCTAACTCAATCCTGCTGAAATCCTAAATAAAACCCTTGCTCTAAACCTAACCATAAGCATGCTGATACCATAGCTCTGGCCATGCCCCTATTCCTGTTTCAAGCCCTAGCCCTAGAAACTAACCCTAACCCTAACAGTAACACTGGTGGAAGCCTAACCCTAAAACTAACTCTAACAATAACCCTGGTGGAAACCTAACCCTAACCCTAACACTATCTCTAACCCTAGCACTAAAAACTAACTCTAACCCTAACTCTAACCCTAACCCTGGTAGGACCCTAACCCTAAACTTAACCCTATCCCTAACCCTAACCCTAACACTAACCCTAGCCCTAGAAATTAACCCTAACCCTAGCCCTAACCCTGGTTGAAACCTAAACTTAACCCTAACCCTAAACCTAACTCTAACCCTAACACTAACTCTAAACCTAGACCTAGAAACTAACTGTAATCCTAACCCTAACCCTAACCCTAACTCTAACCCTAACCCTAACCCTAGAAAAAAACCTTAACCCTAACCCTAACCCTAACACTAACCCTGATGGAACCCTAATCCTAACCCAAACACTAACCCTAAACCTAACCCTAACTCAACCATGCTGAAATCCTAAATAAAACCCTAGCTCTAAACCTAACCATAAGCATGCTGATACGATAGCTCTGGCCATGCCCATATTCCTGTTTCAAACCCTAGCCCTGGAAACTAACCCTAACCCTAACTCTAACAATAACCCTGGTGGAACCCTAAACCTAACACTATCTCTAACCCTAGCCCTAGAAACTAACCCTAACTCTAACTCTAACCCTAAGCCTGATTTGAACCTAACCATAAAAGTAACCCAAACCCTAACCCTAACCCTAACTATAACACTAGCCCTGGAAAATAACCTTAACAATAACCCTAACTCTAACATTAACCCTGATGGAACCCTAATCCTAACCCTAACACTAACCCTAACCCTAACCCTAACTCAATCCTGCTGAAATCCTAAATAAAACCCTTGCTCTAAACCTAACCATAAGCATGCTGATACCATAGCTCTGGCCATGCCCCTATTCCTGTTTCAAGCCCTAGCCCTAGAAACTAACCCTAACCCTAAGAGTAACACTGGTGGAAGCCTAACCCTAAAACTAACTCTAACAATAACCCTGGTGGAAACCTAACCCTAACCCTAACACTATCTCTAACCCTAGCACTAAAAACTAACTCTAACCCTAACTCTAACCCTAACCCTGGTTGGACCCTAACCCTAAACTTAACCCTATCCCTAACCCTAACCCTAACACTAACCCTAGCCCTAGAAATTAACCCTAACCCTAGCCCTAACCCTGGTTGAACCCTAAACTTAACCCTAACCCTAAACCTAACTCTAACCCTAACACTAACTCTAAACCTAGACCTAGAAACTAACTGTAATCCTAACCCTAACCCTAACCCTAACTGTAACCCTAACCCTAACCCTAACCCTAGAAAAAAACCTTAACCCTAACCCTAACACTAACCCTGATGGAACCCTAATCCTAACCCAAACACTAACCCTAAACCTAACCCTAACTCAACCATGCTGAAATCCTAAATAAAACCCTAGCTCTAAACCTAACCATAAGCATGCTGATACCATAGCTCTGGCCATGCCCATATTCCTGTTTCAAACCCTAGCCCTGGAAACTAACCCTAACCCTAACTCTAACAATAACCCTGGTGGAACCCTAAACCTAACACTATCTCTAACCCTAGCCCTAGAAACTAACCCTAACTCTAACTCTAACGCTAAGCCTGATTTGAACCTAACCATAAAAGTAACCCAAACCCTAACCCTAACCCTAACTATAACACTAGCCCTGGAAAATAACCTTAACAATAACCCTAACTCTAACATTAACCCTGATGGAACCCTAATCCTAACCCTAACACTAACCCTAACCCTAACCCTAACTCAATCCTGCTGAAATCCTAAATAAAACCCTTGCTCTAAACCTAACCATAAGCATGCTGATACCATAGCTCTGGCCATGCCCCTATTCCTGTTTCAAGCCCTAGCCCTAGAAACTAACCCTAACCCTAAGAGTAACACTGGTGGAAGCCTAACCCTAAAACTAACTCTAACAATAACCCTGGTGGAAACCTAACCCTAACCCTAACACTATCTCTAACCCTAGCACTAAAAACTAACTCTAACCCTAACTCTAACCCTAACCCTGGTTGGACCCTAACCCTAAACTTAACCCTATCCCTAACCCTAACCCTAACACTAACCCTAGCCCTAGAAATTAACCCTAACCCTAGCCCTAACCCTGGTTGAACCCTAAACTTAACCCTAACCCTAAACCTAACTCTAACCCTAACACTAACTCTAAACCTAGACCTAGAAACTAACTGTAATCCTAACCCTAACCCTAACCCTAACTGTAACCCTAACCCTAACCCTAACCCTAGAAAAAAACCTTAACCCTAACCCTAACACTAACCCTGATGGAACCCTAATCCTAACCCAAACACTAACCCTAAACCTAACCCGAACTCAAACATGCTGAAATCCTAAATAAAACCCTAGCTCTAAACCTAACCATAAGCATGCTGATACCATAGCTCTACCCATGCCCATATTCCTGTATCAAGCCCGAGCAGTAGAAACTAACCCTAACCCCAAAAGTAACCCTGGTAGAACCCTAAACCTAACCCTAAGACTAACCCTAACTCTCACACTAGCCCTAGAAACTAACCCTGACGCTAAACCTAACCCTGGTAGAATCCTAAACCTAAACCTAACCCTAACCCTAACCCTAACACTAACTATAACCCTAGCCCTAGAAACTAACCGTAACCCTAAACCTAGCCCTAATCCTGGTGGAACCCTAAACCTAAACATAACCGTAACCCTAACCCTAACCCTACTCAGCCTGCGTGCCAGGGATCGGCAACCCAGGGCTTGCTGTTATCTTTGCAGTAAAGCTGCTGCCTCCTCTTCTCTGGGTAGCTGCCTGGAAAAGGGTAAATTCCAGAATGGAACAGGAACCACCTTTTGCGTCAGTTTTCACATCTTCCTGTGCTGAGGCAGTACCTTAGAGCAAGAAAAGCTGTTATGCCTGAAAGTCAAGACTCCCTCTTCCATGTGGCCACCAGGGTTTATCTAAAGCAACATGTGAAGTGGCTTCAGCTTCTCTTTCATAGGTGTGTTTCTGAACTGGCATGATCACAGAATATTGAAGTAAGCTTGATCCCAGTACAAGAATTTCCACAGGTTCCACAGAGCTGATACTCTGCGGAGGCTATGGTGAGTGCCTAGGTGGGGGAAGTAAGAAGGCTGCCCTCTTGAAGAGCAGAGACAGAGCCTCCAGGTGATCTGGCCCTACAGCATCAGCAGAGACTGTGCAGGTTGGGATGACATGGCGCATTAGTCCCGTTCTTGTTGCTGAGACAGAATACCTGACAACCACAACTTAAAGAGAGGAGTATTTTGGCTCTTAAGTGGCAAGTCAGAAGGGCTTTACTCTAACCCTAACCCAAAACTATTTCTAGGCCTAGCCTAATCCGAGACAAATACTGAGGCCTAACGTTCAACCTCAGTCTCAACCTCAAACTCAACCTAAACCTAAACCTGCTGAAATGCAAAATAAAACCCTAGCTCTAAACCTAACCATAAGCATGCTGATACCATAGCTCTGGCCATGCCCATATTCCTGTTTCAAGCCCTAGCCCTGGAAACTAACCCTAACCCTAACTCTAACAATAACCCTGGTGGAACCCTAAACCTAACACTATCTCTAACCCTAGCCCTAGAAACTAACCCTAACTCTAACTCTAACCCTAAGCCTGGTTTGAACCTAACCATAAAAGTAACCCAAACCCTAACCCTAACCCTAACTATAACCCTAGCCCTGGAAAATAACCTTAACAATAACACTAACTCTAACATTAACCCTGATGGAACCCTAATCCTAACCCTAACACTAACCTTAACCCTAACCCTAACTCAATCCTGCTGAAATCCTAAATAAAACCCTTGCTCTAAACCTAACCAAAAGCATGCTCATCCCATAGCTCTGGCCATGCCCCTAGAACTGTCTCAAGCCCTAGCACTAGAAACTAACCTTAACCCTAACCCTAACCTAACCCTGCTGAAATCCTAAATAAAACCCTAGCTCTAAACCTAACCATAATCATGCTGATACCACAGATCTGGCCATGCCCATATTGTTGTTTCAAGCCCTAGACCTGGAAACTAACCCTCAGCCTAACTCTAACAATAAACCTGGTGGAACCCTAACCCTAACCATAACCATAACCCTATCTCTAACCCTAGCACTAGAGACTAACCGTAACCCTAACTCTAACGCTAAACCTGGTTGGAGCCTAACCCTAACTCTAACCCTAGCAATAGAAAATAACCCTAACCCTAACCCTCACCCTGCTGGAACCCTAAACCTAACCCTAAACCTAAACCTAACCCTGACAGTAACTCTAAACCTAGGTCTAGAAACTAACCCTAACCCTAACCCTAGCCCTAACCCAGGTGGAACCCTAACCCTAACCCTAACCATAACCCTAACCCTAACCAAACTCAGCCTCCGTGCCAGGGACTCGGCAACCCAGGTCTTGCTGTAAGCTTTGCAGGAAAGCTGCTGACTCCCCTTCTCTGGGTAGCTGCCTGGAAAAGGGTAAATGCTAGAATGGAACAGGAACCAGCTTTTGCCTCTCTTTTTCACTTCTTCCTGTGCTGAGGCAGTACCTTAGAGCAAGAAAAGCTGTTATGCCTGAAAGTAAAGACTCCCACTTAAATGTGTCAACCAGGGTTTATCTCCAGCAACATGTGAAGTGGCTTCAGCTACTCTTTCATAGGTGTCTGCCTGAACTGGCATGATCACAGAATATTGAAGTAAGCTTGAGCCAGTACAAGAATTTCCACTGGATCCACAGAGCTGATACTCTGCGGAGGCTAAGCTGAGTGCCTAGGTGGGGGAAGTAAGAAGGATGCCCTCTTGAAGAGCAGAGACAGAGCCGCCTGTGATCCGGCCCTACAGCATCAGCAGAGACTGTGCAGGTTGGGATGACATGGCGCATTAGTCCCATTCTTGTTGCTCAGACAGAATAACTCACAACCACAACTTAAAGAGAGGAGTATTTTGGCTCTTAAGTGGCAAGTCAGAAGGGGTTTACCCTAACCCTAACCCAAAACTATCTCTAGGCCTAGCCTAATCCGAGACAAATACTGAAGCCTAATGTGCAACCTCAGTCTCAACCTCAAACTCAACCTAAACCTAAACCTGCTGAAATGCAAAATAAAACCCTAGCTCTGAAGCTAACATAAGCATGCTCATACCATAGTTCTGGCCATGCCCCTAGTCCTGTCTCAAGCCCTAGCCCTAGAAACTAACCCTAATCCTAACCCTAACCATAACCCTAACCCTAACCCTAACCTAACCCTGCTGAAATCCTAAATAAAACCCTATCTCTAAACCTAACCATAAGCATGCTGATACCATAGCTCTGGCCATGCCCATATTCCTGTTTCAAGCCCTAGCCCTGGAAACTAACCCTAACCCTAACTCTAACAATAACCCTGGTGGAACCCTAACCCTAACCCTAACCCTAACCCTAACTCTAACCCTAGCCCTAGAAAATAACCTTAACCCTAAACCTAACCCTAACACTAACCCTGATGGAACCCTAAACCTAACCCTAACACTAACCCAGCCCTAACCCTAACTCAAACCTGCTAAAATCCTAAATAAAACCCTAGCTCTAAACCTAACCATAAGCATGCTGACACCATAGCTCTGGCCATGCCCATATTCCTGTTTCAAGCCCTAGCCCTAGAAACTAACCCTAACCCTAACAGTAACAATGGTGGAACCCGAAACATAACCCTAAACCTAACCCTAACCCTAACCCTAACTCTAACAATAACCCTGGTTGAACCCTAACCCTAACCCTATCCCTAACCCTATCTCTAACCCTAACCCTAGAAACTAACCCTAACCCTAACGCTAACCCTAATTCTGTTTGGACCCTAACCCTACACCTAACCCTAACCCTAACCCTATCCCTAACCCTAACTCTAACCCTAGCCCCAGAAAATAACCCTAACCCAAACCCGAACCCTGGTCGAACCCTAAACATAACCCTAAACCTAACACTAACCCTAACACTAACTCTAACCCTAGACCTAGAAACTAACCCTAACCCTAACACTAAAACTAACCCTAACCGTGGTGGAACCCTAACCCTAACCCTAACCCTAACCCTACTCAGCCTGCGTGCCAGGGACTCGGCAACCCAGGGCTTGCTGTTACCTTTGCAGTAAAGCTGCTGCCTCCCCTTCTCTGGGTAGCTGCCTGGAAAAGGGTAAATGCTAGAATGGAACAGGAACCAGCTTTTGCGTCTCTTTTTCACTTCTTCCTGTGCTTAGGCAGTACCTTAGAGCAAGAAAAGCTGTTATGCCTGAAACTCAAGACTCCCACTTCCATGTGGCAACCAGGGTTTATCTCCAGCAACATGTGAAGTGGCTTCAGCTTCTCTTTCATAGGTGTGTGGCTGAACTTGCATGATCACAGAATATTGAAGTAAGCTTGAGCCAGTACAAGAATATCCACTTTTTCAAAAGAGCTGATACTCTGCGGAGGCTAAGGTGAGTGCCTAGGTGGGGGAAGTAAGAAGGCTGCCCTCTTGAAGAGCAGAGACAGAACCCCAAGGTGATCCGGCCCTACAGCATCAGCAGAGACTGTTCAGGTTGGGATGACATGGCGCATTAGTCCCGTTCTTGTGGCTGAGACAGAATAACTCACAACCACAACTTAAAGAGAGGAGTATTTTGGCTCTTAATTGGCAAGTCAGAAGGGGTTTACCCTAACCCTAACCCAAAACTATTTCTAGCCCTAGCGTTACCCGAGACAAATACTAAAGCCTCACGTTCAACCTCAGTCTCAACCTCAAACTCACCCTAAACCTAACACTTCTGAAATGCAAAATAAAACCCTAGCTCTAAACCTTACAAAAGCATGCTCATCCCATAGCTCTGACCATGCCCCTAGTCCTGTCTCAAGCCCTAGCTCTAGAAACTAACCCTAATCCTATCCCTAACCTAACCCTGCTGAAATCCTAAATAAAACCTTAGCTCTAAACCTAACCATAATCATGCTGATACAATAGCCCTGCCCATGCCCATATTGCTGTTTCAAGCCCTAGACCTGGAAGCTAACCCTCAGCATAACTCTAACAATAAACCTGGTGGAACCCTAACCCTAACCATAACCATAATCCTATCTCTAACCATAGCCCCAGAGACTAACCGTAACCCTAACTCTAACCCTAAACCTGGTTGGACCCTAACCCTAACCCTAACATTAACCCTAACCCTAACTCTAACCCTAGCCATAGAAAATAAACCTAACCCTAACGCTTACCCTGCTGGAACCCTAAACCTAATCCTAACCCTGACACTAACACTAAACCTAGGTCTAGAAACTAACCCTAACAATAACCCTAGACCTAACCCAGGTGGAACTCTAACACTAACCGTAACTCTAACCCTAAACCTACTCAGCCTGCGTGCCAAGGACTCGGCAATCCAGGTGTTGCTGTAAGCTTTGCAGGAAAGCTGATGCCTCCCCTTCTCTGGGTAGCTGCCTGGAAAAGGGTAAATGCTAGAATGGAACAGGAACCAGCTTTTGCCTCTCTTTTTCACTTCTTCCTGTGCTGAGGCAGTACCTTAGAGCAAGAAAAGCTGTTATGCCTGAAAGTAAAGACTCACACTTCCATGTGGCAACCAGGGTTCATCTCCAGCAACATGTGAAGTGGCTTCAGCTACTCCTTCATAGGTGTCTGCCTGAACTGGCATGATCACAGAATATTGAAGTAAGCTTGAGCCAGTACAAGAATTTCCACTGGATCCACAGAGCTGATACTCTGCGGAGGCTAATTAGAGTGCCTAGGTGGGGGAAGAAAGAAGGCTGCCCTCTTGAAGAGCAGAGACAGAGCCCCCTGTGATCCGGCCCTACAGCATCAGCAGAGACTGTGCAGGTTGGGATGACATAGCGCATTAGTCCGATTCTTGTTGCTTAGACAGAATAACTCACAACCACAACTTAAAGAGAGGAGTATTTTGGCTCTTAAGTGGCAAGTCAGAAGGGCTTTACCCTAACCCTAACCCAAAACTATCTCTAGGCCTAGCCTAATCCGAGACAAATACTGAAGCCTAATGTGCAACCTCAGTCTCAACCTCAAACTCAACCTAAACCTAAACCTGCTGAAATGCAAAATAAAACCCTAGCTCTGAACCTAACCATAAGCATGCTCATACCATAGCTCTGGCCATGACCCTAGTACTGTCTTAAGCCCTAGCACTAGAAACTAACCCTAACCCTAACCCTAACACTATCTCTAACCCTAGCACTAGAAACTAACCCTAACTCTAACTCTAACCCTAACACTTGTTGGACCCTAACCCTAAAAGTAACCCCAACCCTAAACCTAACTCTAACCCTAGCCCTAGAAAATATCCTTAACCCTAACCGTAACCCTAACACTAACCCTGAGGGAACCCTAATCCTAACCCTAACACTAACCCTAACCCTAACCTTAACCCTAACTCAACCCTGCTGAAATCCTAAATAAAACCCTAGCTCTTAACCTAACCATAAGCATGATGATAAAATAGCTCTGGCCATGCCCATATGCCTGCTTCAAGACCTATCCCTAGAAACTAACCGTAACCCTAACAGTAACCCTGGTGGAACACTAACCCTAACTCTAACCCTAACTCTAACAATAATCCTGGTGGAACCCTAACCCTAACCCTAACCCTAACCCTAACCCTAATCAGCCTGCATGCCAGGGACTCGGCAAACCATGTCTTGCTGTTAGCTTTGCAGGAAAGCTGCTGCCTCCCCTTCTCTGGGTAGCTGCCTCGAAAAGGGTAAATGCTAGAACGCAACAGGAACCAGCTTTTGCCTCTTTTTTTCACTTCTTCCTGTGCTGAGGCAGTACCTTAGAGCAAGAAAAGCTGTTATGCCTGAAAGTCAAGACTCCCACTTCCATGTGGCAACCAGGGTTTATCTCCAGCAACATGTGAAGTGGCTTCAGCTACTCTTTCATAGGTGTCTCCCTGAACTGCCATGATCACAGAATGTTGAGGTAAGCTTGAGCCAGTACAAGAATTTCCACTGGATCCACAGAGCTGATACTCTGCGGAGGCTAAGGTGAGTGCCTAGGTGGGGGAAGTAAGAAGGCTGCCCTCTTGAAGAGCAGAGACAGAGCCCCCTGTGATCCGGCCCTACAGCATCAGCAGAGACTGTGCAGGTTGGGATGACATGGCGCATTAATCCCGTTCTTGTTGCTGAGACAGAATAACTCACAACCACAACTTAAAGAGAGGAGTATTTTGGCTCTTAAGTGTCAAGTTGGAAGGGCTTTACCCTAACCCTAACCCAAAACTATCTCTAGGCCTAGCCTAATCCGAGATAAATACTGAAGCCTAACGTTCAACCTCAGTATCAACCTAAAACTCAACCTAAACCTAAACCTGCTGAAACGCAAAATAAAACCCTAGCTCTAAACCTAACCATAAGCATGCTCATACCATAGCTCTGGCCATTCCCCTAGTCCTGTCTCAATCCCTAGCCCTAGAAACTAACCATAATCCTAACCCTAACCCTAAGCCTAACCTAAACCTTCTGAAATCCTAAATAAAACCCTAGCTCTAAACCTAACCATAAGCATGCTGATACCATAGCTCTGGCTATGCCCATATTCCATTTTCAAGTACTAGCCCTGGAAACTAACCATAACCCTAATTCTAACAATAACCCTGGTGGAAGGCTAACCCTAACCCTAAACCTATCTCTAACCCTAGACCTAGAAACTAACCCTAACCCTAACTCTAACCGTAACCCTGGTTCGACCCTAACCCTAAAAGTAACCCTAACCCTAACCCTAAACCTAACTCTAACCCGAGCCCTAGAAAATAACCTTAACCCTAACCCTAACCCTTACACTAACCCTGATGGAACCCTAATCCTAACCCTAACACTAACTCTAACCCTAGCCCTAGAAACTAAACCTAACCCTAACCCTAGCCCTAACCCTGGTGGAACCATAACCCTAACCCTAACCGTAACCCTAAACCCTAACCAGAACCCTACTGAGCCTGCGTGCCAGGGACTCGGCAAACCAGGGCTTGCTGTAAGCTTTGCAGGAAAGCTGCTGCCTCCCCTTCTCTGGGTAGCTGCCTGGAAAAGGGTAAATGCTAGAATGGAACAGGAACCAGCTTTTGCCTCTCTTTTTCACTTCTTCCTGTGCTGAGGCAGTACCTCAGAGCAAGAAAAGCTGTTATGCCTGAAAGTCAAGACTCCCACTTCCATGTGGTAACAAGGGTTTATCTCCAGCAACATGTGAAGTGGCTTCAGCTACTCTTTCATAGGTGTCTGCCTGAACTGGCATGATCAGAGAATATTGATGTAAGCTTGAGCCAGTACAAGAATTTCCACTGGATCCACGGAGCTGATACTCTGCGGAGGCTAAGGTGAGTGCCTAGGTGGGGGAAGTAAGAAGGCTGCCCTCTTGAAGAGCAGAGACAGAGCCCCCTGTGATCCGGCCCTACAGCATCAGCAGAGACTGTGCAGGTTGTTATGACATGGCGCATTAGTCCCGTTCTTGTTGCTGAGACAGAATAACTGACAACCACAACTTAAAGAGAGGAGTATTTTGGCTCTTAATTGGCAAGTCAGAAGGGCTTTACCCTAACCCTAACCCAAAACTATCTCTAGGACTAGCCTAATCCGAGACAAATACTGAGGCCTAACGTTCAACCTCAGTGTCAACCTCAAACTCAACCTAAACCTAAACCTGCTGAAATGCAAAATAAAACCCTAGCTCTTAACCTAACCATAAGCATGCTGATGCCATAGCTATGGCATTGCCCATATTCCTGTTTCAAGCCCTAGCCCTAGAAACTATCCGTAACCCTAACAGTAACCCTGGTGGAACCATAACCTTAACCCTAACCATAACCCTAACTCTAACATTAAGCCCTGGTGGAACCCTAACCCTAATCCTAACCCTAACCATAACCCTACTCAGCCTGCGTGCCAGGGACTCGGCAAACCATGTCTTGCTGTTAGCTTTGCAGGAAAGCTGCTGCCTCCCCTTCTCTGGGTAGCTGCCTGGAAAAGGTAAATGCTAGAATGGAACAGGAACAAGCTTTTGCCTCTATCTTTCACTTCTTCCTGTACTGAGGCACTACCTTAGAGCAAGAAAAGCTGTTATGCCTGAAAGTCAACACTCCCACTTCCATGTGGCCACCAGGGTTTATCTCCAACAACATGTGAAGTGGCTTCAGCTACTCTTTCATAGGTGTCTGGCTGAACTGGCATGATCACAGAATATTGAAGTAAGCTAGACCCCAGTACAAGAATTTCTTCTGGTTCCACAGAGCTGGTACTCTGCGGAGGCTAAGGTGAGTGCCTAGGTGGGGGAAGTAAGAAGGCTGCCCTCTTGAAGAGCAGAGACAGAGCCCCAAGGTTATCTGGCCCTACAGCATCAGTAGAGACTGTGCAGGTTGGGATGACATGGCGCATTAGTCCCGTTCTTGTTGCTGAGACAGAATACCTGACAACCACAACATAAAGAGAGGAGTATTTTGGCTCTTAAGTGGCAAGTCAGAAGGGCTTTAATCTAACCCTAACCCAAAACTATTTCTAGGCTTGCCTAATCCGAGACAAATACTGAGGCCTAACGTTCAACCTCAGTCTCAACCTCAAACTCAACCTAAACCTAAACCTGCTGAAATGCAAAATAAAACCCTAGCTCTAAACCTAACCATAAGCATGCTGATACCATAGCTCTGGCCATGCCCATATTCCTGTTTCAAGCCCTAGCCCTGGAAACTAACCCTAACCCTAACTCTAATAACCTTGGTGGAACCCTAAACCTAACACTTTCTCTAACCCTAGCCCTAGAAACTAACCGTAACTCTAACTCTAACCCTAAGCCTGGTTTGAACCTAACCATAAAAGTAACCCAAACCCTAACCCTAACCCTAACTATAACCCTAGCCCTGGAAAATAACCTTAACAATAACCCTAACTCTAACATTAACCCTGATGGAACCCTAATCCTAACCCTAACACTAACCCTAACCCTAACCCTAACCCTAACTCAATCCTGCTGAAATCCTAAATAAAACCCTTGCTCTAAACCTAACCATAAGCATGCTGATACCATAGCTCTGGCCATGCCCATATTCCTGTTTCAAGCCCTAGCCCTGGAAAATAACCCTAACCCTAACAGTAACACTGGTGGAACCCTAACCCTAACCATAACTCTAACAATAACCCTGGTGGAAACCGAACCCTAACCCTAACACTATCTCTAACCCTAGCACTAAAAACTAACCCTAACCTTAACTCTAACCCTAACCCTGGTTGGACCCTAACCCTAAACTTAACCCTAACCCTAACCCTAACCCTAACACTAACCCTAGCCCTAGAAATTAACCCTAACCCTAGCCCTAACCCTGGTTGAACATTAAACCTAACCGTAACCCTAAACATAACTCTAACCCTAACACTAACTCTAAACCTAGACCTAGAAACTAACCCTAACCCTAACCCTAACAATAACGGTGGTGGAACCGTAAACCTAACCCTAACCCTAACCCTACTCAGACTGCGTGCCAGGGACTCGGCAAACCATGTCTTGCTGTGAGCTTTGCAGGAAAGCTGCTTCCTCCCCTTCTCTGGGTAGCTGCCTGGAAAAGGTAAATGCTAGAATGGAACAGGAACAAGCTTTTGCCTCTATCTTTCACTTCTTCCTGTGCTGAGGCACTACCTTAGAGCAAGAAAAGCTGTTATGCCTGAAAGTCAAGACTCCCACTTCCATGTGGCCACCAGGGTTTATCTCCAACAATATATGAAGTGGCTTCAGCTTCTCTTTCATAGGTGTGTTTCTGAACTGGCATGATCACAGAATATTGAAGTAAGCTTGACCCCAGTACAAGAATTTTCACTGGTTCCACAGAGCTGATACTCTGCGGAGGCTAAGGTGAGTGCCTAGGTGGGGGAAGTAAGAAGGCTGCCCTCTTGAAGAGCAGAGACAGAGCCCCCAGGTGATCTGGCCCTACAGCATCAGCAGAGACTGTGCAGGTTGGGATGACATGGCGCATTAGTCCCGTTCTTGTTGCTGAGACAGAATACCTGACAACCACAACTTAAAGAGAGGAGTATTTTGGCTCTTAAGTGGCAAGTCAGAAGGGCTTTACTCTAACCCTAACCCAAAACTATTTCTAGGCCTAGCCTAATCCGAGACAAATACTGAGGCCTAACGTTCAACCTCAGTCTCAACCTCAAACTCAACCTAAACCTAAACCTGCTGAAATGCAAAATAAAACCCTAGCTCTAAACCTAACCATAAGCATGCTGATACCATAGCTCTGGCCATGCCCATATTCCTGTTTCAAGCCCTAGCCCTGGAAACTAACCCTAACCCTAACTCTAACAATAACCCTGGTGGAACCCTAAACCTAACACTATCTCTAACCCTAGCCCTAGAAACTAAACCTAACTCTAACTCTAACCCTAAGCCTGGTTTGAACCTAACCATAAAAGTAACCCAAACCCTAACCCTAACCCTAACTATAACACTAGCCCTGGAAAATAACCTTAACAATAACCCTAACTCTAACATTAACCCTGATGGAACCCTAATCCTAACCCTAACACTAACCCTAACCCTAACCCTAACTCAATCCTGCTGAAATCCTAAATAAAACCCTTGCTCTAAACCTAACCATAAGCATGCTGATACCATAGCTCTGGCCATGCCCCTATTCCTGTTTCAAGCCCTAGCCCTAGAAACTAACCCTAACACTAACAGTAACACTGGTGGAAGCCTAACCCTAAAACTAACTCTAACAATAACCCTGGTGGAAACCTAACCCTAACCCTAACACTATCTCTAACCCTAGCACTAAAAACTAACTCTAACCCTAACTCTAACCCTAACCCTGGTAGGACCCTAACCCTAAACTTAACCCTATCCCTAACCCTAACCCTAACACTAACCCTAGCCCTAGAAATTAACCCTAACCCTAGCCCTAACCCTGGTTGAAACCTAAACTTAACCCTAACCCTAAACCTAACTCTAACCCTAACACTAACTCTAAACCTAGACCTAGAAACTAACTGTAATCCTAACCCTAACCCTAACCCTAAATGTAACCCTAACCCTAACCCTAGAAAAAAACCTTAACCCTAACCCTAACCCTAACACTAACCCTGATGGAACCCTAATCCTAACCCAAACACTAACCCTAAACCTAACCCTAACTCAACCATGCTGAAATCCTAAATAAAACCCTAGCTCTAAACCTAACCATAAGCATGCTGATACCATAGCTCTGGCCATGCCCATATTCCTGTTTCAAACCCTAGCCCTGGAAACTAACCCTAACCCTAACTCTAACAATAACCCTGGTGGAACCCTAAACCTAACACTATCTCTAACCCTAGCCCTAGAAACTAACCCTAACTCTAACTCTAACCCTAAGCCTGATTTGAACCTAACCATAAAAGTAACCCAAACCCTAACCCTAACCCTAACTATAACACTAGCCCTGGAAAATAACCTTAACAATAACCCTAACTCTAACATTAACCCTGATGGAACCCTAATCCTAACCCTAACACTAACCCTAACCCTAACCCTAACTCAATCCTGCTGAAATCCTAAATAAAACCCTTGCTCTAAACCTAACCATAAGCATGCTGATACCATAGCTCTGGCCATGCCCCTATTCCTGTTTCAAGCCCTAGCCCTAGAAACTAACCCTAACCCTAACAGTAACACTGGTGGAAGCCTAACCCTAAAACTAACTCTAACAATAACCCTGGTGGAAACCTAACCCTAACCCTAACACTATCTCTAACCCTAGCACTAAAAACTAACTCTAACCCTAACTCTAACCCTAACCCTGGTTGGACCCTAACCCTAAACTTAACCCTATCCCTAACCCTAACCCTAACACTAACCCTAGCCCTAGAAATTAACCCTAACCCTAGCCCTAACCCTGGTTGAACCCTAAACTTAACCCTAACCCTAAACCTAACTCTAACCCTAACACGAACTCTAAACCTAGACCTAGAAACTAACTGTAATCCTAACCCTAACCCTAACCCTAACTGTAACCCTAACCCTAACCCTAACCCTAGAAAAAAACCTTAACCCTAACCCTAACACTAACCCTGATGGAACCCTAATCCTAACCCTAACACTAACCCTAAACCTAACCCAAACTCAAACATGCTGAAATCCTAAATAAAACCCTAGCTCTAAACCTAACCATAAGCATGCTGATACCATAGCTCTACCCATGCCCATATTCCTGTATCAAGCCCGAGCAGTAGAAACTAACCCTAACCCCAAAAGTAACCCTGGTAGAACCCTAAACCTAACCCTAACACTAACCCTAACTCTCACACTAGCCCTAGAAACTAACCCTGACGCTAAACCTAACCCTGGTAGAATCCTAAACCTAAACCTAACCCTAACACTAACTATAACCCTAGCCCTAGAAACTAACCGTAACCCTAACCCTAGCCCTAATCCTGGTGGAACCCTAAACCTAAACATAACCGTAACCCTAACCCTAACCCTACTCAGCCTGCGTGCCAGGGATCGGCAACCCAGGGCTTGCTGTTATCTTTGCAGTAAAGCTGCTGCCTCCTCTTCTCTGGGTAGCTGCCTGGAAAAGGGTAAATTCCAGAATGGAACAGGAACCACCTTTTGCGTCAGTTTTCACATCTTCCTGTGCTGAGGCAGTACCTTAGAGCAAGAAAAGCTGTTATGCCTGAAAGTCAAGACTCCCTCTTCCATGTGGCCACCAGGGTTTATCTAAAGCAACATGTGAAGTGGCTTCAGCTTCTCTTTCATAGGTGTGTTTCTGAACTGGCATGATCACAGAATATTGAAGTAAGCTTGATCCCAGTACAAGAATTTCCACAGGTTCCACAGAGCTGATACTCTGCGGAGGCTATGGTGAGTGCCTAGGTGGCGGAAGTAAGAAGGCTGCCCTCTTGAAAAGCAGAGACAGAGCCCCCAGGTGATCCGGCCCTACAGCATCAGCAGAGACTGTGTAGGTTGGGATGACATGGCGCATTAGTCCCGTTCTTGTTGCTGAGACAGAATACCTGACAACCACAACTTAAAGAGAGGAGTATTTTGGCTCTTAAGTGGCAAGTCAGAAGGGCTTTACTCTAACCCTAACCCAAAACTATTTCTAGGCCTAGCCTAATCCGAGACAAATACTGAGGCCTAACGTTCAACCTCAGTCTCAACCTCAAACTCAACCTAAACCTAAACCTGCTGAAATGCAAAATAAAACCCTAGCTCTAAACCTAACCATAAGCATGCTGATACCATAGCTCTGGCCATGCCCATATTCCTGTTTCAAGCCCTAGCCCTGGAAACTAACCCTAACCCTAACTCTAACAATAACCCTGGTGGAACCCTAAACCTAACACTATCTCTAACCCTAGCCCTAGAAACTAAACCTAACTCTAACTCTAACCCTAAGCCTGGTTTGAACCTAACCATAAAAGTAACCCAAACCCTAACCCTAACCCTAACTATAACACTAGCCCTGGAAAATAACCTTAACAATAACCCTAACTCTAACATTAACCCTGATGGAACCCTAATCCTAACCCTAACACTAACCCTAACCCTAACCCTAACTCAATCCTGCTGAAATCCTAAATAAAACCCTTGCTCTAAACCTAACCATAAGCATGCTGATACCATAGCTCTGGCCATGCCCCTATTCCTGTTTCAAGCCCTAGCCCTAGAAACTAACCCTAACACTAACAGTAACACTGGTGGAAGCCTAACCCTAAAACTAACTCTAACAATAACCCTGGTGGAAACCTAACCCTAACCCTAACACTATCTCTAACCCTAGCACTAAAAACTAACCCTAACCCTAACTCTAACCCTAACCCTGGTAGGACCCTAACCCTAAACTTAACCCTATCCCTAACCCTAACCCTAACACTAACCCTAGCCCTAGAAATTAACCCTAACCCTAGCCCTAACCCTGGTTGAAACCTAAACTTAACCCTAACCCTAAACCTAACTCTAACCCTAACACTAACTCTAAACCTAGACCTAGAAACTAACTGTAATCCTAACCCTAACCCTAACCCTAACTGTAACCCTAACCCTAACCCTAGAAAAAAACCTTAACCCTAACCCTAACCCTAACACTAACCCTGATGGAACCCTAATCCTAACCCAAACACTAACCCTAAACCTAACCCTAACTCAACCCTGCTGAAATCCTAAATAAAACCCTAGCTCTAAACCTAACCATAAGCATGCTGATACCATAGCTCTGGCCATGCCCATATTCCTGTTTCAAACCCTAGCCCTGGAAACTAACCCTAACCCTAACTCTAACAATAACCCTGGTGGAACCCTAAACCTAACACTATCTCTAACCCTAGCCCTAGAAACTAACCCTAACTCTAACTCTAACCCTAAGCCTGATTTGAACCTAACCATAAAAGTAACCCAAACCCTAACCCTAACCCTAACTATAACACTAGCCCTGGAAAATAACCTTAACAATAACCCTAACTCTAACATTAACCCTGATGGAACCCTAATCCTAACCCTAACACTAACCCTAACCCTAACCCTAACTCAATCCTGCTGAAATCCTAAATAAAACCCTTGCTCTAAACCTAACCATAAGCATGCTGATACCATAGCTCTGGCCATGCCCCTATTCCTGTTTCAAGCCCTAGCCCTAGAAACTAACCCTAACCCTAACAGTAACACTGGTGGAAGCCTAACCCTAAAACTAACTCTAACAATAACCCTGGTGGAAACCTAACCCTAACCCTAACACTATCTCTAACCCTAGCACTAAAAACTAACTCTAACCCTAACTCTAACCCTAACCCTGGTTGGACCCTAACCCTAAACTTAACCCTATCCCTAACCCTAACCCTAACACTAACCCTAGCCCTAGAAATTAACCCTAACCCTAGCCCTAACCCTGGTTGAACCCTAAACTTAACCCTAACCCTAAACCTAACTCTAACCCTAACACTAACTCTAAACCTAGACCTAGAAACTAACTGTAATCCTAACCCTAACCCTAACCCTAACTGTAACCCTAACCCTAACCCTAACCCTAGAAAAAAACCTTAACCCTAACCCTAACACTAACCCTGATGGAACCCTAATCCTAACCCAAACACTAATCCTAAACCTAACCCGAACTCAAACATGCTGAAATCCTAAATAAAACCCTAGCTCTAAACCTAACCATAAGCATGCTGATACCATAGCTCTACCCATGCCCATATTCCTGTATCAAGCCCGAGCAGTAGAAACTAACCCTAACCCCAAAAGTAACCCTGGTAGAACCCTAAACCTAACCCTAACACTAACCCTAACTCTCACACTAGCCCTAGAAACTAACCCTGACGCTAAACCTAACCCTGGTAGAATCCTAAACCTAAACCTAACCCTAACCCTAACCCTAACACTAACTATAACCCTAGCCCTAGAAACTAACCGTAACCCTAACCCTAGCCCTAATCCTGGTGGAACCCTAAACCTAAACATAACCGTAACCCTAACCCTAACCCTACTCAGCCTGCGTGCCAGGGATCGGCAACCCAGGGCTTGCTGTTATCTTTGCAGTAAAGCTGCTGCCTCCTCTTCTCTGGGTAGCTGCCTGGAAAAGGGTAAATTCCAGAATGGAACAGGAACCACCTTTTGCGTCAGTTTTCACATCTTCCTGTGCTGAGGCAGTACCTTAGAGCAAGAAAAGCTGTTATGCCTGAAAGTCAAGACTCCCTCTTCCATGTGGCCACCAGGGTTTATCTAAAGCAACATGTGAAGTGGCTTCAGCTTCTCTTTCATAGGTGTGTTTCTGAACTGGCATGATCACAGAATATTGAAGTAAGCTTGATCCCAGTACAAGAATTTCCACAGGTTCCACAGAGCTGATACTCTGCGGAGGCTATGGTGAGTGCCTAGGTGGCGGAAGTAAGAAGGCTGCCCTCTTGAAAAGCAGAGACAGAGCCCCCAGGTGATCCGGCCCTACAGCATCAGCAGAGACTGTGTAGGTTGGGATGACATGGCGCATTAGTCCCGTTCTTGTTGCTGAGACAGAATACCTGACAACCACAACTTAAAGAGAGGAGTATTTTGGCTCTTAAGTGGCAAGTCAGAAGGGCTTAACCCTACACCTAACCCAAAACTATTTCTAGCCCTTCCCTAATCCGAGACAAATACTGAAGCCTAATGTTCAACCTCAGTCTCAACCTCAAACTCAACCTAAACCTAACCCTGCTGAAATTCAAAATAGAACCCTAGCTCTAAACCTAACGATAAGCATGCTGATGCCATAGCTCTGGACATGCCCCTAGTCCTGTTTCAAGCCCTAGCCCTAGAAACTAACACTAACCCTAACCCTAACCCTAACCCTAATGCATATTCCTGTTTCAAGCCCTAGCCCTGGAAACTAACCCTAACCCTAACTCTAGCAATAACCCTGTTCGAAACCTAACCCTAACCCTAACCCTAACACTAACCATATCTCTAACGCTAGCCCTAGAAACTAACCATAACCCTATCTCTAAACCTAACCCAGGTTGGAACCTAACCCTAACCCTAACCCTAACCCTAACCCTAACTCTAACACTAGCCCTAGAAAATAACACTAACCCTAACCCTAACCCTGGTCGAACCCTAAACCTAACCCTAAACCTAACCCTAACCCTAAAACTAACTCGGACCCTAGAATAGAAACTAACCCTAACCCTAACCCTAAACATGGTGGAACCCTTACCCTAAACCTAACCCGAAACCTAACCCTAACCCTAACCCTAACTCTAACCCTAACTCTAACCCTAGCCCTAGAAACTAACCCTAACCCTAACCCTAACCCTAACCCTAACCCTAACCCTAACCCTAACCCTAACCCTAACTGTAACCCTAGCCCTAGAAAGTAACCCTAACCCTAACCTTGGTCGCAACCTAAACCTAACCATAAACCTAAACATAACACTAACCCTAAACCTATCTCTAACCTTAGCCCTAGAAACTAACCCTAACCCTAACTCTAACCCTAACCCTGGTTGGACCCTAACCCTAAAAGTAACCCTAACCCTAACCCTAACCCTAACCCTAACTCTTACACTAGCCCTAGAAAATAAACTTAACAATAAACCTAACACTAACACTAACCCTGATGGAACCCTAATCCTAACCCTAACACTAACCCTAACCCTAACTCAAACCTGCTGAAATCCTAAATAAAACCCTATCTCTAAACCTAACCATAAGCATGCTGATACCATAGCTCTACCCATGCCCATATTCATTTTTCAAGCACTAGCACTAGATACTAACCCTAACCCTAACAGTAACCCTGGTGGATCCCTAACCCTAACCCTAACACTAACCCTAACACTCACACTAGCCCTAAAAACTAACCCTAACCCTAAACCTATCCCTGGTGGTATCCTAAACCTAACCCTAACCCCAACCCTAACCCTAACCCTAACCCCAACACTAACTCTAACCCTAGCCCTAGAAACTAACCCTAACCATAACACTAGCCCTAACCCTGGTGGAACCCTAACCTAACCCTAACCGTAACCCTAACCCTAACCCTACTCAGCCTGCGTGCCAGGGACTCGGCAACCCAGGGCTTGCTGTTAGCTTTGCAGTAAAGCTCGTGCCTCCCCTACTCTGAGTAGCTGCCTGGAAAAGGGCAAATTCTAGAATGGAACAGGAACCAGCTTTTGCGTCAGTTTTCACATCTTTCTGTGCTGAGGCAGTACCTTAGAGCAAGAAAAGCTGTTATGCCTGAAAGTCAAGATTCCCACTTCCATGTGGCCAACAGGGTTTATCTCCAGCAACATGTGAAGTGACTTCAGCTTCTCTTTCATAGGTGTGTTTCTGAACTGGCATGATCACAGAATATTGAAGTAAACTTGACCCCAGTACAAGATTTACCACTGGTTCCACAGAGCTGATACTCTGCCGAGGCTAAGGTGAGTGCCTAGGTGGGGGAAATAAGAAGGCTGCCCTCTTGAAGGGCAGAGACAGAGCCCCCAGGTGATCTGGCCCTACAGCATCAGCAGAGACTGTGCAGGTTGGGATGACATGGCGCATTAGTCCCGTTCTTGTTGCTGATACAGAATACCTGACAACCACAACATAAAGAGAGGAGTATTTTGGCTCTTAAGTGGCAAGTCAGAAGGGCTTTACCCTAAACCTAACCCAAAACTATCTCTAGGCCTAGCCTAATCCGAGAAAAATACTGAAGCCTAAGGTTCAACCTCAGTCTCAACCTCAAACTCAACCTAAACCTAAACCTGCTGAAATGCAAAATAAAACCCTAGCTCTGAACCTAACCATAAGCATGCTCATACCATAGCTCTGGCCATGCCCCTAGTCCTGTCTCAAGCCCTATCCCTAGAAACTAACCCTAATCCTAACCCTAACCCTAACCCTAACCTAACCCTGCTGAAATCCTAAATAAAACCCTATCTCTAAACCTAACCATAAGCATGCTGATACCATAGCTCTGGCCATGACCATATTCATGTTTCAAGCCCTAGCCCTGGAAACTAACCCTAACCCTAACTCTAACAATAACCCTGGTGGAACCGTAACCCTAACCCTAACCCTAACACTATCTCTAACCCTAGCCCTAGAAACTAACCCCAACTCTAACTCTAACCCTAACAGTGGTTGGACCCTAACCCTAAAAGTAACCCTAACCCTAAACCTAACTCTAACCCTAGCACTAGAAAATAACCATAACCCTAACACTAACCCTAACACTAACACTGATGGAACCCTAATCCTAACCCTAACACTAACCCTAACACTAACCCTAACTCAACCCTGCTGAAATCCTAAATAAAACCCTAGCTCTTAACCTAACCATAAGCATGCTGATAAAATAGCTCTGGCCATGCCCATATTCCTGTTTCAAGCCCTAGCCCTAGAAACTAACTGTAACACTAACAGTAACCCTGGTGGAACCCTAACCCTAACCCTAACCCTAACCCTAACTCTAACAATAACCCTGGTGGAACCCTAACCCTAACCCTAACCCTAACCCTACTCAGCCTGCGTGCCAGGGACTCGGCAAACCATGTCTTGCTGTTAGCTTTGCAGGAAAGCTGCTGCCTCCCCTTCTCTGGGCAGATGCCTGGAAAGGGTAAATGCTAGAATTTAACAGGAACCAGCTTTTGCCTCTTTTTTTCACTTCTTCCTGTGCTGAGGCAGTACCTAAGAGCAAGAAAAGCTGTTATGCCTGAAAGTCAGGACTCCCACTTCCATGTGGCCAACAGGGTTTATCTCCAACAACATGTGAAGTGGCTTCAGCTTCTCTTTCATAGGTGTCTGCCTGAACTGGCATGATCACAGAATGTTGAGGTAAGCTTGAGCCAGTACAAGAATTTCCACTGGATCCACAGAGCTTGTACTCTGCGGAGGCTAAGCTGAGTGCCTAGGTGGGGGAAGTAAGAAGG
The DNA here is from genome assembly GCA_028451465.1 of Erethizon dorsatum. Classification (NCBI taxonomy): domain Eukaryota; kingdom Metazoa; phylum Chordata; class Mammalia; order Rodentia; family Erethizontidae; genus Erethizon; species Erethizon dorsatum. The sequence goes on along the minus strand of JAQMCO010000027.1, from coordinate 36,871 downwards.
CTGCCCTCTTGAAGAGCAGAGACAGAGCCCATTGTGATCCGGCCCTAAAGCATCAGCAGAGACTGTGCAGGTTGGGATGACATGGCGCATTAGTCCCGTTCCTGTTGCTGAGACAGAATACCTGACAACCACAACTTAAAGAGAGTAGTATTTTGGCTCTTAAGTGGCAAGACAGAAGGGCTTAACCCTAACCCTAACCCAAAACTATTTCTAGCCCTAGCCTAATCCGAGACAAAAACTGAAGCCTAACCCTCAAACTCAGTCTCAACCTCAACCTCAACCTAAACCTAAACCTGCTGAAAGACAAAATAAAACCCTAGATCTAAACCTAACCATAAGCATACTGATACCATAGCTCTGGCCATGCCCCTAGAACTGTCTCAAGCCCTAGCCCAAAAACTAACCCTAACCCTAACCCTAACCCTAACAATAAATCTTACCCTAGCCCTAGAAACTAACAATAACCCTAACCCTAACCCTAAAACTGGTGGAACCCTAACCCTAACACTAAACTTAACCCTAAACCTAACCCTAACCCTACTCAGCCTAAGTGCCAGGGACTCGGCAACCCAGGTCTTGCTGTTAGCTTTGCAGGAAAGCTGCTGCCTGGAAAAGGGTAAATGCAAGAATGGAACATTAACCAGCTTTTGCCTCTCTTTTTCACTTCTTCCTGCGCTTAGGCAGTACCTTAGAGCAAGAAAAGCTGTTATGCCTCAAAGTCAAGACTCCCACTTCCATGGGACCACCAGGGTTTATCTCCAGCAACACGTGAAGTGGCTTCAGCTACTCTTTCATAGGTGTGTGGCTAAACTGGCATGATCATACAATATTGAAGTAAGCTTGACCCCAGTAGAAGAATTTCCACTGGTTGCACAGAGCTGAAACTCTGCGGAGGCTAAGGTGAGTGCCTAGGTGGGGGAAGTAAGAAGGCTGCCCTCTTGAAGAGCAGAGACAGAGCCCCCAGGTGATCCGGCCCTATAGCATCAGCAGAGACAGTGCAGGTTGGGATGACATGGCGCATTAGTCCCGTTCTTGTTGCTGAGACAGAATAGTGACAACCACAACTTAGAGGAGAGGATTATTTTGGCTCTTAAGTGGCAAGTCAGAAGGGCTTAACCCTAACCCTAGCCCAAAACTATTTCTACCCCTAGCCTAATCCGAGACAAAAACTGAAGCCTAACCCTCAACTTCAGTCTCAACCTAATCCTCAACCTAAACCTAAACCTGCTGAAAGACAAAATAGAACCCTAGCTCTAAACCTAACCATAAGCATGCTGATACCATAGCTCTGGCCATGCCCATATTCCTGTTTCAAACCCTAGCCATAGAAACTAACCCTAACCCTAAGCTTAAACCTGGTGGAAACCTAAACCTAAACCAATGCCTAACCCTAACCCTAAAACTAACTCTAACCCTAGCCCTAGAAACTAACCCTAACCTTAACCCAAACCCTAACCCTGGTGGAACCCTAACCCTAACCCTAACCCTAACCCTAAGCCTAACCCTACTCAGCCTACGTGCCAGGGACTCGGCAAACCAGGTCTTGTTGTTAGCTTTGCAGGAAAGCTGCTGCCTCCCCTTCTCTGGGTAGCTGCCTGGAAAAGGGTAAATGCTAGAATGGAACAGGAACCAGCTTTTGCCTCCATTTTTCACTTCTTCCTGTGCTGAGGCAGTACCTTAGAGCAAGAAAAGCTGTTATGCCTGAAAGTCAAGACTCCCACTTCCATGTGGCCACCAGGGTTTATCTCCAGCAACATGTGAATTGGCTTGAGCTACTCTTACATAGGTGTGTGGCTAACCTGGCATGATCACAGAATATTGAAGTAAGCTTGACCACAGTACAAGAATTTCCACTGGTTCCACAGAGCTGATACTCTGCGGAGGCTAAGGTGAGTGCCTAGGTGGGGGAAGTACAAAGCTGCCCTCTTGAAGAGCAGAGACAGAGGCCCCAGGTGATCCAGCCCTACAGCATTAGAAGAGACTGTGCAGGTTGGGATGACATGGCGCATTTGTCCCGTTCTTGTTGCTGAGACAGAATACCTGACAACCACAACATAAAGAGAGGAGTATTTTGGCTCTTAAGTGGCAAGTCAGAAGGGCTTTACCCTAAACCTAACCCAAAACTATCTCTAGGCCTAGCCTAATCCGAGAAAAATACTGAAGCCTAAGGTTCAACCTCAGTCTCAACCTCAAACTCAACCTAAACCTAAACCTGCTGAAATGCAAAATAAAACCCTAGCTCTGAACCTAACCATAAGCATGCTCATACCATAGCTCTGGCCATGCCCCTAGTCCTGTCTCAAGCCATATCCCTAGAAACTAACCCTAATCCTAACCCTAACCCTAACCCTAACCTAACCCTGCTGAAATCCTAAATAAAACCCTATCTCTAAACATAACCATAAGCATGCTGATACCATAGCTCTGGCCATGACCATATTCATGTTTCAAGCCCTAGCCCTGGAAACTAACCCTAACCCTAACTCTAACAATAACCCTGGTGGAACCGTAACCCTAACCCTAACCCTAACACTATCTCTAACCCTAGCCCTAGAAACTAACCCCAACTCTAACTCTAACCCTAACAGTGGTTGGACCCTAACCCTAAAAGTAACCCTAACCCTAAACCTAACTCTAACCCTAGCACTAGAAAATAACCATAACCCTAACACTAACCCTAACACTAACACTGATGGAACCCTAATCCTAACCCTAACACTAACCCTAACACTAACCCTAACTCAACCCTGCTGAAATCCTAAATAAAACCCTAGCTCTTAACCTAACCATAAGCATGCTGATAAAATAGCTCTGGCCATGCCCATATTCCTGTTTCAAGCCCTAGCCCTAGAAACTAACTGTAACACTAACAGTAACCCTGGTGGAACCCTAACCCTAACCCTAACCCTAACCCTAACTCTAACAATAACCCTGGTGGAACCCTAACCCTAACACTAACCCTAACCCTACTCAGCCTGCGTGCCAGGGACTCGGCAAACCATGTCTTGCTGTTAGCTTTGCAGGAAAGCTGCTGCCTCCCCTTCTCTGGGCAGATGCCTGGAAAGGGTAAATGCTAGAATTTAACAGGAACCAGCTTTTGCCTCTTTTTTTCACTTCTTCCTGTGCTGAGGCAGTACCTAAGAGCAAGAAAAGCTGTTATGCCTGAAAGTCAGGACTCCCACTTCCATGTGGCCACCAGGGTTTATCTCCAACAACATGTGAAGTGGCTTCAGCTTCTCTTTCATAGGTGTCTGCCTGAACTGGCATGATCACAGAATGTTGAGGTAAGCTTGAGCCAGTACAAGAATTTCCACTGGATCCACAGAGCTTGTACTCTGCGGAGGCTAAGCTGAGTGCCTAGGTGGGGGAAGTAAGAAGGCTGCCCTCTTGAAGAGCAGAGACAGAGCCCATTGTGATCCGGCCCTAAAGCATCAGCAGAGACTGTGCAGGTTGGGATGACATGGCGCATTAGTCCCGTTCTTGTTGCTGAGACAGAATACCTGACAACCACAACTTAAAGAGAGTAGTATTTTGGCTCTTAAGTGGCAAGTCAGAAGGGCTTTACTCTAACCCTAACCCAAAACTATTTCTAGGCCTAGCCTAATCTGAGACAAATACTGAGGCCTAACGTTCAACCTCAGTCTCAACCTCAAACTCAACCTAAACCTAAACCTGCTGAAATGCAAAATAAAACCCTAGCTCTAAACCTAACCATAAGCATGCTGATACCATAGCTCTGGCCATGCCCATATTCCTGTTTCAAGCCCTAGCCCTGGAAACTAACCCTAACCCTAAATCTAACAATAACCCTGGTGGAACCCTAAACCTAACACTATCTCTAACCCTAGCCCTAGAAACTAAACCTAACTCTAACTCTAACCCTAAGCCTGGTTTGAACCTAACCATAAAAGTAACCCAAACCCTAACCCTAACCCTAACTATAACACTAGCCCTGGAAAATAACCTTAACAATAACCCTAACTCTAACATTAACCCTGATGGAACCCTAATCCTAACCCTAACACTAACCCTAACCCTAACCCTAACTCAATCCTGCTGAAATCCTAAATAAAACCCTTGCTCTAAACCTAACCATAAGCATGCTGATACCATAGCTCTGGCCATGCCCCTATTCCTGTTTCAAGCCCTAGCCCTAGAAACTAACCCTAACACTAACAGTAACACTGGTGGAAGCCTAACCCTAAAACTAACTCTAACAATAACCCTGGTGGAAACCTAACCCTAACCCTAACACTATCTCTAACCCTAGCACTAAAAACTAACTCTAACCCTAACTCTAACCCTAACCCTGGTAGGACCCTAACCCTAAACTTAACCCTATCCCTAACCCTAACCCTAACACTAAACCTAGCCCTAGAAATTAAGCCTAACCCTAGCCCTAACCCTGGTTGAAACCTAAACTTAACCCTAACCCTAAACCTAACTCTAACCCTAACACTAACTCTAAACCTAGACCTAGAAACTAACTGTAATCCTAACCCTAACCCTAACCCTAACTGTAACCCTAACCCTAACCCTAGAAAAAAACCTTAACCCTAACCCTAACCCTAACACTAACCCTGATGGAACCCTAATCCTAACCCAAACACTAACCCTAAACCTAACCCTAACTCAACCATGCTGAAATCCTAAATAAAACCCTAGCTCTAAACCTAACCATAAGCATGCTGATACGATAGCTCTGGCCATGCCCATATTCCTGTTTCAAACCCTAGCCCTGGAAACTAACCCTAACCCTAACTCTAACAATAACCCTGGTGGAACCCTAAACCTAACACTATCTCTAACCCTAGCCCTAGAAACTAACCCTAACTCTAACTCTAACCCTAAGCCTGATTTGAACCTAACCATAAAAGTAACCCAAACCCTAACCCTAACCCCAACTATAACACTAGCCCTGGAAAATAACCTTAACAATAACCCTAACTCTAACATTAACCCTGATGGAACCCTAATCCTAACCCTAACACTAACCCTAACCCTAACCCTAACTCAATCCTGCTGAAATCCTAAATAAAACCCTTGCTCTAAACCTAACCATAAGCATGCTGATACCATAGCTCTGGCCATGCCCCTATTCCTGTTTCAAGCCCTAGCCCTAGAAACTAACCCTAACCCTAAGAGTAACACTGGTGGAAGCCTAACCCTAAAACTAACTCTAACAATAACCCTGGTGGAAACCTAACCCTAACCCTAACACTATCTCTAACCCTAGCACTAAAAACTAACTCTAACCCTAACTCTAACCCTAACCCTGGTTGGACCCTAACCCTAAACTTAACCCTATCCCTAACCCTAACCCTAACACTAACCCTAGCCCTAGAAATTAACCCTAACCCTAGCCCTAACCCTGGTTGAACCCTAAACTTAACCCTAACCCTAAACCTAACTCTAACCCTAACACTAACTCTAAACCTAGACCTAGAAACTAACTGTAATCCTAACCCTAACCCTAACCCTAAATGTAACCCTAACCCTAACCCTAGAAAAAAACCTTAACCCTAACCCTAACCCTAACACTAACCCTGATGGAACCCTAATCCTAACCCAAACACTAACCCTAAACCTAACCCTAACTCAACCATGCTGAAATCCTAAATAAAACCCTAGCTCTAAACCTAACCATAAGCATGCTGATACCATAGCTCTGGCCATGCCCCTATTCCTGTTTCAAACCCTAGCCCTGGAAACTAACCCTAACCCTAACTCTAACAATAACCCTGGTGGAACCCTAAACCTAACACTATCTCTAACCCTAGCCCTAGAAACTAACCCTAACTCTAACTCTAACCCTAAGCCTGATTTGAACCTAACCATAAAAGTAACCCAAACCCTAACCCTAACCCTAACTATAACACTAGCCCTGGAAAATAACCTTAACAATAACCCTAACTCTAACATTAACCCTGATGGAACCCTAATCCTAACCCTAACACTAACCCTAACCCTAACCCTAACTCAATCCTGCTGAAATCCTAAATAAAACCCTTGCTCTAAACCTAACCATAAGCATGTTGATACCATAGCTCTGGCCATGCCCCTATTCCTGTTTCAAGCCCTAGCCCTAGAAACTAACCCTAACCCTAAGAGTAACACTGGTGGAAGCCTAACCCTAAAACTAACTCTAACAATAACCCTGGTGGAAACCTAACCCTAACCCTAACACTATCTCTAACCCTAGCACTAAAAACTAACTCTAACCCTAACTCTAACCCTAACCCTGGTTGGACCCTAACCCTAAACTTAACCCTATCCCTAACCCTAACCCTAACACTAACCCTAGCCCTAGAAATTAACCCTAACCCTAGCCCTAACCCTGGTTGAACCCTAAACTTAACCCTAACCCTAAACCTAACTCTAACCCTAACACTAACTCTAAACCTAGACCTAGAAACTAACTGTAATCCTAACCCTAACCCTAACCCTAACTGTAACCCTAACCCTAACCCTAACCCTAGAAAAAAACCTTAACCCTAACCCTAACACTAACCCTGATGGAACCCTAATCCTAACCCAAACACTAACCCTAAACCTAACCCGAACTCAAACATGCTGAAATCCTAAATAAAACCCTAGCTCTAAACCTAACCATAAGCATGCTGATACCATAGCTCTACCCATGCCCATATTCCTGTATCAAGCCCGAGCAGTAGAAACTAACCCTAACCCCAAAAGTAACCCTGGTAGAACCCTAAACCTAACCCTAACACTAACCCTAACTCTCACACTAGCCCTAGAAACTAACCCTGACGCTAAACCTAACCCTGGTAGAATCCTAAACCTAAACCTAACCCTAACCCTAACCCTAACACTAACTATAACCCTAGCCCTAGAAACTAACCGTAACCCTAACCCTAGCCCTAATCCTGGTGGAACCCTAAACCTAAACATAACCGTAACCCTAACCCTAACCCTACTCAGCCTGCGTGCCAGGGATCGGCAACCCAGGGCTTGCTGTTATCTTTGCAGTAAAGCTGCTGCCTCCTCTTCTCTGGGTAGCTGCCTGGAAAAGGGTAAATTCCAGAATGGAACAGGAACCACCTTTTGCGTCAGTTTTCACATCTTCCTGTGCTGAGGCAGTACCTTAGAGCAAGAAAAGCTGTTATGCCTGAAAGTCAAGACTCCCTCTTCCATGTGGCCACCAGGGTTTATCTAAAGCAACATGTGAAGTGGCTTCAGCTTCTCTTTCATAGGTGTGTTTCTGAACTGGCATGATCACAGAATATTGAAGTAAGCTTGATCCCAGTACAAGAATTTCCACAGGTTCCACAGAGCTGATACTCTGCGGAGGCTATGGTGAGTGCCTAGGTGGCGGAAGTAAGAAGGCTGCCCTCTTGAAAAGCAGAGACAGAGCCCCCAGGTGATCCGGCCCTACAGCATCAGCAGAGACTGTGTAGGTTGGGATGACATGGCGCATTAGTCCCGTTCTTGTTGCTGAGACAGAATACCTGACAACCACAACTTAAAGAGAGGAGTATTTTGGCTCTTAAGTGGCAAGTCAGAAGGGCTTAACCCTACACCTAACCCAAAACTATTTCTAGCCCTTCCCTAATCCGAGACAAATACTGAAGCCTAATGTTCAACCTCAGTCTCAACCTCAAACTCAACCTAAACCTAACCCTGCTGAAATGCAAAATAAAACCCTAGCTCTAAACCTAACCATAAGCATGCTCATACCATAGCTCTGGACATGCCCCTAGTCCTGTCTCAAGCCCTAGCCCTAGAAACTAACCCTAACCCTAATCCTAACCCTAACCCTAATGCATATTCCTGTTTCAAGCCCTAGCCCTGGAAACTAACCCTAACCCTAACTCTAGCAATAACCCTGTTCGAAACCTAACCCTAACCCTAACCCTAACACTAACCATATCTCTAACGCTAGCCCTAGAAACTAACCATAACCCTATCTCTAAACCTAACCCAGGTTGGAACCTAACCCTAACCCTAACCCTAACCGTAACCCTAACTCTAACACTAGCCCTAGAAAATAACACTAACCCTAACCCTAACCCTGGTCGAACCCTAAACCTAACCCTAAACCTAACCCTAACCCTAAAACTAACTCGGACCCTAGAATAGAAACTAACCCTAACCCTAACCCTAAACATGGTGGAACCCTTACCCTAAACCTAACCCGAAACCTAACCCTAAGCCTAACCCTAACCCTAACCCTATCTCTATCCCTAGCCCTAGAAACTAACCCTAACCCTAACTCTAACCCTAACCCTGGTTGGACCCTAAACCTAACCCTAACCATAACCCTAACTGTAACCCTAGCCCTAGAAAGTAACCCTAACCCTAACCTTGGTCGCAACCTAAACCTAACCATAAACCTAAACATAACACTAACCCTAAACCTATCTCTAACCTTAGCCCTAGAAACTAACCCTAAAACTAACTCTAACCCTAACCCTGGTTGGACCCTAACCCTAAAAGTAACCCTAACCCTAACCCTAACCCTAACTCTTACACTAGCCCTAGAAAATAAACTTAACAATAAACCTAACACTAACACTAACCCTGATGGAACCCTAATCCTAACCCTAACACTAACCCTAACCCTAACTCAAACCTGCTGAAATCCTAAATAAAACCCTATCTCTAAACCTAACCATAAGCATGCTGATACCATAGCTCTACCCATGCCCATATTCCTTTTTCAAGCACTAGCACTAGAAACTAACCCTAACCCTAACAGTAACCCTGGTGGATCCCTAACCCTAACCCTAACACTAACCCTAACACTCACACTAGCCCTAAAAACTAACCCTAACCCTAAACCTATCCCTGGTGGTATCCTAAACCTAACCCTAACCCCAACCCTAACCCTAACCCTAACCCCAACACTAACTCTAACCCTAGCCCTAGAAACTAACCCTAACCATAACACTAGCCCTAACCCTGGTGGAACCCTAACCTAACCCTAACCGTAACCCTAACCCTAACCCTACTCAGCCTGCGTGCCAGGGACTCGGCAACCCAGGGCTTGCTGTTAGCTTTGCAGTAAAGCTCGTGCCTCCCCTACTCTGAGTAGCTGCCTGGAAAAGGGCAAATTCTAGAATGGAACAGGAACCAGCTTTTGCGTCAGTTTTCACATCTTTCTGTGCTGAGGCAGTACCTTAGAGCAAGAAAAGCTGTTATGCCTGAAAGTCAAGATTCCCACTTCCATGTGGCCAACAGGGTTTATCTCCAGCAACATGTGAAGTGACTTCAGCTTCTCTTTCATAGGTGTGTTTCTGAACTGGCATGATCACAGAATATTGAAGTAAACTTGACCCCAGTACAAGATTTACCACTGGTTCCACAGAGCTGATACTCTGCCGAGGCTAAGGTGAGTGCCTAGGTGGGGGAAATAAGAAGGCTGCCCTCTTGAAGGGCAGAGACAGAGCCCCCAGGTGATCTGGCCCTACAGCATCAGCAGAGACTGTGCAGGTTGGGATGACATGGCGCATTAGTCCCGTTCTTGTTGCTGATACAGAATACCTGACAACCACAACATAAAGAGAGGAGTATTTTGGCTCTTAAGTGGCAAGTCAGAAGGGCTTTACCCTAAACCTAACCCAAAACTATCTCTAGGCCTAGCCTAATCCGAGAAAAATACTGAAGCCTAAGGTTCAACCTCAGTCTCAACCTCAAACTCAACCTAAACCTAAACCTGCTGAAATGCAAAATAAAACCCTAGCTCTGAACCTAACCATAAGCATGCTCATACCATAGCTCTGGCCATGCCCCTAGTCCTGTCTCAAGCCCTATCCCTAGAAACTAACCCTAATCCTAACCCTAACCCTAACCCTAACCTAACCCTGCTGAAATCCTAAATAAAACCCTATCTCTAAACCTAACCATAAGCATGCTGATACCATAGCTCTGGCCATGACCATATTCATGTTTCAAGCCCTAGCCCTGGAAACTAACCCTAACCCTAACTCTAACAATAACCCTGGTGGAACCGTAACCCTAACCCTAACCCTAACACTATCTCTAACCCTAGCCCTAGAAACTAACCCCAACTCTAACTCTAACCCTAACAGTGGTTGGACCCTAACCCTAAAAGTAACCCTAACCCTAAACCTAACTCTAACCCTAGCACTAGAAAATAACCATAACCCTAACACTAACCCTAACACTAACACTGATGGAACCCTAATCCTAACCCTAACACTAACCCTAACACTAACCCTAACTCAACCCTGCTGAAATCCTAAATAAAACCCTAGCTCTTAACCTAACCATAAGCATGCTGATAAAATAGCTCTGGCCATGCCCATATTCCTGTTTCAAGCCCTAGCCCTAGAAACTAACTGTAACACTAACAGTAACCCTGGTGGAACCCTAACCCTAACCCTAACCCTAACCCTAACTCTAACAATAACCCTGGTGGAACCCTAACCCTAACACTAACCCTAACCCTACTCAGCCTGCGTGCCAGGGACTCGGCAAACCATGTCTTGCTGTTAGCTTTGCAGGAAAGCTGCTGCCTCCCCTTCTCTGGGCAGATGCCTGGAAAGGGTAAATGCTAGAATTTAACAGGAACCAGCTTTTGCCTCTTTTTTTCACTTCTTCCTGTGCTGAGGCAGTACCTAAGAGCAAGAAAAGCTGTTATGCCTGAAAGTCAGGACTCCCACTTCCATGTGGCCACCAGGGTTTATCTCCAACAACATGTGAAGTGGCTTCAGCTTCTCTTTCATAGGTGTCTGCCTGAACTGGCATGATCACAGAATGTTGAGGTAAGCTTGAGCCAGTACAAGAATTTCCACTGGATCCACAGAGCTTGTACTCTGCGGAGGCTAAGCTGAGTGCCTAGGTGGGGGAAGTAAGAAGGCTGCCCTCTTGAAGAGCAGAGACAGAGCCCATTGTGATCCGGCCCTAAAGCATCAGCAGAGACTGTGCAGGTTGGGATGACATGGCGCATTAGTCCCGTTCCTGTTGCTGAGACAGAATACCTGACAACCACAACTTAAAGAGAGTAGTATTTTGGCTCTTAAGTGGCAAGACAGAAGGGCTTAACCCTAACCCTAACCCAAAACTATTTCTAGCCCTAGCCTAATCCGAGACAAAAACTGAAGCCTAACCCTCAAACTCAGTCTCAACCTCAACCTCAACCTAAACCTAAACCTGCTGAAAGACAAAATAAAACCCTAGCTCTAAACCTAACCATAAGCATACTGATACCATAGCTCTGGCCATGCCCCTAGAACTGTCTCAAGACCTAACCCAAAAACTAACCCTAACCCTAACCCTAACCCTAACAGTAAATCTTACCCTAGCCCTAGAAACTAACAATAACAATAACCCTAACCCTAAAACTGGTGGAACCCTAAACCTAACACTAAACCTAACCCTAAACCTAACCCTAACCCTACACAGCCTAAGTGCCAGGGACTAGGCAACACAGGTCTTGCTGTTAGCTTTGCAGGAAAGCTGCTGCCTCCCTTTCTGTGGGTAGCTGCCTGGAAAAGGGTAAATGCAAGAATGGAATATTAACCAGCTTTTGCCTCTCTTTTTCACTTCTTCCTGTGCTTAGGCAGTACCTTAGAGCAAGAAAAGCTGTTATGCCTCAAAGTCAAGACTCCCACTTCCATGGGGCTACCAGGGTTTATCTCCAGCAATACGTGAAGTGGCTTCACCTACTCTTTCATAGGTGTGTCTGAACTGGCATGATCATAGAATATTGAAGTAAGCTTGACCCCTGTAGAAGAATTTCCACTGGTTGCACAGAGCTGAAACTCTGCGGAGGCTAAGGTGAGTGCCTAGGTGGGGGAAGTAAGAAGGCTGCCCTCTTGAAGAGCAGAGACAGAGCCCCCAGGTGATCCGGCCCTATAGCATCAGCAGAGACAGTGCAGGTTGGGATGACATGGCGCATTAGTCCAGTTCTTGTTGCTGAGACAGAATAGTGACAACCACAACTTAGAGGAGAGGATTATTTTGGCTCTTAAGTGGCAAGTCAGAAGGGCTTAACCCTAACCCTAGCCCAAAACTATTTCTACCCCTAGCCTAATCCGAGACAAAAACTGAAGCCTAACCCTCAACTTCAGTCTCAACCTAATCCTCAACCTAAACCTAAACCTGCTGAAAGACAAAATAGAACCCTAGCTCTAAACCTAACCATAAGCATGCTGATACAATAGCTCTGGCCATGCCCATATTCCTGTTTCAAACCCTAGCCATTGAAACTAACCCTAACCCTAAGCTTAAACCTGTTGGAAAACTAAACCTAAACCAATGCCTAACCCTAACCCTAAAACTAACTCTAACCCTAGCCCTAGAAACTAACCCTAACCTTAACCCAAACCCTAACCCTAACCCTAACCCTAACCCTAAGCCTAACCCTACTCAGCCTACGTGCCAGGGACTCGGCAAACCAGGTCTTGTTGTTTGCTTTGCAGGAAAGCTGCTGCCTCCCTTTCTCTGGGTAGCTGCCTGGAACAGGGTAAATGCTAGAATGGAACAGGAACCAGCTTTTGCCTCCATTTTTCTCTTCTTCCTGTGCTGAGGCAGTACCTTAGAGCAAGAAAAGCTGTTATGCCTGAAAGTCAAGACTCCCACTTCCATGTGGCCACCAGGGTTTATCTCCAGCAACATGTGAATTGGCTTGAGCTACTCTTTCATAGGTGTGTGGCTGAACTGGCATGATCACAGAATATTGAAGTAAGCTTGACCACAGTACAAGAATTTCCACTGGTTCCACAGAGCTGATACTCTGCGGAGGCTAAGGTGAGTGCCTAGGTGGGGGAAGTACAAAGCTGCCCTCTTGAAGAGCAGAGACAGAGGCCCCAGGTGATCCAGCCCTACAGTATTAGAAGAGACTGTGCAGGTTGGGATGACATGGCGCACTTGTCCCGTTCTTGTTGCTGAGACAGAATACCTGACAACCACAACATAAAGAGAGGAGTATTTTGGCTCTTAAGTGGCAAGTCAGAAGGGCTTTACCCTAAACCTAACCCAAAACTATCTCTAGGCCTAGCCTAATCCGAGAAAAATACTGAAGCCTAAGGTTCAACCTCAGTCTCAACCTCAAACTCAACCTAAACCTAAACCTGCTGAAATGCAAAATAAAACCCTAGCTCTGAACCTAACCATAAGCATGCTCATACCATAGCTCTGGCCATGCCCCTAGTCCTGTCTCAAGCCCTATCCCTAGAAACTAACCCTAATCCTAACCCTAACCCTAACCCTAACCTAACCCTGCTGAAATCCTAAATAAAACCCTATCTCTAAACCTAACCATAAGCATGCTGATACCATAGCTCTGGCCATGACCATATTCATGTTTCAAGCCCTAGCCCTGGAAACTAACCCTAACCCTAACTCTAACAATAACCCTGGTGGAACCGTAACCCTAACCCTAACCCTAACACTATCTCTAACCCTAGCCCTAGAAACTAACCCCAACTCTAACTCTAACCCTAACAGTGGTTGGACCCTAACCCTAAAAGTAACCCTAACCCTAAACCTAACTCTAACCCTAGCACTAGAAAATAACCATAACCCTAACACTAACCCTAACACTAACACTGATGGAACCCTAATCCTAACCCTAACACTAACCCTAACACTAACCCTAACTCAACCCTGCTGAAATCCTAAATAAAACCCTAGCTCTTAACCTAACCATAAGCATGCTGATAAAATAGCTCTGGCCATGCCCATATTCCTGTTTCAAGCCCTAGCCCTAGAAACTAACTGTAACACTAACAGTAACCCTGGTGGAACCCTAACCCTAACCCTAACCCTAACCCTAACTCTAACAATAACCCTGGTGGAACCCTAACCCTAACACTAACCCTAACCCTACTCAGCCTGCGTGCCAGGGACTCGGCAAACCATGTCTTGCTGTTAGCTTTGCAGGAAAGCTGCTGCCTCCCCTTCTCTGGGCAGATGCCTGGAAAGGGTAAATGCTAGAATTTAACAGGAACCAGCTTTTGCCTCTTTTTTTCACTTCTTCCTGTGCTGAGGCAGTACCTAAGAGCAAGAAAAGCTGTTATGCCTGAAAGTCAGGACTCCCACTTCCATGTGGCCAACAGGGTTTATCTCCAACAACATGTGAAGTGGCTTCAGCTTCTCTTTCATAGGTGTCTGCCTGAACTGGCATGATCACAGAATTTTGAGGTAAGCTTGAGCCAGTACAAGAATTTCCACTGGATCCACAGAGCTTGTACTCTGCGGAGGCTAAGCTGAGTGCCTAGGTGGGGGAAGTAAGAAGGCTGACCTCTTGAAGAGCAGAGACAGAGCCCATTGTGATCCGGCCCTAAAGCATCAGCAGAGACTGTGCAGGTTGGGATGATATGGCGCATTAGTCCCGTTCTTGTTGCTGAGACAGAATACCTGACAACCACAACTTAAAGAGAGGAGTATTTTGGCTCTTAAGTGGCAATTCAGAAGGGCTTTACTCTAACCCTAACCCAAAACTATTTCTAGGCCTAGCCTAATCCGAGACAAATACTGAGGCCTAACGTTCAACCTCAGTCTCAACCTCAAACTCAACCTAAACCTAAACCTGCTAAAATGCAAAATAAAACCCTAGCTCTAAACCTAACCATAAGCATGCTGATACCATAGCTCTGGCCATGCCCATATTCCTGTTTCAAGCCCTAGCCCTGGAAACTAACCCTAACCCTAACTCTAACAATAACCCTGGTGGAACCCTAAACCTAACACTATCTCTAACCCTAGCCCTAGAAACTAAACCTAACTCTAACTCTAACCCTAAGCCTGGTTTGAACCTAACCATAAAAGTAACCCAAACCCTAACCCTAACCCTAACTATAACACTAGCCCTGGAAAATAACCTTAACAATAACCCTAACTCTAACATTAACCCTGATGGAACCCTAATCCTAACCCTAACACTAACCCTAACCCTAACCCTAACTCAATCCTGCTGAAATCCTAAATAAAACCCTTGCTCTAAACCTAACCATAAGCATGCTGATACCATAGCTCTGGCCATGCCCCTATTCCTGTTTCAAGCCCTAGCCCTAGAAACTAACCCTAACCCTAAGAGTAACACTGGTGGAAGCCTAACCCTAAAACTAACTCTAACAATAACCCTGGTGGAAACCTAACCCTAACCCTAACACTATCTCTAACCCTAGCACTAAAAACTAACTCTAACCCTAACTCTAACCCTAACCCTGGTTGGACCCTAACCCTAAACTTAACCCTATCCCTAACCCTAACCCTAACACTAACCCTAGCCCTAGAAATTAACCCTAACCCTAGCCCTAACCCTGGTTGAACCCTAAACTTAACCCTAACCCTAAACCTAACTCTAACCCTAACACTAACTCTAAACCTAGACCTAGAAACTAACTGTAATCCTAACCCTAACCCTAACCCTAACTGTAACCCTAACCCTAACCCTAGAAAAAAACCTTAACCCTAACCCTAACCCTAACACTAACCCTGATGGAACCCTAATCCTAACCCAAACACTAACCCTAAACCTAACCCTAACTCAACCATGCTGAAATCCTAAATAAAACCCTAGCTCTAAACCTAACCATAAGCATGCTGATACCATAGCTCTGGCCATGCCCATATTCCTGTTTCAAACCCTAGCCCTGGAAACTAACCCTAACCCTAACTCTAACAATAACCCTGGTGGAACCCTAAACCTAACACTATCTCTAACCCTAGCCCTAGAAACTAACCCTAACTCTAACTCTAACCCTAAGCCTGATTTGAACCTAACCATAAAAGTAACCCAAACCCTAACCCTAACCCTAACTATAACACTAGCCCTGGAAAATAACCTTAACAATAACCCTAACTCTAACATTAACCCTGATGGAACCCTAATCCTAACCCTAACACTAACCCTAACCCTAACCCTAACTCAATCCTGCTGAAATCCTAAATAAAACCCTTGCTCTAAACCTAACCATAAGCATGCTGATACCATAGCTCTGGCCATGCCCCTATTCCTGTTTCAAGCCCTAGCCCTAGAAACTAACCCTAACCCTAAGAGTAACACTGGTGGAAGCCTAACCCTAAAACTAACTCTAACAATAACCCTGGTGGAAACCTAACCCTAACCCTAACACTATCTCTAACCCTAGCACTAAAAACTAACTCTAACCCTAACTCTAACCCTAACCCTGGTTGGACCCTAACCCTAAACTTAACCCTATCCCTAACCCTAACCCTAACACTAACCCTAGCCCTAGAAATTAACCCTAACCCTAGCCCTAACCCTGGTTGAACCCTAAACTTAACCCTAACCCTAAACCTAACTCTAACCCTAACACTAACTCTAAACCTAGACCTAGAAACTAACTGTAATCCTAACCCTAACCCTAACCCTAACTGTAACACTAACCCTAACCCTAACCCTAGAAAAAAACCTTAACCCTAACCCTAACACTAACCCTGATGGAACCCTAATCCTAACCCAAACACTAACCCTAAACCTAACCCGAACTCAAACATGCTGAAATCCTAAATAAAACCCTAGCTCTAAACCTAACCATAAGCATGCTGATACCATAGCTCTACCCATGCCCATATTCCTGTATCAAGCCCGAGCAGTAGAAACTAACCCTAACCCCAAAAGTAACCCTGGTAGAACCCTAAACCTAACCCTAAGACTAACCCTAACTCTCACACTAGCCCTAGAAACTAACCCTGACGCTAAACCTAACCCTGGTAGAATCCTAAACCTAAACCTAACCCTAACCCTAACCCTAACACTAACTATAACCCTAGCCCTAGAAACTAACCGTAACCCTAACCCTAGCCCTAATCCTGGTGGAACCCTAAACCTAAACATAACCGTAACCCTAACCCTAACCCTACTCAGCCTGCGTGCCAGGGATCGGCAACCCAGGGCTTGCTGTTATCTTTGCAGTAAAGCTGCTGCCTCCTCTTCTCTGGGTAGCTGCCTGGAAAAGGGTAAATTCCAGAATGGAACAGGAACCACCTTTTGCGTCAGTTTTCACATCTTCCTGTGCTGAGGCAGTACCTTAGAGCAAGAAAAGCTGTTATGCCTGAAAGTCAAGACTCCCTCTTCCATGTGGCCACCAGGGTTTATCTAAAGCAACATGTGAAGTGGCTTCAGCTTCTCTTTCATAGGTGTGTTTCTGAACTGGCATGATCACAGAATATTGAAGTAAGCTTGATCCCAGTACAAGAATTTCCACAGGTTCCACAGAGCTGATACTCTGCGGAGGCTATGGTGAGTGCCTAGGTGGCGGAAGTAAGAAGGCTGCCCTCTTGAAAAGCAGAGACAGAGCCCCCATGTGATCCGGCCCTACAGCATCAGCAGAGACTGTGCAGGTCGGCATGACATGGCGCATTAGTCCCGTTCTTGTTGCTGAGACAGAATACCTGACAACCACAACTTAAAGAGAGGAGTATTTTGGCTCTTAAGTGGCAAGTCAGAAGGGCTTAACCCTACACCTAACCCAAAACTATTTCTAGCCCTTCCCTAATCCGAGACAAATACTGAAGCCTAATGTTCAACCTCAGTCTCAACCTCAAACTCAACCTAAACCTAACCCTGCTGAAATTCAAAATAAAACCCTAGCTCTAAACCTAACCATAAGCATGCTGATGCCATAGCTCTGGACATGCCCCTAGTCCTGTCTCAAGCCCTAGCCCTAGAAACTAACCCTAACCCTAATCCTAACCCTAACCCTAATGCATATTCCTGTTTCAAGCCCTAGCCCTGGAAACTAACCCTAACCCTAACTCTAACAATAACCCTGGTGGAACCCTAACCCTAACACTATCTCTAACCCTAGCCCTAGAAACTAACCATAACCCTATCTCTAAACCTAACCCAGGTTGGAACCTAACCCTAACCCTAACCCTAACCCTAACCCTAACTCTAACACTAGCCCTAGAAAATAACACTAACCCTAACCCTAACCCTGGTCGAACCCTAAACCTAACCCTAAACCTAACCCTAACCCTAAAACTAACTCGGACCCTAGAATAGAAACTAACCCTAACCCTAACCCTAAACATGGTGGAACCCTTACCCTAAACCTAACCCGAAACCTAACCCTAAGCCTAACCCTAACCCTAACCCTATCTCTATCCCTAGCCCTAGAAACTAACCCTAACCCTAACTCTAACCCTAACCCTGGTTGGACCCTAAACCTAACCCTAACCATAACCCTAACTGTAACCCTAGCCCTAGAAAGTAACCCTAACCCTAACCTTGGTCGCAACCTAAACCTAACCATAAACCTAAACATAACACTAACCCTAAACCTATCTCTAACCTTAGCCCTAGAAACTAACCCTAACCCTAACTCTAACCCTAACCCTGGTTGGACCCTAACCCTAAAAGTAACCCTAACCCTAACCCTAACCCTAACCCTAACTCTTACACTAGCCCTAGAAAATAAACTTAACAATAAACCTAACACTAACACTAACCCTGATGGAACCCTAATCCTAACCCTAACACTAACCCTAACCCTAACTCAAACCTGCTGAAATCCTAAATAAAACCCTAGCTCTAAACCTAACCATAAGCATGCTGATACCATAGCTCTACCCATGCCCATATTCCTTTTTCAAGCACTAGCACTAGAAACTAACCCTAACCCTAACAGTAACCCTGGTGGATCCCTAACCCTAACCCTAACACTAACCCTAACACTCACACTAGCCCTAAAAACTAACCCTAACCCTAAACCTATCCCTGGTGGTATCCTAAACCTAACCCTAACCCCAACCCTAACCCTAACCCTAACCCCAACACTAACTCTAACCCTAGCCCTAGAAACTAACCCTAACCATAACACTAGCCCTAACCCTGGTGGAACCCTAACCTAACCCTAACCGTAACCCTAACCCTAACCCTACTCAGCCTGCGTGCCAGGGACTCGGCAACCCAGGGCTTGCTGTTAGCTTTGCAGTAAAGCTCGTGCCTCCCCTACTCTGAGTAGCTGCCTGGAAAAGGGCAAATTCTAGAATGGAACAGGAACCAGCTTTTGCGTCAGTTTTCACATCTTTCTGTGCTGAGGCAGTACCTTAGAGCAAGAAAAGCTGTTATGCCTGAAAGTCAAGATTCCCACTTCCATGTGGCCAACAGGGTTTATCTCCAGCAACATGTGAAGTGACTTCAGCTTCTCTTTCATAGGTGTGTTTCTGAACTGGAATGATCACAGAATATTGAAGTAAACTTGACCCCAGTACAAGATTTACCACTGGTTCCACAGAGCTGATACTCTGCCGAGGCTAAGGTGAGTGCCTAGGTGGGGGAAATAAGAAGGCTGCCCTCTTGAAGGGCAGAGACAGAGCCCCCAGGTGATCTGGCCCTACAGCATCAGCAGAGACTGTGCAGGTTGGGATGACATGGCGCATTAGTCCCGTTCTTGTTGCTGATACAGAATACCTGACAACCACAACATAAAGAGAGGAGTATTTTGGCTCTTAAGTGGCAAGTCAGAAGGGCTTTACCCTAAACCTAACCCAAAACTATCTCTAGGCCTAGCCTAATCCGAGAAAAATACTGAAGCCTAAGGTTCAACCTCAGTCTCAACCTCAAACTCAACCTAAACCTAAACCTGCTGAAATGCAAAATAAAACCCTAGCTCTGAACCTAACCATAAGCATGCTCATACCATAGCTCTGGCCATGCCCCTAGTCCTGTCTCAAGCCCTATCCCTAGAAACTAACCCTAATCCTAACCCTAACCCTAACCCTAACCTAACCCTGCTGAAATCCTAAATAAAACCCTATCTCTAAACCTAACCATAAGCATGCTGATACCATAGCTCTGGCCATGACCATATTCATGTTTCAAGCCCTAGCCCTGGAAACTAACCCTAACCCTAACTCTAACAATAACCCTGGTGGAACCGTAACCCTAACCCTAACCCTAACACTATCTCTAACCCTAGCCCTAGAAACTAACCCCAACTCTAACTCTAACCCTAACAGTGGTTGGACCCTAACCCTAAAAGTAACCCTAACCCTAAACCTAACTCTAACCCTAGCACTAGAAAATAACCATAACCCTAACACTAACCCTAACACTAACACTGATGGAACCCTAATCCTAACCCTAACACTAACCCTAACACTAACCCTAACTCAACCCTGCTGAAATCCTAAATAAAACCCTAGCTCTTAACCTAACCATAAGCATGCTGATAAAATAGCTCTGGCCATGCCCATATTCCTGTTTCAAGCCCTAGCCCTAGAAACTAACCCTAACAGTAACCCTGGTGGAACCCTAACCCTAACCCTAACCCTAACCCTAACTCTAACAATAACCCTGGTGGAACCCTAACCCTAACACTAACCCTAACCCTACTCAGCCTGCGTGCCAGGGACTCGGCAAACCATGTCTTGCTGTTAGCTTTGCAGGAAAGCTGCTGCCTCCCCTTCTCTGGGCAGATGCCTGGAAAGGGTAAATGCTAGAATTTAACAGGAACCAGCTTTTGCCTCTTTTTTTCACTTCTTCCTGTGCTGAGGCAGTACCTAAGAGCAAGAAAAGCTGTTATGCCTGAAAGTCAGGACTCCCACTTCCATGTGGCCAACAGGGTTTATCTCCAACAACATGTGAAGTGGCTTCAGCTTCTCTTTCATAGGTGTCTGCCTGAACTGGCATGATCACAGAATGTTGAGGTAAGCTTGAGCCAGTACAAGAATTTCCACTGGATCCACAGAGCTTGTACTCTGCGGAGGCTAAGCTGAGTGCCTAGGTGGGGGAAGTAAGAAGGCTGCCCTCTTGAAGAGCAGAGACAGAGCCCATTGTGATCCGGCCCTAAAGCATCAGCAGAGACTGTGCAGGTTGGGATGACATGGCGCATTAGTCCCGTTCCTGTTGCTGAGACAGAATACCTGACAACCACAACTTAAAGAGAGTAGTATTTTGGCTCTTAAGTGGCAAGACAGAAGGGCTTAACCCTAACCCTAACCCAAAACTATTTCTAGCCCTAGCCTAATCCGAGACAAACACTGAAGCCTAACCCTCAAACTCAGTCTCAACCTCAACCTCAACCTAAACCTAAACCTGCTGAAAGACAAAATAAAACCCTAGATATAAACCTAACCATAAGCATACTGATACCATAGCTCTGGCCATGCCCCTAGAACTGTCTCAAGACCTAACCCAAAAACTAACCCTAACCCTAACCCTAACCCTAACAGTAAATCTTACCCTAGCCCTAGAAACTAACAATAACAATAACCCTAACCCTAAAACTGGTGGAACCCTAAACCTAACACTAAACTTAACCCTAAACCTAACCCTAACCCTACACAGCCTAAGTGCCAGGGACTAGGCAACACAGGTCTTGCTGTTAGCTTTGCAGGAAAGCTGCTGCCTCCCTTTCTCTGGGTAGCTGCCTGGAAAAGGGTAAATGCAAGAATGGAATATTAACCAGCTTTTGCCTCTATTTTCACTTCTTCCTGTGCTTAGGCAGTACCTTAGAGCAAGAAAAGCTGTTATGCCTCAAAGTCAAGACTCCCACTTCCATGGGGCTACCAGGGTTTATCTCCAGCAATACGTGAAGTGGCTTCACCTACTCTTTCATAGGTGTGTCTGAACTGGCATGATCATAGAATATTGAAGTAAGCTTGACCCCTGTAGAAGAATTTCCACTGGTTGCACAGAGCTGAAACTCTGCGGAGGCTAAGGTGAGTGCCTAGGTGGGGGAAGTAAGAAGGCTGCCCTCTTGAAGAGCAGAGACAGAGCCCCCAGGTGATCCGGCCCTATAGCATCAGCAGAGACAGTGCAGGTTGGGATGACATGGCGCATTAGTCCAGTTCTTGTTGCTGAGACAGAATAGTGACAACCACAACTTAGAGGAGAGGATTATTTTGGCTCTTAAGTGGCAAGTCAGAAGGGCTTAACCCTAACCCTAGCCCAAAACTATTTCTACCCCTAGCCTAATCCGAGACAAAAACTGAAGCCTAACCCTCAAACTCAGTCTCAACCTCATCCTCAACCTAAACCTAAACCTGCTGAAAGACAAAATAAAACCCTAGCTCTAAACCTAACCATAAGCATGCTGATACCATAGCTCTGGCCATGCCCATATTCCTGTTTCAAACCCTAGCCATTGAAACTAACCCTAACCCTAAGCTTAAACCTGGTGGAAAACTAAACCTAAACCAATGCCTAACCCTAACCATAAAACTAACTCTAACCCTAGCCCTAGAAACTAACCCTAACCTTAACCCAAACCCTAACCCTGGTAGAACCCTAACCCTAACCCTAACCCTAACCCTAAGCCTAACCCTACTCAGCCTACGTGCCAGGGACTCGGCAAACCAGGTCTTGTTGTTTGCTTTGCAGGAAAGCTGCTGCCTCCCTTTCTCTGGGTAGCTGCCTGGAACAGGGTAAATGCTAGAATGGAACAGGAACCAGCTTTTGCCTCCATTTTTCTCTTCTTCCTGTGCTGAGGCAGTACCTTAGAGCAAGAAAAGCTGTTATGCCTGAAAGTCAAGACTCCCACTTCCATGTGGCCACCAGGGTTTATCTCCAGCAACATGTGAATTGGCTTGAGCTACTCTTTCATAGGTGTGTGGCTGAACTGGCATGATCACAGAATATTGAAGTAAGCTTGACCACAGTACAAGAATTTCCACTGGTTCCACAGAGCTGATACTCTGCGGAGGCTAAGGTGAGTGCCTAGGTGGGGGAAGTACAAAGCTGCCCTCTTGAAGAGCAGAGATAGAGGCCCCAGGTGATCCAGCCCTACAGTATTAGAAGAGACTGTGCAGGTTGGGATGACATGGCGCACTTGTCCCGTTCTTGTTGCTGAGACAGAATACCTGACAACCACAACTTAAAGAAGAGGATTATTTTGGCTCTTAAGTGGCAAGTCAGAAGGGCTAAACCCTAACCCTAACCCAAAACTATTTCTAGCCCTAGCCTAATCCGAGACAGAACCTGAAGCCTAACCCTCAAACTCAGTCTGAACCTCATCCTAAACCTAAACCTAAACCTGCTGAAAGACAATATAAAACCCTAGCTCTAAACCTAGCCATAAGCATGCTGATACCATAGCTCTGGCCATGCCCATATTCCTGTTTCAAACCCTAGGCATAGAAACTAACCCTAAACTTAAGCTTAACCATGGTTGAAACCTAAACCTAAACGTAAGCCTAACCCTAACCCTAAAACTAACTCTAACCCTAGCCCTGGAAACTAACCCTAACCTTAACCCAAACACTAACCCTGGTGGAAACCTAACCATAACCCTAACCATAACACTAAGCCTAAACCTACTCAGCCTACGTGTCAGGGACTCGGCAACCCAGGTCTTGCTGTTAGCTTTGCAGGAAAGCTGCTGCCTCCCCTTCTCTTGGTAGCTGCCTGGAAAAGGGTAAATGCTAGAATGGAGCAGGAACCAGCTTTTGCCTCTCTTTTTCACTTCTTCCTGTGCTGAGGCAGTACCTTAGAGCAAGAAAAGCTGTTATGCCTGAAAGTCAAGACTCCCACTTCCATGTGGCCACCAGGGTTTATCTCCAGCAACATGTGAATTGGCTTGAGCTACTCTTTCATAGGTGTGTGGCTGAACTGGCATGATCACAGAATATTGAAGTAAGCTTGACCACAGTACAAGAATTTCCACTGGTTCCACAGAGCTGATAATCTGCGGAGGCTAAGGTGAGTGCCTAGGTGGGGGAAGTACAAAGCTGCCCTCTTGAAGAGCAGAGACAGAGGCCCCAGGTGATCCGGCCCTACAGCATCAGCAGAGACTGTGCAGGTTGGGATGACATGGCGCATTAGTCCCGTTCTTGTTGCTGAGACAGAATACCTGACAACCACAACTTAAATGGGAGGAGTATTTTGGCTCTTAAGGGGCAAGTCAGAAATGCTTAACCCTAACCCTATTCCAAAACACTTTCTAGCCCTAGAGTAATCCGAGAAAAATACTGAATTCAAACGTTCAACCTCAGTCTCAACCTCAGCATCAACCTAAACCTAAACCTGCTGAAATGCAAAATAAAACCCTAGCTCTAAACCTAACCATAAGCATACTGATACCATAGCTCTGGCCATGCCCCTATTCCTGTCTCAAGCCCTAGCCCAAGAAACTAACCCTAACAATAACCCTAACCCAAAGCTAACCCTAACCCTAACCCTACTCCGCTGAAATCCTAAACAAAATCATAGCTCTAAACCTAACCTTAAGCATGCTGATACCATAGCTCTGGCCATGCCCCTATTCCTGTCTCAAGCCCTAGCCATAGATACTGAACCTAAAACTAACCCTAACCCTAACCCTAACTCAACCCTGCTGAAACCTAAATAAAATCCTAGCTCTAAACCTAACCTTAAGCATGCTGATACCATTGCTCTGGCCATGCCCATATTCCTGTTTCAAGCCCTAGAAGTAGAAACTAACCCTAACCCTAACCCAACCCTAACCCTGGTGGAACCCTAACGCTAACCCTAACCCTAACCCGAACTCTAAACCTAGCCCTAGAAACTAACCCTAACCCTAACCCTTACTCTGGTGGAACCCTAAACCTAAACCTAACCGTAACCATATCCCTAACCCTAAAACTAACACTTACCCTAGCCCTAGTAACTAAACCTAACCCTAACCCTAACCCTGGTGGAACCCTAAACCTAAAACTAACCCTAACCCTAAACCTAACCCTAACCCTAACCCTATTCAGCCTACGTGCCAGGGACTCGGCAACCCAGGTCTTGCTGTTAGCTTTGCAGTAAAGCTGCTGCCTCCCCTTATCTGGGTAGCTGCCTGGAAAAGGGTAAATGCTAGAATGGAACAGGAACTAGCTTTTGCCTCACATTTTCACTTCTTCCTGTGCTGAGGCAGTACCTTAGAGCAAGAAAAGCTGTTATGACTGAAAGTCAAGACTCCCACTTGCATGTGGCCACCAGGGTTTATCTCCAGCAACATGTGCATTGGCTTGAGCTACTCTTTCATAGGTGTGTGGCTGAACTGGCACGATCACAGAATATTGAAGTAAGCTTGACCACAGTACAAGAATTTCCACTGGTTCCACAGAGCTGATACTCTGCGGAGGCTAAGGTGAGTGCCTAGGTGGGGGAAGTACGAAGGCTGCCCTCTTGAAGAGCAGAGACAGAGGCCCCAGGTGATCCGGCCCTACAGCATCAGCAGAGACTGTGCAGGTTGGGATGACATGGCGCATTAGTCCTGTTCTTGTTGCTAAGACAGAATACCTGACAACTACAACTTAAAGGAGAGTATTATTTTGGCTCTTAAGTGGCAAGTGAGACCGGCTAAACCCTAACCCTAACCCAAAACTATTTCTAGCCCTAGCCTAATCCGAGACAAAAACTGAAGCCTAACCCACAAACTCAGTCTCAACCTCAACCTCAACCTAAACCTAAACCTGCTGAAATCCAAAATTAAAGCCTAGATCTAAACCTAAACATAAGCATACTGATACCATTGCTCTGGCCATGCCCCTAGGCCTGTCTCAAGCCCTAACCCTAGAAACTAACCCTAACCCTAACCCTAACCCCAAACTAACCCTAACCCTAACCCAACCCCGCTGAAATCCTAAATAAAATCCTAGCTCTAAACCTAACCTTAAGCATGCTGATACCTTAGCTCTGGCCATGCCCATATTCCTGTCGCAAGCCCTAGCCCTAGAAACTAAACCTAAAACTAACCCTAACCCTAACCCTAAACCTAACCCTAACCCTAACCCTAACTCAACCCTGCTGAAATGCTAAATAAAACCGTAGCTCTAAACCTAACCATAAGCATGCTGATACCATAGTTCTGGCCATGCCCATATACCTGTTTCAAACCCTAGCCATAGAAACTAACCCTAACTCTAACCCTAACCCTAACCCTGGTGGAACCCTAACCCTAACCCTAACAATAACCCTAACCCTAACCCTAATTCTAAGCCTGGCCCTAGGAACTAACCCTAACCCTAACCCTAACCCTGGTGGAACCCTAAAACTAAACCTAACCCTAACACTAACCTTAAAACTAACTCTAACCCAAGCCTAGAAACTAACCATAACCCTAACCTTAACCCTAACCCTGGTGGAACCCTAACCCTAAACCTAACTCTAACCCTAGCCCTAGAAACTAACCCTATCCCTAAACCTAACACTAACCCTAACCCTGGTGGAACCCTAAACCTAAAACTAACAATAACCCTAACCCTAACCCTAACACTAACTCTAACCCTAGCCCTGGAAACTAACCCTAACCCTAAGCCTAAACCTGGTGGAACCCTAAACCTAACCCTAACACTAACCCTAACCCTAACCCTAAACCTACTCAGCCTACATGACAGGGACTCGGCAACCCAGGTCTGGCTGTTAGCTTTGCAGGAAAGCTGCTGCCTCCCTTTCTCTGGGTAGCTGCCTGGAAAAGTGTAAATGCAAGAATGGAACATTAACCAGCTTTTGCCTCTCTTTTTCACTTCTTCCTGTGCTTAGGCAGTGCCTTAGAGCAAGAAAAGCTGTTATGCCTGAAAGTCAAGACTCCCACTTCCATGTGGCCACCAGGGTTTATCTCCAGCAACATGTGAATTGGCTTGAGCTACTCTTTCATAGGTGTGTGGCTGAACTGGCATGATCACAGAATATTGAAGTAAGCTTGACAACAGTACAAGAATTTCCACTGGTTCCACAGAGCTGATTCTCTGCGGAGGCTAAGGTGAGTGCCTACATGGGGGAAGTACGAAGCTGCCCTCTTGAAGAGCAGAGACAGAGGCCAAAGGTGATCCCGCCCTACAGCATCAGCAGAGACTCTGCAGGTTGGGATGACCTGGTGCATTAGTCCCGTTCTTGTTGCTGAGACAGAATACCTGACAACCACAACTTAAAGAGTGGATTATTATTGCTCTTAAGTGGCAAGACAGAGGGCCTTAACCCTAACCCTAACCCAAAATTATTTCTAGCCCTAGCCTAATCCGAGACAAACCTGAAGCTTAACCTTCAAATTCAGTCTCCACCTCAACCTCAACCTAAACCTAAACCTGCTGAAATCCAAAATTAAAGCCTAGCTCTAAACCTAAACATAAGCATACTGATACCATTGCTCTGGCCATGCCCCTAGGCCTGTCTCAAGCCCTAACCCTAGAAACTAACCCTAACCCTAACCCTAACCCCAAACTAACCCTAACCCTAACCCAACCCCGCTGAAATCCTAAATAAAATCCTAGCTCTAAACCTAACCTTAAGCATGCTGATACCTTAGCTCTGGCCATGCCCATATTCCTGTCGCAAGCCCTAGCCCTAGAAACTAAACCTAAAACTAACCCTAACCCTAACCCTAAACCTAACCCTAACCCTAACCCTAACTCAACCCTGCTGAAATGCTAAATAAAACCGTAGCTCTAAACCTAACCATAAGCATGCTGATACCATAGCTCTGGCCATGCCCATATACCTGTTTCAAACCCTAGCCATAGAAACTAACCCTAACTCTAACCCTAACCCTAACCCTGGTGGAACCCTAACCCTAACCCTAACAATAACCCTAACCCTAACCCTAATTCTAAGCCTGGCCCTAGGAACTAACCCTAACCCTAACCCTAACCCTGGTGGAACCCTAAAACTAAACCTAACCCTAACACTAACCTTAAAACTAACTCTAACCCAAGCCTAGAAACTAACCATAACCCTAACCTTAACCCTAACCCTGGTGGAACCCTAACCCTAAACCTAACTCTAACCCTAGCCCTAGAAACTAACCCTATCCCTAAACCTAACACTAACCCTAACCCTGGTGGAACCCTAAACCTAAAACTAACAATAACCCTAACCCTAACCCTAACACTAACTCTAACCCTAGCCCTGGAAACTAACCCTAACCCTAAGCCTAAACCTGGTGGAACCCTAAACCTAACCCTAACACTAACCCTAACCCTAACCCTAAACCTACTCAGCCTACATGACAGGGACTCGGCAACCCAGGTCTGGCTGTTAGCTTTGCAGGAAAGCTGCTGCCTCCCTTTCTCTGGGTAGCTGCCTGGAAAAGTGTAAATGCAAGAATGGAACATTAACCAGCTTTTGCCTCTCTTTTTCACTTCTTCCTGTGCTTAGGCAGTGCCTTAGAGCAAGAAAAGCTGTTATGCCTGAAAGTCAAGACTCCCACTTCCATGTGGCCACCAGGGTTTATCTCCAGCAACATGTGAATTGGCTTGAGCTACTCTTTCATAGGTGTGTGGCTGAACTGGCATGATCACAGAATATTGAAGTAAGCTTGACAACAGTACAAGAATTTCCACTGGTTCCACAGAGCTGATTCTCTGCGGAGGCTAAGGTGAGTGCCTACATGGGGGAAGTACGAAGCTGCCCTCTTGAAGAGCAGAGACAGAGGCCAAAGGTGATCCCGCCCTACAGCATCAGCAGAGACTCTGCAGGTTGGGATGACCTGGTGCATTAGTCCCGTTCTTGTTGCTGAGACAGAATACCTGACAACCACAACTTAAAGAGTGGATTATTATTGCTCTTAAGTGGCAAGACAGAGGGCCTTAACCCTAACCCTAACCCAAAATTATTTCTAGCCCTAGCCTAATCCGAGACAAACCTGAAGCTTAACCTTCAAATTCAGTCTCCACCTCATCCTCAACCTAAACCTAAACCTGCTGAAATCCAAAATAAAACCCTAGCTCTAATCCTAACCATAAGCATACTGGTACCATAGCTCTGGCCATGCCCGTAGTTCTGTCTCAAGCCCTAGCCCAAGAAACTAACACTAACCATAACCCTAACCCAAAACTAACCCTAACCCTAACCCAAACCGATGAAATCCTAAATAAAGTCCTAGCTCTAAACCTAACCTTAAGCATGCTGATACAATAGCTCTGGCCATGCCCATATTCCTGTATCAAGCGCTAGCACTAGAAACTAAACCTAAAACTAACCCTAACCCTAACACTAAACCTAACCCTAACCCTAACCCTAACTAAACCCTGCTGAAATGCTAAATAAAACCCTTTCTCTAAACCTAACCATAAGCATGCTGATAACATAGCTCTGGCCATGCCCATATACCTGTTTCAAACCCTAGCCATAGAAACTAACCCTAAAACTAACCCTAACCCTAACCCTAACCCTGGTGGAACCCTAAACCTAACCCTAACAATAACTCTAACCCTAACCCTAATTCTAAGCCTGGCCCTAGGAACTAACCCTAACCCTAACCCTAACCCTGGTGGAACCCTAAACCTAAACCTAACCCTAACACTAACCCTAAAACTAACTCTAACCCAGCCCTGGAAACTAACCATAAACCTAAACTTAACCCTAACCTTGGTGGAACCCTTACCCTACCCCTAAACCTAACTCTAACCCTAGCCCTAGAAACTAACCCTATACCTAAACCTAACACTAACCCTAACCCTGGTGGCACCCTAAACCTAAAACTAACAATAACCCTAACCCTAACCCTAACACTAACTCTAACCCCAGCCCTAGAACCTAACACTAACCCTAAGCCTAAACCTGGTGGAACCCTAAACCTAACCCTAACACTAACCCTAACCCTAACCCTAACCCTACTCAGCCTACGTGCCAGGGACTCGGCAACCCAGGTCTTGCTGTTAGCTTTGCAGGAAAGCTGCTGCCTCCCTTTCTCTGGGTAGCTGCCTGGAAAAGGGTAAATGCAAGAATGGAACATTAACCAGCTTTTGCCTCTCTTTTTCACTTCTTCCTGTGCTTAGGCAGTGCCTTAGAGCAAGAAAAGCTGTTATGCCTGAAAGTCAAGACTCCCACTTCCATGTGGCCACCAGGGTTTATCTCCAGCAACATGTGAATTGGCTTGAGCTACTCTTTCATAGGTGTGTGGCTGAACTGGCATGATCACAGAATATTGAAGTAAGCTTGACCACAGTACAAGAATTTCCACTGGTTCCACAGAGCTGATACTCTGCGGAGGCTAAGGTGAGTGCCTACGTGGGGGAAGTACGAAGCTGCCCTCTTGAAGAGCAGAGACAGAGGCCCCAGGTGATCCGGCCCTACAGCATCAGCAGAGACTCTGCAGGTAGGGATGACATGGCGCATTAGTCCCGTTCTTGTTGCTGAGAC
Organism: Erethizon dorsatum; assembly: GCA_028451465.1. Taxonomy (NCBI): domain Eukaryota; kingdom Metazoa; phylum Chordata; class Mammalia; order Rodentia; family Erethizontidae; genus Erethizon; species Erethizon dorsatum. Next base: position 6,882 of record JAQMCO010000027.1, on the reverse strand, counting down.
AGAATACCTGACAACCACAACTTAAAGGAGAGGATTATTTTGGCTCTTAAGTGGCAAGTCAGAAGGGCTTAACCCTAACCCTAACCCAAAACTATTTCTAGCCCTAGCCTAATCCGAGACAAAAACTGAAGCCTAACCCTCAAACTCAGTCTCAACCTCAACCTCAACCTAAACCTAAACCTGCTGAAATCCAAAATTAAACCCTAGCTCTAAACCTAACCATAAGCATACTGATACCATTGCTCTGGCCATGCCCCTAGGCCTGTCTCAAGCCTTAACCCTAGAAACTAAGCCTAACAATAACCCTAACCCCAAACTAACCCTAACCCTAACCCAACAACGCTGAAATCCTAAATGAAATCCTAGCTCTAAACCTAACCTTAAGCATGCTGATATCTTAGCTTTGGCCATGCCCATATTCCTGTCGCAAGCCCTAGCCCTAGAAACTAAACCTAAAACTAACCCTAACCCTAACCCTAAACCGAACCCTAACCCTAACCCTAACTCAACCCTGCTGAAATGCTAAATAAAAACCTAGCTCTAAACCTAACCATAAGCATGCTGATACCATAGCTCTGGCCATGCCCATATACATGTTTCAAACCCTAGCCATAGAAACTAACCCTAACCCTAACCCTAAAACTAACCCTGGTGGAACCCTAACCCTAACCCTAGCAATAACCCTAACCCTAACCCTAATTCTAAATCTGGCCCTAGGAACTAACCCTAACCCTAACCCTGGTGGAACCCTAAAACTAAACCTAACCCTAACAGTAACCCTAAAACTAACTCCAGCCCAGCCCTAGAAACTAACCATAACCCTAACCTTAACCCTAACCCTGGTGGAACACTAACCCTACCCCTAAACCCAACTCTAACCCTAGCCCTAGAAAGTAACCCTATCCCTAAACCTAACACTAACCCTAACCCTGGTGGAACCCTAAACCTAAAACTAACAATAACCCTAACCCTAACACTAACACTAACTCTAACCCTAGCCCTAGAAACTAACCCTAACAATAAGCCTAAACCTGGTGGAACCCTAAACCTAACCCTAACACTAACCCTAAACCTAACACTAACCCTACTCAGCCTATGTGCCAGGGACTCGGCAACCCAGGTCTTGCTGTTAGCTTTGCAGTAAAGCTGCTACCTCCTCTTCTCTGGGTAGCTGCCTGAAAAAGGGTAAATGCTAGAATGGAACAGGAACTAGCTTTTGCCTCAATTTTTCACTTCTTCCTGTGCTGAGGCAGTACCTTAGAGCAAGAAAAGCTGTTATGCCTGAAAGTCAAGACTCCCACTTGCATGTGGCCACCAGGGTTTATCTCCAGCAACATGTGAATTGGCTTGAGCTACTCTTTCATAGGTGTGTGGCTGAACTGGCACGATCACAGAATATTGAAGTAAGCTTGGCCACAGTACAAGAATTTCCACTGGTTCCACAGAGCTGATACTCTGCGGAGGCTATGGTGAGTGCCTACGTGGGGGAAGTACGAAGCTGCCCTCTTGAAGAGCAGAGACAGAGGCCCCAGGTGATCCGGCCCTACAGCATCAGCAGAGACTCTGCAGGTTGGGATGACATGGCGCATTAGCCCTGTTCTTGTTGCTGAGACAGAATACCTGACAGCCACAACTTAAAGGAGAGGATTATTTTGGCTCTTAAGTGGCAAGTCAGAAGGGCTTAACCCTAACCTTAACCCAAAACTATTTCTAGCCCTAGCCTAATCCGAGACAAAAACTGAAGCCTAACCCTCAACCTCAGTCTCAACCTCAACCTCAACCTAAACCTAAACATGCTGAAAGGCAAAATAAAACCGTAGCTCTAAACATAACCATAAGCATGCTGATACCATAGCACTGGCGATGCCCCTAGTCCTGTCAGAAGCCCTAGCCCTTGAAAATAACACTAACCCTAACCCTATCTCTTACCCTGGTGGAAACCTAACCCTAACCCTAAACCTAACCCTAAACCTAACCCTAAACCTGACCCTAACCCTAACCCTGGTGGAACCCTTACCCTAAGCCTAACCCTAACCCTAAATCTAACCCTAGCCCTAGAAAATAACCCTAAACCTATAAGTACCCCTAACCCTGGTGGAATCCTAAACCTAACCCTAAACATAACCCTAACCGTAACACTAACTTTAACCCTAGCCCTAGAAATTAACCCTATCCCTAACCCTAGCGATAACCCGGGTGGAGCACTAACCCTAACCCTAACCCAAACCCTAACACTAACCCTGGTGGAAACCTAAGCCTAACCCTAACCCTAACCCTAACTCTAAGCCTAGCCCTAGAAACTAACCCTCAACCCTAAACCTAACCCTAACCCTGGTGGAACCCTAAACCTAACCCTAACCCTAACCATAACACTAACACTAACTCTAACCCTAGCCCTAGAAACTAACCCTAACCCTAACACTCTTGGAACCCTAACCCTAACCCTAACCCTAAACCTAACCCTAACCCTGGTGGAAACCTAACCCTAAACCTAACCCTAAAACTAACCCTAACCCTATCCCTAACCCTAACCCTACTCAGCCTGCGTGCCAGGGACTCGGCAACCTAGGGCTTGCTGTTAGCTTTGCAGTGAAGCTGTTGCCTCCCCTTCTTTGGGTAGCTGCCTGGAAAAGGGTAAATCCTAGAATGCAACAGGACCCACATTTTGCGTCTCTTTTTCACTTCTTCCTGTGCTGAGGCAGTACCTTAGAGCAAGGAAAGCTGCAATGCCTGAAAGCCAAGACTCCCACTTCCATGTGCCCACCAGGGTTTATCTCCAGCAACATGTGAAGTGCCTTGATCTACTCTCTCATAGGTGTGTGGCTGAACTGGCATGATCACAGAATAAAGAATTAAGCTTGACACCAGTACAAAAATTTCCACTCTATCCGCAGAGCTGAAACTCTGCGGAGGCTAATTTGAGTGCCTAGGTGGGGGAAGTAAGAAGGCTGCCCTCTTGAAGAGCAGAGACAGAGCCCACAGGTGATCCGGGCCTACAGCATCTGCAGAGACTGTGCAGGTTGGGATGCCATGGCGCATTAGACCCGTTCTTGTTGCTGAGACAGAATACCTGACAACCAAAACTTAAAGGAGAGGATTATTTTGGCTCTTAAGTGGCAAGTCAGAAGTGTTAACCCTAACCCTAACCCAAAACTATTTCCAGCCCTAGCCTAATCCGAGACAAATACTGAAGCCTAACCCTCAACCTCAGTCTCAACCTCAACCTAAACCTAACCCTGCTGAAATCCAAAATAAAACCCTAGCACTAAACCTAACCATAAGCATGCTGATACCATAGCTCTGGCCATGCCCCTAGTCCTGTCTCACGCCCTAGGCCTAGAAAATAACACTAAACCTAACCTTAACCCTAAACCTGGTGGAACCCTAACCCTAAACCTAACCGTAACCCTAACCCTACTCAGCCTGCCTGCCATGGACTCGGCAACCCAGGTCTTGCTGTTAGCTTTGCAGGAAAGCTGCTGCCTCCCTTTCTCTGGGTAGCTGCCTGGAAAAGGGTAAATGCAAGAATGGAACATTAACCAGCTTTTGCCTCTCTTTTTCACTTCTTCCTGTGCTTAGGCAGCACCTTAGAGCAATAAAAGCTGTTATGCCTCAAAGTCAAGACGCCCACTTCCATGGGGCCACCAGGGTTTATCTCCAGCAACACGTGAAGTGGCTTCAGCTACTCTTTCATAGGTGTATGGCTGAACTGGCATGATCATAGAATATTGAAGTAAGGTTGACCCCAGTACAACAATTTCCACTGGTTCCAGAGAGCTGATACTCTGTGGAGGCTAAGGTGAGTGCCTAGGTCGGGGAAGTAAGAAGGCTGCCCTCTTGAAGAGCAGAGACAGAGCCCCCAGGTGATCCGGCCCTATAGCATCAGCAGAGACTGTGCAGGTTGGGATGACATGGCGCATTAGTCCCGTTCTTGTTGCTGAGACAGAATACCTGACAACCACAACTTAAAGGAGAGGAATATTTTGGCTCTTAAGTGGCAAGTCAGAAGGGCTTAACCCTAACCCTAACCCAAAACTATTTCTAGCCCTAGCCTAATCCGAGACAAAAACTGAAGCCTAACCCTCAACCTCAGTCTCAACCTCAACCTCAACCTAAACCTAAACATGCTGAAAGGCAAAATAAAACCGTAGCTCTAAACATAACCATAAGCATGCTGATACCATAGCACTGGCGATGCCCCTAGTCCTGTCAGAAGCCCTAGCCCTTGAAAATAACACTAACCCTAACCCTAACTCTTACCCTGGTGGAAACCTAACCCTAACCCTAAACCTAACCCTAAACCTAACCCTAACCCTGACACTAACCCTAACCCTGGTGGAACCCTTACCCTAAGCCTAACCCTAACCCTAACCCTAAATCTAACCCTAGCCCTAGAAAATAATACTAAACCTATAAGTACCCCTAACCCTGGTGGAATACTAAACCTAACTCTAAACATAACCCTAACCCTAACACTAACTCTAACCCTAGCCCTAGAAATTAACCCTATCCCTAACCCTAGCCCTAACCCGGGTGGAGCACTAAACCTAACCCTAACCCAAACCCTAACCCTAACCCTTGTGGAACCCTAAGCCTAACCCTAACCCTAACCCTAACTCTAAGCCTAGCCCTAGAAACTAACCCTAACCCTAAACCTAACCCTAACCCTGGTGGAACCCTAAACCTAAACCTAACCCTAACCCTAACCATAACACTAACACTAACTCTAACCCTAGCCCTAGAAACTAACCCTAACCCTAACCCTAACCCTAACACTTTTCGAACCCTAACCCTAACCCTAACCCTAAACCTAACCCTAACCCTGGTGGAACCCTATACCTAAACCTAACCCTAACCCTAACCATAACACTAACACTAACTCTAACCCTAGCCCTAGAAACTAACCCTAACCCTTACCCTAACACTCTTGGAACCCTAACCCTAACCATAACCCTAAACCTAACCCTAACCCTGGTGGATACCTAACCCTAACCCTAACCCTAAAACTAACCCTAACCCTAACCCTAACCCTAACCCTACTCAGCCTGCGTGCCAGGGACTCGGCAACCCAGGGCTTGCTGTTAGCTTTGCAGTGAAGCTGCTGCCTCCCCTTCTCTGGGTAGCTGCCTGGAAAAGGGTAAATCCTAGAATGCAACAGGACCCACATTTTGCGTCTCTTTTTCACTTCTTCCTGTGCTGAGGCAGTACCTTAGAGCAAGGAAAGCTGCTATGCCTGAAAGCCAAGACTCCCACTTCCATGTGCCCACCAGGGTTTATCTCCAGCAACATGTGAAGTGCCTTGATCTACTCTCTCATAGGTGTGTGGCTGAACTGGCATGATCACAGAATATTGAAGTAAGCTTGACCCCAGTACAAAAATTTCCACTCTTTCCACAGAGCTGAAACTCTGCGGAGGCTAATTTGAGTGCCTAGGTGGGGGAAGTAAGAAGACTGCCCTCTTGAAGAGCAGAGACAGAGCCCACAGGTGATCCGGGCCTACAGCATCTGCAGAGACTGTGCAGGTTGGGATGACATGGCGCATTAGACCCGTTCTTGTTGCTGAGACAGAATACCTGACAATCACAACTTAAAGGAGAGGATTATTTTGGCTCTTAAGTGGCAAGTCAGAAGTGTTAACCCTAACCCTAACCCAAAACTATTTCTAGCCCTAGCCTAATCCGAGACAAAAACTGAAGCCTAACCCTCAACCTCAGTCTCAACCTCAACCTCAACCTAAACCTAAACATGCTGAAAGGCAAAATAAAACCATAGCTCTAAACATAACCATAAGCATGCTGATAGCATAGCACTGGCGATGCCCCTAGTCCTGTCAGAAGCCCTAGCCCTTGAAAATAACACTAACCCTAACCCTAACTCTTACCCTGGTGGAAACCTAACCCTAACCCTAAACCTAACCCTAAACCTAACCCTAACCCTGACACTAACCCTAACCCTGGTGGAACCCTTACCCTAAGCCTAACCCTAACCCTAACCCTAAATCTAACCCTAGCCCTAGAAAATAACACTAAACCTATAAGTACCCCTAACCCTGGTGGAATACTAAACCTAACTCTAAACATAACCCTAACCCTAACACTAACTCTAACCCTAGCCCTAGAAATTAACCCTATCCCTAACCCTAGCCCTAACCCGGGTGGAGCACTAAACCTAACTCTAACCCAAACCCTAACCCTAACCCCTGTGGAACCCTAAGCCTAACCCTAACCCTAACCCTAACTCTAAGCCTAGCCCTAGAAACTAACCCTAACCCTAAACCTAACCCTAACCCTGGTGGAACCCTAAACCTAAACCTAACCCTAACCCTAACCATAACACTAACACTAACTCTAACCCTAGCCCTAGAAACTAACCCTAACCCTAACCCTAACACTTTTCGAACCCTAACCCTAACCCTAACCCTAAACCTAACCCTAACCCTGGTGGAACCCTATACCTAAACCTAACCCTAACCCTAACCATAACACTAACACTAACTCTAACCCTAGCCCTAGAAACTAACCCTAACCCTTACCCTAACACTCTTGGAACCCTAACCCTAACCCTAACCCTAAACCTAACCCTAACCCTGGTGGATACCTAACCCTAACCCTAACCCTAAAACTAACCCTAACCCTAACCCTAACCCTAACCCTACTCAGCCTGCGTGCCAGGGACTCGGCAACCCAGGGCTTGCTGTTAGCTTTGCAGTGAAGCTGCTGCCTCCCCTTCTCTGGGTAGCTGCCTGGAAAAGGGTAAATCCTAGAATGCAACAGGACCCACATTTTGCGTCTCTTTTTCACTTCTTCCTGTGCTGAGGCAGTACCTTAGAGCAAGGAAAGCTGCTATGCCTGAAAGCCAAGACTCCCACTTCCATGTGCCACC